>JAMXBB010000001.1:5681940-6033939 GCA_024138015.1 Lumnitzera littorea | reverse complement strand
CCCAAGAGAGGTTGCTAGAGGATGGCAAATTATTTCGTAACAGCATGGTCCCGTCCCACCTCAAACTACGTACCCATGCGGGTTCTTCTTCCAATGAATGAAAAGGGAATAAGGATTTTTTTTTTTTTTCCTTTTTCTCCTAGTTTGCATTGATAGATCGACGCTGTCTCTATAATCTGCAGTTGTATGAGTCTCAGTTCATGTTACCAAATGAAAGAGGAAAGAGAATAGAATTGCAGTTCTCGAGGAATGGAATTGAGTTATGAATAGATATTATGCCATTCACTCAAAGGTAACGGAACTAGCATTATATTATCCATTTCATAATAATTCAATATAGAATAAGCCATGAATAAAAGTTAATGTCCAAAATGCCCATGCTAATTAAATAAAACAAGAAAAACAGGAAACAAAAGAACAAAATAGAGCGAGATCATCATTCAGAAGAAATGAAGCCCCATTTGCATATCTGTTTCACCGGAAACCCTAAGCCTAGAAACAAAACCACCATCATTGTTCGAAAGAAAAGAAGCCCCATGCGCATCTCATTTCCACTATAAATCTTAACCCCAAAATAGCAAGAAAGCAACAATGAATGGAGAATAGCGCCTATAAAATGAGATAGATAATCGAGGAGAGAGAGAGATCAAGAAGAAGAGAGAGGTAGAGGCTTACCCAAGGATAATGAATGGGAGGGTTTAGATGACTAAGTCGAAAAGGGGAGTAAGGTTAGTTTAGATGACTTTTTCTTAATTGTGTTTAGTTGAGGGTAATTGTGTATCGTTTTGAATTTTTCATAAGGACAATTTTGGGAAAGGAAAAAAAAGGTTTAAAGTTCATAAGTCTTGGTGGGGAATCCTGATTCCTTGTGTTTATGCACTAATAATTCCACTCCAATTGCAATTATGGATCAAAAAATGTAGTGACAACGTAATTGAAGTTCCTTAAGGAATAAAAGAGAAATGGTTATTCTATTCTTCCAATGAATGAGCTGAATGTTTATGATAGAGCTATACTATGCTAATTAGATAAATGCATATGTCAAATAATAGTATAGAGGACTTTTAAAGTCCAAGATTGTTAATGTCGCAAGAGTTGAACTCTTACTCGCTCGTACTAAATTACTCTAACTAAAATTTGATGATAGCAATAATAATAATAATAGTAATGAATTAAACGATAAAAAAGAATTTAATAAACAAGCACTAATTAATACTAATCTTAACAATGCAATCAATTAACAAAAACCTAAATTACTCTGAAAAGTGATATTTAGTATTCCTTATTCTTAATTAACATGCAGTAGCCTAGGGTTTTTATTATATTCCTCATTTTTATTGATTGGAAAAATTCAATTGTTAAATTAATAAGAATTGCTTCTCCATTAATTTATCATCTTATTTACATTCTACCTCAATTGCTTCTAGAGTGGAATTCCTTAAAACAATATTCAAAACATGAATTCCACAACAACCAACAAGATATTAATTTTAGTTTCGAAAGAAATTTATGAATTATCTCTAAGCTTATTGCAAATTTTTTCAATTACGATAAATCTATTTATGTATTGGCCTTGCGACTTCAATATATAAAATCTAATAATTAAGTTGAAACCTAAGAAATCATAACTTAATCAACACAAAACATGTCATTGAATTAATAATGATACAAGAAATTCATTAGAATAATTGTAAGTAACACACACTACATGTTACCTCGAGGTTACAAGTCTAGATAACAATACTTCTACTTTATAGACATGATAAAAACACAAACTTTCATGATAAAACTAAACAAAAACCCTCAAGAGCACTCTATTCCATCACTTAGACGTTTTTCTCTCTCTATTATATATGTGTCTGACATCTATTTATATTATTTGGATCAAATTATTTTCAAATGTTAAGTGTTTTAAAATCACAATAAGTTTATGGGTAAGTACACGACCGTGAAGTCCAAATATGGACTTCTCCTTGTAATAATTCTTCAAGAATTAATGACAAGAGGAACACAGGTACAAATTACAGTTGTGGGGTTAGACTGTGATCTTGTATTTGGCCAAAATTCTTGAATCTTCACTTGGAAATTAGGGACATAGGCTTCACAATGAAAGAACATGGCCATGAAGATTAATTGTAGTCTTCTGCTTTGCTTAATTCTTAGATGAATTTTCTTTAACACTTGCCACCCTTGAGTTATTCTTCAAAATTTGTGAAAATTCCTTCAGAAGTTACTTAAATTCTCATCTTTTCACCCCATTACTTCATATGAATCTTGAAATTAAGATATAACTTAAATTAGTAGCAAATTTGTCAAGATTATATCAAAACAACTCAAAATAATTAGGAAAATAACATAAGAGATGCGTGTTGAATGACATTTATCAAATCTCCCCACACTTAAATTTTTACTTGTCTTTAAGAAAATTAATCAATCATTGACAAGGAATAAGAAATCAGAACAAGATCTTCAAATCAACCTACTATCATTCAGGAAGTTGAAAATAAAAATCCGTATTAATCTTGTCATATGATAAAAGTCAATGTAATCCCGAAATATTACTAGTGACTCGTACAATCCTTTCCCTTGGCAATTTTCAATGCAGCTCAAAGACAAATATTATAATGTGATCATTTTTAAATAGAGCTTTCGAGTTTTAAAATTTATAAATCTATATTTTATCTTTAACTTAGTTCAACAAGCAAGTGTACCTATTTCTTTATAGTATGGATGAGTATAGAGTCGTTTCTATTGGGAACTCATACAAACATTAGTACTAATAAAGCTTCTTATTATCTAGCAACTCAATTTATGAAGTGATTAATGACCAAAACTCTAAATTATTAGCTAAACTCCACTAATCCATAAACTATTGCCAACTAATACAATAATTACAAAATAATTACTAATACCATACTTAACATACAGGCTTACTTCACCACTTAGCATAATATCATCATTAATCTTATCCTAATGATTGTTATTTATACGAAATTACTAGCATGTAAGCATTCTTCTCATGATTACTTACTTTTAATCCTAATTGTGTTTATTAGAATCTCTTCTAAATTAACAATCAACTCAGATTGTATTAATGATATATCAATTTGTCAATTTCCCTAAGAATGTAGCAACTTTCTTAATAATATATCTACTTTCAGGAGTAAAGTGTTCCAATGAATTAGATCTATTCAATAGAATTATCTCTCAACATATTCTATTGAAATCTAACCTAAGTCAATATCTTGCACTATATTGTACTTATATTAATTAAGTTCAATTCATTAAGAATAACAAACATCAGGAAACTATTATTCCATGCACTTGATCATACCAAATTAATGTAGTAAGTCTTAACATACTACTCACATATGATAAAACAATAACAAAAACAAATAGAACTCATAATGAAAAAGAAATAAAACATGGAGTAAATAAAAAGTAAAAACCTCTTTTTATTCTAATGTAGGAGTCTCACAAATACATGAATGATAAAGTCCCTTTAGCTCTCCAGAGTATTTCCAATAAGAGTACGATATACACTAATGATTGTACAAAAGAAAAACTGAAGAAAACACATAATGGTATAAAGATGGATGAATAGGTATGTTATGGGTTGGTGATGTGATGTGTTATGGTGTAATGTTCTTGATGATGTTGATTATGATGATTTTCCCTTTTTGTCTGAAGATTGTAGTACATTTATATTTTTCTCATCAAAGGGCTTGAAATACACCACTTTAAGATACCTACTAGTGTCAAAACTTGTTCTACGCATTAGTTTTAGTGAAAAAGTTAAAGAAAAACAATCGTGTTCGTGTTCGTGTTCATGTTCATGTTCATGTCCACTCCCATTACACCCATGACTCGGGCTGTGATAGTCTAAAAAAATAACAATCTCCACTTATTACGGTCATGATCATGGACATGATCTCCTCGTCGCAAACATTTCATATCATCATACTTGTAATTAAGATGGCGATCACCCTCCTGATATACGATTACAACCGTAATGAACAGGGGGGTTACAATAACTCTCTTAATCATGCTCGGGATTGAGGGCATAACCAGTGCTGGTCATTCAAATTTTTCATTATTACGCTCGTGATTGAATATATTTTGGTTTTCCTTCAAGGTTTTCCTCTCCTTAAGGCTGTGATTGCCTTAAATTGCATTGTTTTTGTATAAACTTCATCTCATTGCCTTTGAATTATCTAAAATTGATATATTACACATTTAAATATTAAGAACTTAAGAAATGAACACAATTATTTGCTTGTCCTCAAGCAAATACTAAAAAATAGTTAATGAACTCAACAAATTTTTTTTTTATTGCATATTCAACAAAGCATTCCCAATGAATTAATTTTGTGCCTATTATATTGTGTTCTTATAATACACAAATCAATATTCTAGAACCAATTAAAGTAAAATAAACTTCACCCTTACTAAGGACAAACAAACTCCATCCACTTCTATAATTGTATAAAAACCCTTCAATTTCTTCTTAAGCACAATAATCTAGTAAAAAAGTACATTGCATCCATTTTTCTCCTGTATTTATATTTCTTTTATTAAATCTCTCTAAAAACAACTTATATATTGCATTTTTATTTTATTTTAATTTTTTCTTTTCTTTTTGTGTAAGCTCTTCTACTTCTCCTTTTTTTTTTTTAAGTAAAGGGTAACAGCAAGGTCAAACTTCTCTCTTCTGAGGGACTGGAGCCTGCTTTTACAACTTAGTTATAAACATAAAAATTAGCAGCAAAATCAAACTTTGCTCTTTTAAGGGATCAAAGTCGGCCCTTACTAACTCAATCCTTATATATTTTTATTGCAAAGTTATAAAGACAAAAATTAGTAGTAAGGTTAAACTTTACTCTTCTAAGGGACCAAAGCCCACCCTTACTAATAAAGTTCTTAAACACTTCAATTTACTTTTTTTTTTAAGAGATTCTAAAAAAGTATTGATAAGTGAATTACTTTATTTGCCCTTTTCATTCAAGATTAAATGAACTTCAAAAGTAATTGACAAGTAAATATACTACTTAGTAAGTTTAAAAATACAACCATTTAACCTTGCACTAAAGACTACAATTCATTTTTAACCTCTGAATTCATTTATTAAATAGCAAGTAAGTTTGCTTCACTTAGATTTTATCTTACAATGTTGATTAAGTATACTAAATCCACAAGAAGTGAGTAAGGCACAAAATTAACACACAAAATTCACCGTTATTTTGTCAAATCCATAATCTATTAAGTTAATTCATAACTCGAAGCAAATAAACTTAAGTAGAAGATTTTTTATAAGTGAGGTTAAACCTTCCCCATACTTAAAGAAAGACATTATCCTCAATGTCTTAGAAAAGCAAAAATAGAATAAGCATATAAAAAGAAAAACAAGTAAAAAGAAAATGAAAGACAATAACAATGAGAACAAGACTCTCTTATTTGAAGTTTGATCAATACATTGGGTCTTAAACCATCAAACAGTTTATCCTCTAATACCATGAAAAATGGAACAACAAAAGAGACCTGACATTAAGATAAAACGAAAACAAAACATAACAAACACATTATATGAGAGTCCCCATTAAAAATACATCATTGAGTTTAAGCTCTCAAATAGTTAGTAAGTCTAAAAGCAAACAAAAGAAAAGAAAGTAGTTAATCATCATCGTCTTCGATCTATTGTCCTCTCTAGACAAATCTTCTTCACTCTCATTCCCAACCCCTTATCCTATTACTTTTTGTTAGATTCCTTGAGTTTCCTCCTCATCATCACTATCTTCTTCTTCAGACCCTTTCTCCTCATCACTAAAATCTTCTTCTTTCAACTCATCACTTTCTTCTTGTTGAGCACTTGCTGGTGGGGGAATCGGAGGTTGACTAGAACCTACATTAGTGTGCCTAAGAGCTTAGTTATCATTAAAACTTACCGTGGCAAATTTGTCTCAAATAGGTTCTTCGAAATATCGAAGAAAATTAGAGAGAAATGGTCAACAATCGAACAAGAGTAGCTGACATAAAGTTTCTCGGAGAATATGACTCACCAACGAACACAATACAACTTGACACCTCACTTAATATGACGCACAAGTTGATGTCAAGGTCCACCAGTTACTAATCTTAAGTTACTCAGCAAGATTAGATAAGAGTGTATGAGAAATAGACTTGGAGAGGGTTATCTCACAAAAATAGAATGTTCAAGATTAAAATGTAAGTTATCTATGACTTATAGGAGAAATGGACTATTTATAGTAAATCCTTAAGGTAATATTACAAATAAAGAAATTACAAGAAAGTGTATACAAAAAGGAGATTCCTATTACATACGGAAAAGGGTAAAAAGAATAAAAGACCAAAGTTGAGGCTTTTGACTTGCTCACCTGGAAACCACTCTCATTAGAGATTTCTCTCTAGAATTCATTTATAGAAGTACCTTGAGGAAGACTCACTGGTAAATCTTCAAACTCATCATCCTCCAGCTCTGCCTAGGTATATAATTCCATAGCACATACAAAAGTCATCATATCAAAGGTAAGAGTTCTTCCAAAGGTAAATAACTCCACCTCATTTTCCATTTTCAAGCTTATGTACTCATATTTGATTTTGAATGATGAGAGGAAAGTTAATGTTGTTTGCTCGTAAGTTTTCTCTTGAATTGTAAATAACTTCAGCTATGGCCTACTTCCCAACAACCTCTACATAGCCACCTTCAACCCATACTCTCCCAATACATCCCAGTCAACAGTGCAATGCATCTTGATTATCTTCTTGGCAGCAAACTCCTTAAATCTTTCTTTCTGTTCTGCAGTCATACCAGCTAGTGGAGCGACCGCCTTGCTTAAACTTGTTGCATCGAATTGTCTTGGAGTAGGAGAAGGAGAGCGATTAGCTCTAGGCTTCTTTTTTTTATAAGTTGTTCATGATTTCTTATGTGCCATCTACAAACATCCGCATTAGTTCCAAAAAAAGCAAAGATCATGTACTATCTGATGGCAATTTAGACCAAAGCATAGCCATTCTAACTTTCTCCAATTTCCAAATATAAAGCATCTACAAACTAACATGATCAAATCTAGCCTATTCTCAAGCATGAATTACACAAGTGAATTCTTTGTGAACTCAACTTATAACCCAAACTTCAACTAAGGATTGTTATCTCCCCTTAACTATACAACATTCTAATTTCACAACATCAACACATCAATACAATCCAATTCCCAATTGCCATACAACACTTCAACATATATAAAACCAACTAGCAACATAATCCTATAAAACACTTAATTATTAACGACAAGAATAAATCATCAATAAAGTTAATTTGCAGAAATCCTTAATTCGGTAATTGTCAATGGAAATTAAGGTTTAACCTAGGTATTCCAAATTTAAGCCTAAAGCCATGTAAATCGAAGTCTAATTACTACATAAACACAACTACAAGTATGATCACAATATACTTACAAATCATAATGAACACACATATACAAACACTAAAACTATATGAACTAAATCTATGTAAATGTTGAAAAATTAAAGAACAAGGGGAAGATCATACCTTAAAAGAGCTTAGTATAGATGAAAATGGGCGTACAAGTGTTAAAATTAGTTGGAATAATGATTGATGTTGAGAAAATGGGGGTGACATTTCTTTGGAAATCAACATGTAAGTGTTATCACGAGGTAGAGTTTGAAAATGTATAAGAAATGAGAAAAGAGAGGGGGAAATTTCTTAGATAGTAGGGTATCAAGGAGAGGATTGTGGCGGTGACATGGGGTGTAATGCCTCTTTCAAGCTCGATTATGGGCATGATGACTCCAGTGATTAGCACTGTGGTCAAAATTATTAGATTATCACGGCCTACAACATTCATTAGTCATAGGCGTGAATAAACTTGTGACTAGTACTGTGCAAAGAATTTCAAGTGTAGCTGTTTTTATTATGGCCATGATCAAATATGTGAAATCTCACATGGAAGTGATCACAACTGTGATGGATAGGTAGATTAGTCCTATTAATTGATCATAACCTTGATTGGATTTGTGATTGATGATGTACTTGAAAAAAAAATTAAATACTTACCTTCTATCATGGTTGTGATGCGTATTGGCCTTCTATCCTCTATCTACGTCCCTACATTTTTTGAAAATTTTCTCTTTCTTTTGAATTACCATGACTTCCACTCGATCTTTCCTTTCTTTTTGCACCATACAATATACAAATACACTCAAAATAAAGCAAACAAATAACAATAACAATAATAAGTAATTTAAACTTAACAAACATTAAAGTGATAAAACAAACACAAGTAAGCAAATCTAATTAAAGGATACATGCTTATTTAACATTTCAAGCTTGACGTTTCCATAGGCTTTCAACTTCATTCCTTAACTAAAGAAGTCTTAACTCTTCTTTACCTTAAAGTTACAACTAGAACTTATTGTTTTAGGTTTGCTTCAGTATTTCTCGAAAGAGATCCTGGAGCCTTTTTTGAAAGTGCTTTTGCAAGCTAGCCAACTTGGTTTTCTAAGTTATGAATGGATGTATCTTGATTTCTCAAAGTGGTTTTAATGGCCTGATGATGTGCTTCAAAAGACTTGATAAATTGCACTAACATTTCTTCCAATGATCCCAGTTTAGCTCGAGGAGAAAGAACTTATCTTTGAAATCCGGGAGGTTACATGTTTGAACTTTGTCTGTTATTATTACTCTATTGAAAATTTGGTTATATGTGTTATTGAACAGATCATTGAGAGGCCTGATAGGATTTCCCATGTAGTCAACTTACTCTAATTAATCTAACTCAGATGAACTTGCGAAGTTAAAATCCGCCACCGCTAAAGCTTTATTTTGACCCATTGTTATGCCATCCAACTTCCTTGTTAACAATTCCACCTCATGAGCTAAGGAGGAAGTAGCATCCAATTCATACTTTCCCACTAGTCTTTTCTCTTTAGCTCTTATAGATGATCACTGATAGGTTATTGGCCATGTCTCCAAATAATTGAATGCATTACTCCAGTGACTTATGATTTAAGCTTCCACCAGCAGCTGTATCAATGAGCTACTTGGTTATGTAGCTCGACCCGTTGTAGAAAGTCCGAACCTGATGTCATTCTAAAAGCTTATGATGAGGACATTTTCTAAGCAAATCCTTCCATCTCTCCCACGTCTTATATAATGTTTCCATCTCCAACTATCCAAATGTGGAGATATCTGCTCTCAACTTGACTATTCTTAATGGCGGGAAATATTTTCTCATAAACAACTCTGTTATCTCTTGCCAAGTATTGATGGAGCTTCTTAGTCTAGAATTCAGCCACTATTTAACATTATTTCTTATTGAGAACGAGAACAATCTTAGATGTATAACATCCTCTAACACACCACTTATCTTAAATGTGTCACATATTTCCAGAAATTGCCGTAAGTGATTGTTAAGGTCTTGCTCACTAAATCTATCAAACTGGATGCATTGTTGAATCGTCTGAATAACATTCGACTTTATCTTGAAAGTATTTGCTTGAATGCAAGGCCAAGCGATACTAGTGTTAGCCCCGTCCAAGTTGGTTCTACAATAATCCAACATTGTTCTTGGAGCCATAGGCGAATTTACTCCTGGCTCATTCCTTAGTTGTACTACATTTCAATTTCCATCAAAAGGTGGGTTTAAATTCAATGGCAGAACTCTTTGAATATCATCTTCCAGATTCAAGAACTAGTTTTCTAATGGTGGCTAGACATTTTGATTTTGATTATTCATTTTAGATGACTCTGATGTCTTTATTCTAATTCTTAATGATTTAAGAACTGGTTTTCTAATCGTAGCCGTGATCATGGACGTGATCTCCTTGTTGCAAACATTTCATATCATCACACCAATAATTGAAGGAGCGATCACCCTCTTGATATACAATCATGACCGTAATGAACAGGAGGATCACAATAACTCCTTTAATCACACCCATGATTGAGGGCGTGACCAGTACTGGGCATTTAAATCTTTTATTAGCACACCCGTGATTGAATATATCTTGGTTTTCCTTCAAATTTTTCCTCTTCTTACTATTGTGATTACCTTAAATTGCATTGTTTTTGTGTAAACTTCATCTCCTTACTCTTGAATTATCTGAAACTAACATATTATGCATTTAAATATCAAGAACTTTAGAAATGAACACAATTTTGAACAAATTATGCCTAAATATGTCTCGATACACTTATCGAAATGTAAAGTAATTTACTCTTATCAAAATGTAATGGTTAACTCTTGTAAATCAATGTTTAATAATGCAATTTAACTAAGGATTCTCTCCTGAATTAGTTTCACTTTATTTAATTAGGCAAAAACCATACATGACTCCATTTCATTTAGTTAGGATGTATACAAATCTCCCCGAATTTCACTAAGCACCATAATTAAAAGTAAATAAATGTCATATCTACTCATTTCCTTAACATATATTTTCGCTAACAAGCTATTTTATTCAATTAGTTTCCAAAGCTTATTAGTAGCAGGAAAGAATTTTACTCTTCTGAGGAACTAATAATACGACTTAGAGTGTATATAGTGGGCTTCGAACTACAAATGGGTATTTGGAGTTCGATAGAAATGAGAAATTAGTTAAAGGAATGAGGATTTGAAAGCGAATGTGAATGGATATCGCACACCAAGATATAAACACAATTAGGGGTTAAGCTCGAAATGGGTTTCGATACGACTTACGAAAACCAAACTAAGGTCGAGTTTCCAAATGAAGGTTAGATATATCTCACTAACTCGCTCAAATGAGGAGTTCACCATAATCTTAAGGTTAAGATTGATAAAAATGTAAGAAAGATTAAAGAGCAAAGCATATTTAATAATTCAAAGCATAAGCTCGAGGAGCTCAAGAATTATCCTTACTCAAAAAGGAATGAAATCTCTGTCTGTATATTCTTCCAATCTATTGTAGCTAATTACAAATATTGTTATTTATAGCAAATATTAAAACCTTAATAGTAAAACTGTAAATAATATACATGGCCTTAAACCTTAAAGTAGGCTTATAAATAAAGTTAAGGGAAATATTTACAAGTGTACAAAACTATATGTTACAAGGGAGGTCAGTATGCAGGTCATCTAAGCTATCCTGTAAGGAGTTAGATTCGAACTGGTTGAGGTCAGTAGTTAGATGTTTGGTTCAGGTCGGAGTTGTTGAGATCCTACAATGCTTAGTCGAGTTGCTTGTGAAGTCAACCTATAATTGCTAAGTTTTAAAATTAGCTAGCACTAGTCTTTCCATATTGTATTGAATGGGTCTTTAGCCTTAAGGCCTCGGTTGCTTAATTTCTTAGCCTCTTAGTAAATGACAAAGCTGTTGCCTTACTATCTTTTCCTTTCTTGGCCTCTTAGTATCAACTTGACCTTGAGTGTGCTAGGTCGACCTTGATTAAGGATAAGTCAACCTCTGTTTGGGATGAATTGGCATCAATTTAGGACACGTTGGCCTTGGCTTCATACAAGTGAGCCTCGGCTTGCAATATGTTAGCCTCAACCTAGACATAGTCGTAAGTTGATTCCTATTAACTAAAGTCGATCCTTACTTATTTAGTCTTTTTTAATTTGCTTTTGTATTGATAGCGAGAAAGAACTTTACTCTTGTAAGGGACCAAGGTAGATTCATATTTATCTAGCTTGGCAATTGTCAGTTGGAAGGGAATTCGCTCTTCCAAGGAATCAAAATCAATCCTTAATAACTTTAATTAATTATTTTCAGTTTATTGTAAATTTGCAGTAGGAGAGAATCTTATTCCTTTAAAGAATCGAGATCAATTCGTACTAACCAGTTTTTATCATATTATCCTTATTTTACACCCTCAACAATTTTAAAATGTCAAGGGAAATTACAAGATATAAGCTTTATTTACTAATTTACTCAGGATTATAGGGCTCTAAAAATAAAAAAGAGACAAGTATACATCTAATTAAACTTCAGAAGCAGCACATGACTAATGCTCAATTGCAAATTTAATTAATTAATACCTTGGAATCTCAGACTAAATAATATGTAACTTTTGTTCCACAAGAATTCCATTATTTAATTCTAGCAACGTGTGCAATGTGCAATAGCAACTTAGGAAAAATTAAATGCAAGTACTATTTTCTATAAAAAAGAAAAAAAAAACAAGATTTGCAAACTTGAAAAAAATAATTGGGGTTAAAAATTCAATAAGTTGATTTCTTTAGTAATAATAGTATACCCCTTTCCCACACTTAATTTAGTACATTACCTCATTGCACCTTATTCTAAATTATATAAGAAAAATTAATTGTGCACAAAAATAAAGTGTTAAATACAATGAAGAAAGAAATATTTGGAAAAATGATACTCCCCTAGATAACTTGGATTTGCATGAATATCCATGAGAATCCGCCTTGAATGATGTCAAGTTGTTGACTCAAGAGGAATCTAAACAAGTATACTAAAAATAAAAAGATAAGAGAATATGTGACAAAAGGGAAAAATTCATGATTTTATTGATGGGATAGAACTTGAACATTAATCCAAAAATTAAAAATATGGAAACTAAAGATTAGATTTAACTAACACTTATTCAAATTAAATATGAAAACATGAAAATTGAAAAAGAATAACGAGATAAATTAACCTAAAAAGCCTAGAAAAAAGTCTAAGTCTTCTTCATTATTCTCATCTTCAAATTCATTGTTGATTGGCTCATTTTCTTCATTTCCTTAGATGTTTCTTCTTTTTCCTTAAATGTCGCACTCTCTTTGTCATCCCCTAAATTCATTCCCCTAACTACATCAATTAATTCCTCATTGGTCGGTAAAGGAATTTTCATCTTGACTTAGTCAGCAAAGTTTTTACAAAACTCCATCATTCTTGTCTAGTACTTGAATAATCTTTTGAGAGATTATTTAAAGATCTCCTAGGAAGTAACCAATTTTTGAACTTTTACTTTTAACTTCTTATCTTTTTGCCCCAGAACATCTTGGTTGGTGGAGGTTTCGACTTCTTTTCTTTTGGAAGGTATCTTGTTAATGTCAATAGAGAGAAGTCCCATCTAATGAAAGGTAGATAAAGACATTGGGACAACATCTCTAATGACCATTAATTAGGGGTTGTTGACAAGAAGTTTGAGTTACTTGGCCCAAACCATTACATAAGGTTTGCATGCTATTTAGTTAACCTAAAGGTGTTTGTTGCCTAGTGTATCATGTAAAAGGAGAGTGGTATGGCTAAATTGATGAAGTATCTTGCAGCCAAACTATGGAGGTAGAACACCTCATGCATAACTACAAATTCTATGCTTTTCTATCTCTTGCTAATGGTATAGGTGAGTTACTAATGAAGGACCCAGTGCATTGGGTTTTTCAAGTAGAATCCTTATGCAAATTTTGGATTGTAGATTTTCTCACCACTTAATTTCAACTAATAGCTTGCAGGAGTAACATTAAGGGTAACTCATTAGGTAATGTATAGAACTTGGGAGAACGAACATATTCCTTTTCATAGAGCCCCATCAAAACGCCGAATATTGCTATTAAGAGGTTGAATTCGGTGTTCCTAAGTCAAAATGAGATGGTGTTGCAAGCTCCATAAGGTACATGATTATGCTCCAATGTTAGTGTGATAAGGAATTCTAGTGTTAGTTCCTTATACACGAGATCTTGAATGTTAAAATTTTTTTCCCTACCTCTCTTCTCCACCTTAGCACGAATTTTTGTTTCCATGTTGGCTCTTTTCAAAACTTCCAAATCTATGAAGCTTGAACGGGAAAAGGTTTTCTTAGTGAAGGTCTCATATCAAGCATTGTGATCGTGGTAGTCGAATGTTAACATATGTTTTGGGTAAGGTGATAATATGGCTAGTTGCTCCTCCTTCAATATAGGTTAAGAAGAGTTCTTATGAGTGGTATGATAAGTGATTCTTAGTGCCATGAATTGTGTTCGGAGGTTTTGCTTTCTTCCTTACAGTTAGTTTCTTATGTTAGTGTTTAAGAATTTTATGAGTTCGATGAAAAACATTTAAAGTTAAAAGGTTCATTAAAATAAGACTTACCTAGAATACCTAGATTGATATGCTCCCTTAAATTGGCAACCTACTATTTAATCCAAAGTGGTAAGTTCGTTATTTAATCTAGGCAAGTGTTAATTTTAAGAGATTACTTTGAGTATTTATTGCATCTTGCATTAAGGAAAAGCTATTAGAAAAGGGAAAGTAAGTATTAAGTAAGAGAGGTCTAATTTAGGAAAGCTTGAACTAGAAAAGTCAAGAAAGATCTAAGTGTTATTCGTATTGAAAAACTATTGCAAGTCTAGAGTTAAAATCACGATCATGATCCTAGACCATGATTCATCCATGAACCAATTCTCAAAAATTTCTTTTAGTGTAATTTTTTGTCAAGGGGTCTATGGGAAAAATCATTAGCATAATCTTTGCTTGTGGTTCTCTTGGACCAAATTTTCAACTTATAATTTCAAGCAAATTTCACATCGAAAGGAAAATGATTGGGACCATGGGCATAGTCTTTAGCCATGGTCCTCTTGCACTTTAATTTCAACCTTTGTTTTCAAGCATGTTTAACAGTAAGGAGTCCATTGGCACAGTCTCTGATCATGGTCCTCTAAGACCTATTTTTACCTCTCTCTTCCTTGAACTTTATGCTTTGATTCATGATCACTATCATTTTCTTCTTTTTCTTAGCAATTTCAACTCCTTATTAGGTGTTTTTCATCCTATAACACTTAAGAAAATTATGTGAACAACTTGTGTTGAATCGTTAAATGATCAAACATAACTCACAAAGGCATGAAATGAAAGTGTAAATAAACGAAAAATATAAAATAGCTTAAGTTGCCTCCTAAAGAGCACTTTTGTTTAACATCATTCACTCAACAAGTTAAAATTGAGGCAATCCATTTTCCTTAGTCGAATGGAGGTCGTATTTGTAGTTATCATCCTTATTGAATACCCTTTCTAGATATAGTTCGAGTCAGTGGCCATTATAGGAGTAAAATACTCATAACCAATACCAAACATGACTAGCTTAGATGTAAAGAATCTAACACTCCACTAACTCCTACCTTGATATTTATAGTTAGCTCAAGC
This sequence comes from Lumnitzera littorea, assembly GCA_024138015.1. Lineage (NCBI taxonomy): Eukaryota > Viridiplantae > Streptophyta > Magnoliopsida > Myrtales > Combretaceae > Lumnitzera > Lumnitzera littorea. The sequence continues at coordinate 6,018,813 of JAMXBB010000001.1, read as the reverse complement.
CAACTTAACATGACTTATTCTCTAGTTATTGCAATGTTCCACTTGTCACATCAACAAGCCTTATTGTAATAGATCCCACTTACTTACAATCTAACTCTTAAACTATTGACTCAACCAAATCAGCATTAAGTATCAGAAATAGGAATCGCAAGCTCCCTATGCCTCCTAGAATAGACATAAGAAATAGGACCCATCACTCTCGTTGTATCAAGTATGAAGAGCAATTGATGAAGTCCAACATAGCTAAAAAATACAATTGTCAAATTGACAACAGAGATTATGCCTGAGAAGAATTTAGGTCGTCTATGAGTTGTGATTGTAGATCTAGTCAATATGCCATGATTAATCATGAAAAATGTTTTTAACTTCTAAGCATAAATAGGTTGGTTTACACGTTACATTAGAAGTTTAGAGTTTTGTACTTCTATAGCACAAATTATGAAAAAATGTACCAAAATAGAGGGTTTTGGAAAAATTGTCCGAAAATGGTATAGTGAAGGCACGTGCGAAGCGCCGCCTTTACTAATCATGGGTTTTTTTTTTAATTTGTTATTTAGGAAGGTGCGCTTCTAGCATGCACCTTTCATCTCCTTATATATATCCCGATTTCAGCCTTCAGCCCTCATTCTTACTTCCTTCAATTACATAAAACTCTCAAAACCTCTTATTTTCTCTCTCCAAGCAACAATATTACTTTATTTTCCTTAACCCATTTGCAAGTAACCTTCGACCATCTTTATTTCAAAATAATTTTTTTTTAAATACAAATTACATTGTTAGTACAGTTATATTTATATTATTCATATGAAATATAATTAGATGATAATTTTTTTAGTGTTTATATTTTCGTGTTATGCATATTGAATTTTGTTTATTATTCATATGGTAATTTATAGTTATATAAGTTGTGGTGGTTACGTTAAAAAACATATATACGACCCATAGATTGTATGTGATTTTATCAATGTATTAGTGACGCCCTAATGAGAAGTGAAATTATGTGGCTGTGATGAGACGCCCTATTAAGAAATGAACTCATATGGGTGCTTACAGTTATAGTGCATGATAAAATGCTTCACTGAGCAGTAAAATTATGTGGGTGCAATGAAACACCCTATTAGGAAATGAAGTTATGCGGGTGCTTACAGTTATAATGTGAAGTTATAGCATATAATAAAATGCCCCACTGAGAAATGAAATTATGTGGATGCAATGAAACGTTTCATCGAGAAATGAAGTCGTATAGGTGTTTATAGTTATAATGTAACGTTATAGTGTATGATAAAATGCACCACCGAGAAATGAAGTCGTGTAAAAGCTTACAATTATAATATGAAGTTATAGTATATGATAAGATGCCCTACCGAGAAGTAAAATCGGATGGATGCTATAAACCTTGTAAAATTGTTTGAGTTTTACTAATTTTGTAATTCATGAATCAATATGTTGTCAATGGCTGATTATGTAAAGATAATTGTGTATGTGGGTGGGAATATAATAAATTGAAGTAACAATCCACAATATAATAAGGATATAGTGAAAAAGTTGAAGATGAGGAAAGATTCAAACTTCAACCATTTCTTCCAACGGATTTGTAATAGCATCAGAGTTAATCCTTATGGGGTTAAGCTTATTCATTGACATCCTTGTTATTATGAAGGAGGTATTTCGTAGACTTTGATGGCTATTACGGATGATGATGATGTAGAAAACTTGATAGAAATGGCCAACACATATAGAAAAAACTGGATACAGGAGATATATGTTAGGTCTTCTTATCAGCCTAGTAGGAGTATTATCGATAGAAGTTTACGGGTCAAGTCTTTTAGTTTTTCTCAACCTCATGTGTAGCAAACCGAGGAAGACAACTCTATATATGACGAACCAAAAACTTATCTAGTGGAAGATCCCACTTTTGGTGAGGGTAGTGTGAATGAAAAGGCAATTAATATAAAAATAGAGTCAATCTTACAGGATGACCTAAGCTACGACCTTAATGAAGATCCAATTCCAATGGGAGCTGCAACTGATGTTGAGGGGGATCACATAGGTGTTGAATATGAAATAGATGAAGAAATTGTAGAAGTTGAAAACATTGTACATTATGCGACCATGTCAAAATATATATCGAGCAGTATTCTATCTGTACCTCAGTTTATTGCTAGCGAGGGGATTGTGATGACTCCCCAATATAATCGAACTGGGATGCCAACATCCCGAGTTAAAGATTCAATTCTATATATGAACATTGGTAATGGTAGTGGTTATGTAGAATTCAAAGAGGACATGGAGGCGAAGAGTAGTAACTAAGTTGACGGCATGGATTTATTTGTTGGACAACGCTTCAGTACGAAGGATGAGCTAATTGACACCATTAAGAGATATCACATCAATAACCATTTGTGATTACCACATTGATTAATCAAAATCGCATCTATAGGCCATTTATTAGAAGGAGAAGGATAGTCAATGCAAGGGGAGGTTACGGACATCATATAAAAGTTTAATGAAACTATTCATCAAAACAATTCTTGAGGGTCCACACACATATGTTAATCCCGATGTGATGCAGTACCACAGACAGATTGACGGTAGACTTATGGCCAATTGCTTCATCAATAATGTGAAAGAGAATCCTGATATAAAAATTGCAAACTTGCAAGCAAACATTTTAAACATATTTGGCTATAATGTGACAAGAAAGAGAGTTTAGGATGTAAAGAGAAAGGTTACAGAGATGGTATATAGCAATTGGCAGAAAGTATACAACGAGCTTCCTATTTTGTTGAACACAATAAAGATTTTAAATTCTAGGACTAAGGTGGTTTGGGGATGGAGGGGATCCCCTGAGCCTGGTGTTTCGATAATGAAGTAGATCTTCTGAAAATTTAGTCTGTGTGTACACACATTCAAGTATTGTCAACCAGTAGTTTGTATTGATGACAGATTTTTATATGGAAAGTATAGTCATGTATTGTTGATTACTTATTTTATGGATGGAAATAACTATATTATCCCGTTGGCATTTGCGCTTGTTAATAAGGGGTTCGTGGAGACATGGGGTTGGTTTTTCAAAAGATTGAAGTAATTTGTTGTTAATGGTTAAGAGAAAACAATTTGCTTAATTACGGACATGCACTCAGGTATCGAAAGTGCACTCGACAAAGCAAAAGTTGGCTAGAATGAACTATTTATGGTTTAGAGATGGTGTATGCGACATGTTGCTAGCAATTTCAACACGGCGCATAAGAACTAACTGTGTAAGAAGCTAGTTACTACTATTACTACTATGCAGGCATGGCTTAGGAAATTTAAGTATTTAATGGAGCAGATATTGCAAGTAAAGAAGGATGCATCATCATGGTTTTCAACATTTGACAATAGCAAATGGACGTTGTCTCATGACGATTTTTATTGGTTCGGATATATGACATCCAATATCGTTAAGAGCTACAATGCTGTTTTGAAAGAATATAGAGGATTACCATTGACTTCACTTGTCAAGAAAAATTTCTATAACTGTGTCAATTATCGGAAAAAAAGAGTCGAACAAACGAGGAAGAGAATGAATGCAGAGCAAGCGAATAAGAAGTATGCTACGAAGAAGCTTAAAAAGTAGGCTAGGCAAGCTCCAACTCATACCATCAAGTAATATAGCCGTGAAAACAAGATATGGGAGGTGAAAATAGGTTGGAGGCGCAAACCAAATGGACTGATAAAACGAGGTGGTTAAATACACATTGTAGATACGAATAAAATGACGTGTTCATGTAGGAAACAACAAATCTATAGAATCCCCTGTTTACATATGATAAGAGTACTTAATTCTGTTCGAGTCACTATTAGTCGATACATTAGCGTATGGCATACAGCATACGTGGTCCCATCAGTTAAATGTTTACGCTAAACACTTCATGCCAATAAACGATGAGTTAGATTAGCCCCATCTCGATTACTCATTCCTCATACTTAATGAGTACCTGAAATGTGGTTTGGATAAACCAAGGAAGAAGAGATTCCATGTGGAAATAGACATAAGGGAGCTTGTCGATAAGAGCAGGTGTAGCGTGTATAGAATAGAAGGACATAATAGGAGAAGATGTCCTCAACTTAATAAAAACGGTAAAGACAAACTAACTTATACGTAATGTTTTCTTACATTACATTATATATCATATCATGTTATACTTCCACAATAAGTCAATGACACAACATATTTTTTTATTGTTTTATAGGTTAGATGGATCCAAGACCGAGTGACCCATTAGTGCTGCATGGACAAGGACAACATTGATCGCAAGACGTATGGGATTTTTAAGCGTGTTTTGATATTAATTTATCTTTTCATTTATACAGTTCAATAATTTTCTATTATTGTAATGAAAATGAATATAATATTACAAGAAGGTGAGCACATTACGGTTCATCGAGTAGAGTCAAGCCTACAGAAAGACATGTTATAAATACTATTGGATGATTGCTTCATCACCCACCTTGCCGATGTTAGTTTCTTAAGGGTCACACGGCTGCCATTTATACAGATCGATTATCACCTCATCTCAACGTTAGTTGAGAGGTAGAGACCCGAGACCCATATCTTCCATATGGCTTACGGAGAGATGATGACCACGTTATAAGACATAGAGGTATTGTTTAGTCTCTGTATCGATGGAGCTGCAGTGATTGGGCATATACAATTAGTATGGCCTCAAATAGCTAAGAGATTACTTGGAGACTATCCCATCGATAGTACTAGCAAAGGGGGGTGTATTAGTTTGCATTATTTACAGGACAAATTTAGCGTACTTCCTGTAGGTGTAGATGATGAGATAATTTGTCAGCACACCCGTGCATATATCTTGCAGTTGTTTGGTGGATTTTTATTTGCGGATAAGTTTTCATCCCTTGTTCACATGATGTTTTTATCGATACTGGAGTATTTCTCATATGCTATGATGTTTAGTTAAGGATCAACTTGTTTAGCTTGGTTGTATCGTCAGTTTTGTAAGGTTGCACAATCAGGAGCATAGAAGATTGGAGGCACCACCATACTACTGCAAATATGGGCATGAAATCATTTCCCCCACATTGTACCACGATCCAAATCCGACTTCACCATTCAAGAGAGCCTATCACTAGCTTCTAGGTGGGCTATATTACGAGACACTATGCACCATGCTATGCATATTGTGGATGCATACCGAAGTGCATTTGAACTGTAGACGAGTAGACAGGTATGTATTTCTTGAATATTGTTTTTGTTATTAATCTTTATTAAAAATTTATGGATTATTAACACATTTTCTTTCTAAATACATTATAGGTAATGTGAGAACCATACCCTGATGATCTTATTAATCTTCTACCTTCGTTTTGCAATGTTAGTTGAGCTATTTGGACAACTAAGGTTTTACTGATATGTTTCTAAATTGTGAAGTTTTATTTTCCTAACTGTATTATACACCAGTTTGGAGATTTCCAGTTCATATTAGTCGACGTTCATACCGATGACGAGCTACATCATATTGACCTTAGAGATAGGACAGACATTGACTGGTTAGTCGCCCATTAAGAATATATATCGACTTAGGTAGACTGCCATATGTAGGTTGTTGATATTCAGAGACCAAAGGGTGTCTATCCAACTTACTATGATTGATATAGGAATTATAAACGTCGATACATTATCTATCATAGGGCTGTAACGGGATACTTGGTAAGTTTTCCTTCCATTTATCTTATTGTTTTTCTCAAAGTAATCTATATGAATATAATATTAACTGTTTCATTAACTATAAACAGATACTCTACATCGAGCGAGGTTAGTAGATGATGTTTATACTGCTCATCATATCATCCATAGTGGCCTTTACCATCTTGAGGAGCACAGTGGTTTAATATAATTTCCCGACCAGTCACCTAAGCCAGCCCCTATACCTGCCCCTCGATTGTGTACAGGTCTTAAAGTTCGCATGAGAGGATATTGACTAGCATAGGCATGTGGTTAAGGATACAATAATGATTCTATACTATTGAGATTTTGCCATTCTATCAACTTGGGCGAGATTGGTACCAATGCACCACCCACTTATGCTTCTAGTTCAAGCCATACTTCTTTCGACACTTCTTGTAAACGTTGTATAAGATGACTTCAAACAGTGCCTATAGAAGAAGCCAACACCTAGCTATCATCATCATTGCCTACTTCAATTCCTCATGTAGATTTCATTGACACTCTTCTACAATCATCTAAGTCTCAGCCATTAAAGGATCCATCCACACGCAGACCATCATTATTAACTCATTTTGAAAAAATAATTAACTAGATTTAAAAAAAAAAGGTTGTACATAACTATTATTGCATTACTTAATCTTATTGTTATGTATTATCAACATATATTACTTACTATGTAAATGGTTTTTTTAAATGAATTTTCATATTATATTGCTATTTTCTTAATACTAATAGTTTACTGGACATATCTATACTTTCTTTATACTATAGCTCTTTATACTATAACTGCTTTTAACAGATTTAATTGGTATTTTAGTAAATCATTTAAGCCAATCTACTCTATTAATAATTTTCGTAAGTAGTATACTTAGCAAAAGAAAATGTGAAGCGTGAATTCAACTTAAAAATAGAATAAACAACTAACTTCCTATATTGAAAGTATTTAATCAGAGAGAGTGTGAAGCCTCACTTGAATGTGCATAATAACAATACTAAAGGCTCATGAAAGGTATGTACATTTATTTAATATTAATTAATTACATAAAGTAAATTAAAAAAAATATATCCACAGTGAGAGTGTGCATAAAAAGTACGCAATTTTAGTGAATAATGAAGGCGCGCTTAGTAAATGTGCCTTTAGTTTTGACTAAGAAGGCACACGCACAAAGCACACTTTCAATTAAAAAAATCGATGAATAGTAACTATACTACTTCCGTACAATTTTTTCAAGATACACCATTTTTGTATATTTTTCCATAATTTATACTATAGAAGTACAAAACTCTAGAAGTTTACTCCAATACAATCATTAGAAAATCTGATCCAAATCCAATGTTTCCCACAATCTGGCATCTACAAAATTCATACTCCTTCAACATGAAAAGAAGCAGGGAAGAAAAAAATAAATTAGAAAAAAGCTAAACCTCGTCCTCATGAAGCAACATGTTGGGAATCCCTTTATTGACCGGAAATTTCCTACCAGTCTCAGGACAAACCAATGCGCCTTCCTCTAGGTGAAGCTCTAAGAGTGCATGGTGGAACTTCTGAAGAAAGTCTACAGAATCTAGCATCGAAGAGTCAGCTTGTGTAGGTAGCTCAGCATATCCCAGGGTTCGAGCTGCATCAACAAGAGCCGACCACTCCAACTTGGCAAACATGTTTTTAAGGAAATCAGTGTTCATCTCTACAGGCTTTTCTATAACCTTCTCAACTTCGATGCGGAGGGGGAAGCCGTTTGTTACGCCCTTTATATTTGATGACAGCATGTTGTGTGTAAGGAGTCTCATTTTTTGACTCTATCCCTATATGTGGAAAAATCAAGGTTTAACTTCACAATGAAGAAAACAGGAAATAGGGCCAACAGAACCAACATATGCCAATGCGAAAATCATTGAAGTCAACAGGATTAGCATTCATTCATTACATCATCGAAAATTATTCAAGAACTCTATGATTACCCGATATATATAAATCCAAAATCTACAATCATGCAAACCAATACAAGAATAAAGCCGTTAAACTGTATAAATCATAGTGGACTAGGATAACTGAATTTCAGCCTTCTATCTTCAGTACCTTAGTCTGTTTCTATATTTAAAACTAGCTTTAGAGTAACAAACAAGACATTCTGCAACAAGCTTTTCATTCCTTTCAAGAAATCTCTGGATATAAGGTTATACATTTCAACTTCAAACTCAAATTAAGCTTGAAATCACTCTGCAGGTTTTGCAGAGGAGTGAAACTAATCCACTTAGACAGAGATACTTACTCCCACTTAACCCCTAAAAGAATAATAATCTATATTTACCATTAAAATAAATAAAAATAATAATTAAATTTATTTTCTTTTTACAAAAAAAAGTATATCAGCCAAGTTCCATTCCAACAGTCTATATGCACTTGAAACCTCAAAAGAAAATAAGTTGCACAAGCAGCACAAATTGGTTACTCTGTAGGCCAAAGATCACAGTTTCCATAACAATATTTCACTTGTTCCATATTCTCCAAGATATTTGAAGTACAAATTGCAGGGATCATCCATTCCTCAGTTAACCAATTTTATTTCATACCTTGAATATTTTACATAATACTTGATATCAATTAGTCTTCCACGTTAAAACGACCATTTTCACTTAATTCACCAGATTCAGGAATAAAAATTTCTGCTTTAAAGAGTCAGGACCACAGAAAGTCCCCTGATATATAGAATTTAACTACAGCTCCTCTATCAGCATCACATAGCATGGTTCTAACTATGTGTGCTAACTAATTACTCCTATTCACAATTTCAAACAAAAGCTACCCAGAAAAACATCTTTCCAATCATCATCTTAACCATGATTCTTTATTTAGAATTCTAATAAAAATCCTCCTCGTGCAATCCCCCAAGAAAAAACTTGAGAACCAAATGCAGCATCTTATATTGTAGCGCACAATTTTACAATCTCTGCTCAACAAGGAAATTATATACCAATCACATAACAACAGAACCACCCGTGAACTCAATTTCACACACACACATATATATTTATATATATATATATATATCTCCTTTATTGTGGAAAAATAAAATCAGATACATTTTTTGGGTGAATACAATCAGATATATTCCATTCTAAGCATGAACTGATGAAAGGAATCGCCCTTTTTCATGCGTGTTACATCTTACGCACACTGATTTTTTAATATATATATACACACACACACACACACACACACATCAAAAGCAAATGTGTGAACATACCAAAAATTCAAGCCTGCAACCTCTAAAGTTGTAAACAAAAGAAAAAGCTCCAATTACAAAACCGTATGATTTGCAAGTAATCAGATTTAAACATAACTTACCAAAAGAGGTAGCTTTGCAGTTCCTTTTAGTGCCACAAGGGAGAAGAAAGAGGAGACAGAGAAAGAAGTTTTAACAGGGTTAAGGGCTTTTATTTATTTACTAGAAAACATCATAACAGACATCAAATGGGCTAGGTTTTCACCTGACCCAACAATTAAAGAACAAGGCTATACTTTTATTCCCTAAAGGCTGATAGGAACATACTTATCTATATATAGTACAAAGGCAAGTTTACAACAAAAGAGATGTAAATATGCCACGTGTTTATGATATTTAAGGAACACACTACAAGAAAATTGGGGTTAAAAAATCCAATAAATGACACCTATGTTCAGATAAATGTCAAATAAAAAAAAAAATTCCTTCTGTGAAATTTATCAAACATCACACAGATAGACCTCACAAATTAATTCAAATTTGGTGATGTTTAACGTCACCAACAAGCAACCATATAATGAAACATCACCAAATATATTTATTCAGTGACTTCTAAAATATAATGAAAGATATTATTAATGTCGCCCAAAATAAAAGGAATCATGATATGTAAAAATCCCTAATAATCTTTAAAACGGTGATGGTTAAGCATCATGAAAGACCTTCAAGATGTGTACATTTCAGAACCTTTACAAATACCCATCTATATAAACATAACGAAGCCAGGGCTACTAAAACAAAACATAAACAAGGAAGATAAGCATAAATTGCAAGAACAGAAAGTAATAAGATAACAATCCATCAGATCTGTAAGTGCAAACCCTAGCTGGATGTGTATTTCTAACATGCACAGCACCTACAAATTCCATAAATTGCTTAATATATGTTTTTAGTTTTTTCAACGTCTCCCATTCCTTGTTTCAAACGAAAAAGGAATCCTCTCAGCCCATCAACCCTTGCTAATCAGTATTTGTTATTTTTTATTTTTCTTTTCTCCTTTATGTAATTGCAAACAAAACCAGAAATCAAATGAGCAGGAGCTCTTCCTCAAAAATATAATGTTTCCCCATAAAATTCCATACATGGTCTATTGCATAATCTTGTAACTTGATCACTCAAATATATTAAATTTTCCACACAATGGAATACCATTGTGAAGGAGATAGGTTACTACAAAGGACTACTAGCAAAAAACTTAGGCCATAAAGGTATCGTTCAATCTCCACCAGGATCTTCCATTGGCTTTTATGTAGAATTAGCAATACTCTCAAGCAAGAATAGAAGAAGTGGGCTTCTATGGTTCTGTCCTTTATTTTGATGAAACCAGTACAGCTCTTTATCTCACCATTAATTTACATTCCTTCAAATTTGAATAATTGAATTCATAGTCAGTGCAATAGTTTAGGTTTAAAGGAATGTAAATGAAATGTGGGACAGAGAGCTAGAGTAATTCCGTAAAAATCGCAACCGAAATATTTTCTGTGATATATAAAGGTATTGTTCAATCAAATGTTTCTCCATGTAAAGAATCATGGTTGAGCAAGTCAAGGAAAAGACCTTATCATGCATTTTGGTTCATTCTCACTGTCCTAACAACGATGAAAATCCGAAGCAGATTTCTCATACAAGGTTAAACACCCTACACATAAAAGAACATCTTCTAGAAATTTACCGAACTCTACCCCTTTTGCTAAGAATATAGGTATCCTTGAACTGGAACATGAAAGGCAAGGGCAAAAGTAATTCATAACTATTTGTCAAAACAAAGCCGCAGATACAACAACATAATCAAATGAGTATCAATCTTTGAAAATTGTTTAAACCCTAAACCAATTTTATTGCGTCGAATCCAGTACTGCAGGAGACAAGGGAAGAGAGAGAGAGAGAGAGAGAGAGACCTTGTTTTCGCGGAGTGCTGATATTGCGGCAGCTCCTGGTTTGAGTATCTCTGAGCAGTTAGAATGTGGAGGATCCGGCAACCGAGTTTTGTCATGTAGAGGAAGAGCCCAGAGAGAGAGTGAGTGTGCGAGGATACAGGGTTTACTGTTTTCATTTTTCTTTCGGTTCGAGTCAAACCATAAAATATTATGAATTTTGGTTATATTCGATTAGCTTTAATTCAATTCAGGTATTGAAACATAATTTATAATATGAGAAAAATTAAATATAAGGTTTATTTATACTACCAATGCTAATTCTTTTTAATAATAATGTCATAGGCATTGGCTTAATATAAATATAATCTTACAATTGAGGAATTTTGAAATTATCTTGAAAACTAATTTTATTAATAAAGTTAGTATATCTTATGAATTTAAGTAAATCTGTTATATTATGATAACAAACAAATATATATATATATATATGTATTTTTTCTAGAATGAGAAACTTAAATTTCTCTTAATTATAATGTTATGACAAAAGAAGTTATTTTTCAATCTCAAGAAAAATATTAATTTGGTTATGAAAATAGATGGATTCTATTTTTCATTTTGGTTCTAACCATAAATTTTTTTATTTGGTTCAAATTATGAAATTTCCACAAATTGAAAAAAAAAAAATCATGCTTTTGATTTGGTTTCATTTGGTTTGTAATTTGATTTAGTTTAGTTAATTCTTTCACTTACCCTTGTTTTTCTTCTTATCCACAAAGTAAAGTGCAGCAAAAAATAATTGCTTCGAAAAAAAGAGGGTAAAAAAAATCTTTAAAAAGTTGTCAACTGCAAAAAAAAAAAAAAAAAAATGGTATTAGTAAATATTCAAAGGATGGGTTGTTGCAAATGTTCAACTATGTATGAGATACTTAGAGAAGTCTAGATTTGTTTTCTGATCTTTAAGATTTAATTAGATTTGGTTAGACTAGATATATTATTGTTATCTAGATTTGTTTCCTTATTTTCAGCATTTAATTAGATTTGGTTTCTTTTTGTGAAGATTTCGCAATATATTATTTGTCATCTAGATTTGTTTCCTTATTTTTAGCATTTAATTAGATTTGGTTTCTTTTTGTGAAGATTTCGCAATATATTATTTGTCATCTAGATTTGTTTCATTATTTTTAGCATTTAATTAGATTTGGTTTCTTATTGTGAAGATTTGGCTAGATTAATTTATTATCTTTAGGATAACAAATCTTTTAGTTTCATTAAGAATTAGTTTCATAAAATATTATATTTTGTTATACCTATAAATAAACAAAACCTTTGATCAATTTATAAATGATGAAATATGGACTAAATAAAAGAAGTTAGGTTTTGACAATATTAATGAGGTGCCATCTTTCTCTCTTGGTAATGCAACACAATCATAATTCATAATATAGTGTACATAAATCATCAATATGTGAAGTTATCATTTAAGTTTCATGGTGGTGTAAGGCTAATAATTATATTTCAAGTTTATGGTTTCTTTAAAAAAATATATTTTATTTATAACATTATTATTATATTTATTATTTAGATTACGAGTTTTTTTTTTTTTGGATCAATTTCATATTTTATAATCTTTTTGTTTTTGCAATCCATTATGGTGAGTCCACAATAACAAGAGACTGTTTGTCATTATGTCTTGAGCTAGGTCTATAGATTGTCTTTTAAAAGATGTTAAAGGTGTTTAGGAAGAATAGCTAGAAATCTCCTCTATGGCAGGTGTCTGATACTGGAATAAAGGTTGTAGAGGAGATTTCCAGGTAAGGGGTGCTAGGGTAAATAGTGTTGGTGTGAGTAATAATTAGGCGATCAATCATTTCTCATTTGTAGTTATATTGTACTCTATCTTATCCATGGCTCTAACTATGACTGCATCCCCATTGACCTCCTCCTTGGGGGTACATCCTCTAGTGGGGAGTTATCCTCCTTGACGTCGAAGCCTAATATTAGTGCATCATTTGGCTCCTACAAAGTGATACCTCCAAACTGTTGGACGATCTTGCTAACCTCCAACTGCTTAGTAAGGATATCTTCGTATATCGTTTATGGCAGTCGATCAATGAAACTCGTTTGCAAAAATAGAAGATTAAACAATTAACTTATCATGCAAGATATCACAAAATAAGCATACAACAAGTAGAAACAAACCAGGTATCCCATCATGATTGTAGTCCAGTTAATGTATTGCCTCATCCTTGGTTGGTATTAGGCATTGTAATTCAAATCTACTCCTACATGTACTCCCTTTGGGTGTGATATATACACAATCCTGTTTTGATGATCCGCCTACTTGTCTACCTAACGTACATGCTCGGTAACCCAATTCATTTCGGTTTAACCATGCAAATCGATATCGTGGAGCTCAATAAGGGTATTTGTATACTTTGGTACCCCTTAAACACCACCAAACTATCGGAGTACATGGTCCGATAAGTATAGCTTGACAATGTAGATAAAGTTCAATAGGACACATACCATCCCTATCTCCTGTTTGGCTAAACAATAGGCAAGTAGCCTAACAATATCATCATACACATAAGGCACTCAAACGACTTGGAAAAAATATAAGTAATGTGACTTTGTAACATGTAAATTCAAATGTAAATTGGGTTAGGTCAGTAGCGATAAATACTTACTCTAAAATCTACTAATCGAATGCATTACGGTATTTATAAACCATATGTGTAGGCAATTGGGTCACGTTAAATGCAACCCCTCATCGACTTATTAGAGGTTGATCCTTAACCGCTACGGTCATTCTAAAAGCGTTTTTCCTATGGCCTTTCGTACTTTTTAACCCTATCAACAATTTTAATTGGATGCCACACTAGAATATTAAGGGAGGTGCACTTAGACGTATCATCACAAGGCCTAAAGGAACGTGTGTAAACTTACAACTAATGTCACCATGTATATCAATGTCCAACATGTGCAACATAATCCATTCGCATCTTCCCCATTACTGCCATTGCATGAGAACATGGAATCTTATAGATTTACCACTTGTTGCAAGCGCACTACCGTATCCTTAGTGCAATCGTATTGTTGTTTTCACCCTTTTGCCTATACATGGTAGGTCGAGGAGCAAATATCACCTTAAATATCTGTTTGTTATAATTGGAAATAACAACTTGGTGACCACTAGCTGCTTTGCATCACCTATCAAACTTTCTTTCTGCAAATTTTGTTAACGTTTTACCCATACTCATTTCCATAGATATCTCAATCTTCTTCTTTTTGAAGTAATCATTATAATTATAAAACGCCTTCTTAACGAGTGCATCGATAGGTAAGTTCCTAACATCTCTCAAGTCATTATTATAACTTTCAACAATATTAGTGATACCAATACCAAAACAAGCCCTATCATTATATGAGCTTCATCATAGTTCTACGAAATTTACAAGGTTACACTTGAGATGCTGTCTTTTTTATTAATTCTCTATACTGTTTGTTTTTAAGCTTGGGTATTAAAGCTGCTTATTACATGACAAATGCACTAGTGCCACGACCAACCATTTGGCCACACTACATTGTCACCCTCTACAGCTAACTTTATGCTAGGATGGTCGTTTGATATCAGGCATATGTTTGTACAATCTTTTATTATGTATGTTAGCACATACTTTGAGAACCATCCGCAATTGCCTTGGCTCTTCTCATCTACCAGTGCAAATCCTACATAGAAACATTCCATCAATCATGATCACGTGCTTGAAATAAAGGAAATAGACTATTAGAGAAGTTGCTTATTTACACAATTATTGGTTTGTTTTATAACTTGATCAAAGTACATCATCATACTACAATGGAGGAACACTTCAACACATGGTTTGAAAGCATAGAGTACTCTATCAAAAAACACATGGCTTGAAGTGTTGCTTTTTATCCATTTTCACTCAACCATCATACTTGGATTGGCGTCCTACATGGCATACAATAGTTTGAGGAGCACTTCATCGAACTCTTCCCATTTCCCATATGTAGACACTTCATTTTTGTTATCCTTTATTTTAATTTCAATCTCTTTTTACTTTTGAGTCGGGTTTACAAAAAATTAAAAAAAATTGAAAAATTGAATTGAAAATATATATATAAATAAAAAATTAAAAAAATGATGAAAAAAAATTAAAAAACTACAAAGTATAAAAAAATATTCAAGTCAAGTTAATAAATCGTTTAGGATTGGATAAGCTATAGTCGGAAATATACTTGCAATTTAGAAAATTTGAGTCTTTAAACAAGTGGGCTTTATTAGAAAAAATATATTTTTTTAAAATAGTCCAATGAAGTGTAAAACGAATTTTTATTTAATTTGAAAATATTTTAATTAAATTAATTAAAATAGACTCGAGATTTATTAAATAGTTAGCATGTGTATTTTAAACCACGGTCTATTTAAAACAAGTTGGATTGAGTTGGGTTCAAGATTGGAAGCCTAAATAGAACGTGGGGCTTCTAAAATTTGAGTCGTATGTGTTCATATTACGTTTGTGTCGTATGTCAGATTGTGCATGTATCGTGCATCAGGGCGTGGGCTTACTGGCGTTGCGGATTAACGGTCAGAGAGCTATTAGTTGGTCGCTGCTGTTTGGACATAGTGAGGTCGGCACGTTGGGTGATGTGTCCATGAACGATGTGTATCAGGCGAATTCTGTGGAAAGTGACGGTGTAGAGGACTTGTGGGCTTCATGTGTGCGTGTGGATGTGTTCAGCTTCCGTTGCTGGGACTGTAATGTATCTGACGTAATTGTTTATTGGTCGTCAAGGGCTTCGGACTTCATTGGTCAGTGTTTCATCAGTCGGTGGGCGCTTGGTTTGCAAACTAGAGTATACAGCGTTGTTGTCAGCTATGCAATGGAGTTTGGAATATAGCGGCTGTACAGTGGATTTTAGGATCAAATTGGTTAGGCAATTGCAGATTAATCCATGAGTATTGAAGGAGAGGATGCCTGGATTATATTCGATCGGGGGGTTGTTATGGATATTGGATTTCAGCTTACATAAGATAAGGCAGGGGTAAATTGGATTGAGGAATTGTGTTGTTGTGTTGAATGTTTAGGCGAATGAATTGTGGGGAATAAAAAAACTATCTTCAACGTCACGTGCTGCTGTGTTATTTATAAACTTACAATTGTATCTTTCGTATCAAAAATATGGAAGATACGATTACAATTTTTTAACAATTTAACTTAACTTCTAGAAATCCACTTTCTATTTTTTAAGGCTCGATTCAATTCGATTCGATTCGATTCGATCTTATTTAGCTCAATAACTTATCTATAAATTAGATAAAAAAATCTACTTTAAATTAGATTGGGCTAAAATTATTTTAATGAAGCCCAACTCTTCAATGACTTAAATTAATCATATATCGTCATCCGATTTAATATTAAATTATCCGGCGTGACTCGATTTAATATGACTTGACTCAATATGATTCGACATGTCTCGATTCGTTACGACACAACTCTATATGATACAATACAACTCGATCTGATACGACGCAAGTCGATACGATACGATACGACTCGACTCTATACGATACAACTTGACTCAATACAATAAGACGAGACTCAATATGATACGACACGACTATCTCTTTTTTATTATTTTTTTCATTTTTCATTTAATTATTTATTATTTTATTTTCTATTTATTTATTAACCTGGCTCAATTAACGAAAAATAAAATAAATAAATAAATGGAAAAAAATGAGATATTTACAGTCACAATTTAGTATCTTTATAAAATCATATATTTTTATTAAAAATTTTACACATTCATTAAATTTGCATTGTTATTCTCACTTATATTTTTTTCAAAAAATTATGATTTAGATATCTTTTCCATGTTTAAACATATGGTTTAAACATCTTTTCCATAGTTTAATTATTTTTTTTATAGTTTAGGCATTATCGAGCCTTATTTTTTGGTTTCTTATTTTAATTTGATTTCTCACTTTCTAACTAATACTATATCTTAACCCATTTAATATTAATCAAGTTTCAACTTGGTCTTTAATATTGTTCTCTTGTAATACATTGAACTTAGAGCAGTAAATAAATTGATTTCATGAATTTCAATATACATATCAGCAAAACCATTAACCCCATTACATTCTTGGCATGACACCAATATTTATTGAACATCATAATCATCACGTACTAGTATAGTATAAAAGTAATCCCTATGAGCTCCAACAATAGGACACCGATGGATCAATTTAACCCAATGGGTCATTAAATCAACCTTTATACGACTACAAATGATGTTAACCAACTCTTCATAATTGCTCCATACGGAATCCTAACTATTATCACCAGCCACCTATCATAACAAACCCCATACTCTCCTTCCACAATGTTACCATTTGTATAGCAAATCACCCTTACTCTACCCATTTTCAAACTTATCTACATTCAACAATTATTTGTAAACAAGTCCACATTAGTATTACACCATCATTGAATATAGCTTTTGAACAACAATGCAGCTAATGGTTCGATTACTAAGTACTATTCATTCATACCCATGTTAGCACATTTTATGTTCGTTTCATGTATTACCTATAAATTACAATGAGACATAATTATACGTAGGAAAGAGTTATTTACAAGTTATCCAACTAACTTATATGTTACATTCCAAATATAATGCATTCTAATTACATATATATACTACATTATACATTCAAACAAATATAATACACATATACTTTCTAATTACACATCTTTACTACATCAGACATTCACGCACTAATTAACATTATATACTACATAATACATGCACTACAAGTAAGCCCTACAATAAAAAATTCGAAATTAATTAGTAAAGTTTAAAGCGATCAGATAAGTTAGTTGATCAAGTCTAAATTATACAAAAAAGTTAAGAATATTAATAAAAGTGATTCTGTAAGTTTGAATTTAGGAAAATAATTAATAAAATAATTAAATATTATAATATTGAATTATAAGCATATTACTCATTATTTGTTGAAAATACGTAAAACGAATTCCGATGACTAAGTAATGATAGAAATAAATCATATGTATATTAGAAATCATAAAATAACATAAATAATATTTATAAATATTTACTTGTACTATATATGTATTTATGTGTAGGTAAAAATACCCAAAATTACTCAAAATACTTAAAAATGCTAAAATAATACTAAATAATTAGATAAAATTATAAAAAAAAATAAAAATAAGAAAAAAAAGGTGAAATTGTCTAAATCTTGGTTGTGCTGGGATTAAGTAAAAAAAAATTACCCAATTAAATTCACCTAAATAAAAAGCAAAATAAAAGAGGATATGAGACGAAAAAAACCCAAAAATCAAACAACTCTATAAGAGTAGCAAGGCTCATTTGGAATTCATTTTGACATGTTGGGAATAAAAAAAAAATAAAGAGAAATCAGAAAGAGTAAGTTAGGAAATTTTACAAAAACAAAAAGAAAAATTATATACAATTAGGGCTTAGGAAGAGAACCCATAACCAATGACCACCTAAAAAAGGACTATCGCTACCACCATACCTTACCACCATTGTCCAAGCCTATTGACACCCATAGAGCCACTACTAATGGTCGAAATTTGATCGGATAAGCTAGTCTAATTTCCAACCCGATTTTGTTTAATTTAGTAAAATTATTAAATATATTTAGAAAATTATGAAAATTTGTATTATGAGGTTTTTATGTATGTAGATTTCGAAAAAAATATTAGTTTGATAAATTTATATTTAGAAACATATAGTGCTTAAGAAATCCCAAAAGTTGAACTTATTTTCGATTTAAAAATAAATGACTTTAAAAATATAATTTTGAACTCAAAATTTTTGTGTAAGTTATTTAAAGTGTTTAAAATAGTACTATGAAGATAATTTTTAGAAATTAATTTAAAAAATTTTAGATAATTTTTAGGCTTTAAAAAAATATATAAAAGAGTGATTTTAGGCTTATTTTGGGTAATTTAGTGATAATTTGATGAAAATATTGATTTAGTATGTAATTAGGTGTTTTAGGATATTATTTTTTGATGTAGTATGATAATTGTAATATTTAAAATGTCAGATATAATTATTATGCGTAATATATAGTTTGTATGTATGAATTAATAATATGTGAAATTGAAAATGTAATAAGTTGAAAATATTAGGTTAAAATTGATAATTTAATGATAATAGTAAAATACAATAAATCTAATTTGAAATTTAAATTTAGGAAATTATATGAAATATATAAAAAAAATTTCATGTCAGAAGTAAATTCGCTAGTTAAATTTGAATTACGGTGTATCGTATAAACTAGAATACTAGTTAGGGGTTAAAGTATAATAATTGTAATCGAAAACTGAATTAAAACTGAAATAAAAAACGGATTTCGAAACAAGTTCAAAAGTTAGCCTAGAATAGATCGGTAATAAGTAATACATATATATTTGGAAAATTGAGTCAAATCATAATTCAAAGCCTATATGTCATAAGGATAAGAATACTAAAAGAGTATTTATATTATAGGATACGCGAAAACAAATGAACTTGCAACAAGTCTAGGGAGTAAACCAAAGATTTTAGGTATTTTTGAGTATTATATTAAAATACTTAGAGGCTTAAGATTGTATGTAATTGTGCTTATAGATAACTATATGTATATGTGCTTATGTATCTCTAATTGCTTACTGAAAATTGATGTTGTGTTTTGGTGGATTGTCATGAATCGAATGGTGTAAGATTATTTGGTCACCTTAAACCGAACTTAATTATAAGTGACTTAAATACCTTAATTAGACATGTATTGTAACCTTTTAGGGGACTATTGGGATTCTTTAACCAAATACCAACTTCTTTGAAAAAAATAACGCTAGATAGAATAATAGTCTTTTTTTCATCCTTAGTTGAACTAAGTGACAAGAGAGGAAGTCATAGTAAGAATCAGGGTAATGGTTCGAAGGATAGTCATAAGGGGAGTGGTGTCTCCATTGTATAAATCTAGGTTTAGTTGTGAGTTGTTGCATAAACATTAAAACTCTTCAACTTAGATTAGAGTAGGTGAAATTACTTTAATTTCATAACGCATCAGACTAAGTTGTGTGATGGCATTTACATGTTGCATTGTATTCAATTAATTGTTTGAAAACTCTATTTATGTTTCTGTTTGTGTTTGCTCTACATTCTCAAGTCTCCATCTAGACTTACTGAGCTATTGGTTGCTTATATCCTTATAGATCTTCTTGCAAGTACTAATTGAGATATCGCGATATAACTATCCCAAGGTTAGTTTCTTTTTAAAGTGTCTTGGGGGAGTGAGGATACATTTGGCTAATTACTTAAGTCTTTAAAGTTTTTCTTATTAACTCTTAGGTTGATGTGATAGTTATGTAATATTTACTTACCCAACTACTATAACATGTAAATATTTCTTGGGATCATAAGACAATATAAGTATATCTATGTAAACATTACTTGAAGTTTTTGGTTATATATATAAATTTTATTAGTAATCTTAAATGAGCTATTTACTTTAAAGTGATGAGTCGTGAATTTCTTGTATAAATTATATCTACAATAATGACTATGAGGTTAGTTCCATTATAGGTTGGTTTACACAGTAGGATTATTGCGACTCCACCACTTCGAAACGTAACACTTTTGAGCTCCTACATAAGAATAGCTTCAATGCTGACTCCAAATGTGTCGCATTCTAGTTTAAAAACTTTCTCAAAGTCGGGTAGGATGGGTACTGGAGTAAAAGTCAGTTTAGACTTAATCTTATCAAAACTCTTTTGAGCCTTCTCAGACCACTTGAATTCTGAGTTCTTCTTAGTTAGCTCGGTCAATGGGGGCAGCAATGGAACTAAAGTTCCAAATAAATCTTTTATAAAAAGAAGCTAGACCATGGAAACTCCTAATTTCTACAGCATTGGTTGGTATCGGGTACTCAAGAATAGCTTGAATTTTCTTGTCATCGACTTTAATACCTCCCTTAGAAATAACATACTGAAGGAATACTACCTCGCTTTAACAAAATACACATTTCTTTACATTTCCAAATAAGTACTCTGCATGAAAGATATCAAACACAGATCTTAAGTGCACGACATGGGAGATGAGGTTAGCACTATATACTAGAATATCATCAAAGTAGATAGGAACACACTTACCAATCAATGTTCTTAAAATATGGTTTATAAGTCGCATAAAAGTGCTTGGCGTATTTGTCAAACCAAACGGCATCACCATCCATTCGAATAGACCGTCCTTTGTTTTGAAAGCAGTTTTGCACTCATCTCCAGGTCTCATTTTAATTCGGTGATAGCTACTCTTTAGATTAATCTTTGAAAAGATCTATGCACTATGCAACTCATCAAGCATATCATCCAATCGAGGGATTGGATATTGGTACTTGATAGTGATTTTATTGATTGCTTAGCTATTAATGCACATTCTCGATGAGTTATCCTTTTTTGGCATTAGGACTACCAGTACGGCATAGAGGCTCATGCTCTCTTGGGCATGTTTCTTTAACTCAACAGCTTGTTCAAGGTTGAGCTTATAGGTAGGTCGATTAGGTAGAGCAACTCTTAGTTGAAGGTCAATATAATGCTCTATACCTCTAATAGGTAGTAAACCTCTCAGCATCTTGGTAGGAAACAAGTCGACATACTCTTGAAGTAATTTCTACACTTCGTTAGGTAAGGTTCCGACTTCTCTCGATTTTAGAAGTTTCCTAACTAACATGAGTACACACTCTTCAATCTTGGCATCTCTAGAAAATTAGGTTCGGAAAATCACTAAGGACTTCTCTACAATGATCAAGTAATCTTCTCTTACAACTCTTGCACCTTCTTAGGACTCATTGGGGATAGTATAACCTCCTTCCTATCCTTTTGGAATATATAGGTGTTTCGATATCCATCATGTAACACTTTCAAATCAAAAAACCAAGGATGGCCAAGTAAGATGTGTGAAGCACACATAGGTAGGACGTCACATAGCACCTCGTCCAAGTATCTATCACCAACATTAATCGGCACTTTAATTTGTTCGGTGATAGGTAAACCTCTCTTCTCATTTAGCTAATGAATCTTATACGGCTCAAGGTAAGGGTAGGTTAGCAATTTTAGGGCCTTCACTACGCCTTGAGCTATTATGTTGTTACAACTTCTTCCATCAATGATCAAAGCACACAACTTGCCATTCACTCGGCAGTTTGTATGGAAGAGGTTCTCCCTCTGCTCATTCTCATCAAAGATGAAGGTATTGAAAGATCACCGTATGACCAAACAGTGCTCAACTCCCATTTCAAGTGGAGTCAAGGCATTTGATCTTCTTGAAATTCACTCAACAGGTGATTGACATCTACTTCCTCTTCACCTTCGCTAGCACTTTCTACCTCAAATTAGGGTTTGTCTCCCTTGATGGTCGTGATACATTTGTTCAGGCACTAACTAGCCACGTGTCTAAAGCTAAGACACTTGAAACACTTAATTTCTTAGGTTTTCCTCCTTGAGCTTCGAACTTCATCCTTCTTGTCCTTACACTCGTCGACCTTGCGCTTGCCTTAGCTATCATTAGATCTATTTGGCATCTAACTTTAGCGGCTCACTTCAGAACTGTATTGAGCTCAGTTATATCTAGGTCAGCTTAACATACCAGTTTTGCTTAGCAAGCATACTGGTTCTACTTGGCAAGCAAGATCAGCTGCTCCACACTTAGCTGATATGATTCTTCTTCTACCTCTCAACCCTCTATGCTATTTAGATAGTCTCATCTAATGTCCCGAGCCTCTATATTTCCATTATGTTACCAATTTCAGTCCTTAGCTCGAAAATGGACTGTGTTATAGTTTGCATCTCGAGCTCATCAACATCACATTTAATCATCAATAACTAAAATTCTCGGACATACTCATCCATTGATCTGTTACCTTGCCTTAAGTCTTAGAGATATTGGAAAATATCTTATTCATAATGTTCGGGAATAAACCTACTCCTTAAAACTCTTTCATCTCACTCCATGTTTGAATTTCTCATCGGGCTCTCTAACGCACGCTTTGTAACTTTTTCCACCACATGGCGACATACCCAGAAAATTCTAATGTAGCTGCTTAAATACAAACAACGTTTTCGTAATTATAAAAGTTGAATATCTTTTCAATCTTCTCCTCCTTGTCCAAGTAGTCATCAGCACTACCAAATCCATTAAAACTCAGGATCTACACTTTGAGATGCTCAACTCCTCTAGGAGCTTTAAGCTCACGTTCCTCGACTCCATCATACTACTCCCCCTCTTCCTCATACTCTTCAACTTCATCTAACTTGAGTCTCCTTCTAGCAACTTTATCGGCATGTTGAGGTGGAGCTGGGTTTATGTTGATAGCTTCAGGTGCTCAATTCTCACCCATCTGTCTTCTTAGCTTATCTCTCACTTCTTGGCCCTATTCAATAACAACTCTCTCTTACGATATAGTCTTTTTGGCCCTTTGTATAGTAATAGCCAAATTAGCTACAATAATAGCAAGGTTTTGTATCTACTCTTCAATAGTTCGTAGGGTCTATTAAGTGACATGGCCACAACCATGAGCATCATTCTTAATATCATTAATCTCTCCTTGGACACTAGGATTCGATATTCTTAATACAAAACTTCTAAGATACCTATTACTATACAAAAAATTCTCACAACCCTTGTAAATACTAACTCACACAATGACTTAAGGACTTGGTTTGTTTTTCCACAAGAAAACAAAACACATACTATAACAAGAACAACTACTTCAAAACTTAACTCTCAGTCGTAATACTGAGCTTTGATACTAGGATTATATGATGTGCCTAAGAGCTCGGTAATCACTAAGGCTTACCATAGGGAGTAGTAACCAAACAAGTCCTTCAAAATATCAAAGAAAAGGAAATGGACAAACTGTTAAACACAGTAGCTTCTCTGAGCTGCTCGAAGGATATGATGCATCAACAAACACAATACGACTTAGTACTTCACTTGATATGATGCACAAACTAATACTAAGGTCTACTCACTACTAATCTTGAATTACTCGGTAAGATTAAATAAAAGTGTAGGGAAAATGTATTTAGAGAAGGATATTTCATAAGAGCAAGAATATTCATTAAGTATAAAGAATGATCATTTCAACTATAAGGAAAATAGACTATTTATAGTAAGTATCTAGGGCAACAAGGAAATCTAAATAGTTACAATAAAGGGTAATATCAAAATATTATCATAATACATTTCCAAAAGGGTAAAATGGACAAATAGGATAAAGAAATATGGTACAATATTAGAAAAGGGAATGACAAGTGGCATGTTGCGACTTGGTCCACATTCAAGAGTCTTGGGATGCTGTAGTTGAGCTGTACTGATGTTGGGAATGATATTGACAAATGGCAGTTAGAGTTGCTAAGATGAATAAAGGATGTTGTTGTTTGGTAGGTTGAGGAAGTAGAGCTCGGCATGTTAAGGGCTTGGCTTTAGCACTCGTCATGTCTATAGATAGGAAGAGTAAGGCTTAGTGTACTGTTGCCTTAGCCTTAACATACAGTTAGTGGGCCTTGGCAGTTGGTAGTTCAATATGTTGGAAGAGAAGGGTTCGGCATATGGTTGCCTTAGCCTCAGTATTTGATAGATTGGCCTCAACAATTGGTAGGTTGTTGACTAGGTAGGGGTTAGGGTAGAGCAGGGTATGTTAGAGTTAGGACTTCAAAGAGTTCACTCACTATTCTTTTGCATACTAGTGCTCATTTTCAGTAAGCTGAAGAGAGATAATCCTTTTAGTAAGAGACTATAGGTTTTAGAGACAAGCGTAAGTGAGGGGTTTGGAGTCGACAATCCATCAGAACGTGCATGAATTAACAACTGATATTGCTACATATACTAATGTCTAACATGTACAACATAATCCATTCCCATCTTCCCCATCACTACCATCGTGTGAGAACATGAAATCTTATTGGTTTGCTACTTGTTGTAAGTGCATCGACGTGTCCTTAATGTAATTGTGTGGCCATTTTCACCCTTTTGCTTATACATAGTATGTCGAGGAGTGATTATCACCTCAAATATCTGTTCATTATAATAAAAAATAACAACACAATGGCCACTAACTGCTTTGTGCTACTTATCAAACTTCTTTTTTGCAAATTTTGTTAACATTTTATTATTAAATTAATCATTATAATTATAAAACGTCTTCTTAACAAGTGCCACCTGTCAAACTTCCTTTTTGCAAATTTTGTCAACATTTTGCCCATACCCATTTTTGTAGATATCTCAATCCTCTTCTTATTGAAGTAATCATTATAATTATAAAACGTCTTCTTAACGAGTGTAGCAATAAGCAAGTTCCTAGCATCTCTCAAGACATTGTTGTAACTCTTAGCAATATTAGTGGTATTAATATCAAAATGAGCCCTATTATCATATGCTAAGGTCTACATCTTTGGGTGTAAGCCATTGAAGTATAGTCTAGTTTATAGGTTCATCGTGTACACTTCATCATAGTTCTACAAAACTTACGGGGTTGACTTGAAACACTGCCTTTTTTATTAAGTCCTTACACTATTTGTTTTTAGCTTAGGTATTAAAGTTACTTGCTACATGACGGATGCACCATCACTATAACTAACCATTTGGCCACACTACATTGTCACCCTCTATAGCTAACTTTATACTAGCATGGTAGTTTGATATCAAGCATATGTCTATATGATCCTCTATTATGTATGTTAGCACGCACCTTAAGAACCATCCCCAATTGTCTTGGCACTCCTCATCTATTGGTGTAAACCCTAACGATAAGATGTAGTTTGTACCATCTACCCTAATTACGATCATAAGCTTGTGTTTAAACTTCCCATATAGAAACATTCCATCAATTGTGATTACAGGCTTGAAATAAAGGAAATAAACTATTAGAGAAGCAACTTATTTACAAAATTATTGGTTATGTGTTATAACCCGAGTAGAGTTTATCATTATATTGTAATGGATGAACACTTCAACTCATGGTCCGAAAGTCCAAAACAATCTATCGAAAAACACATGGCTTGGAGTGTTGCTTTCCATCAATTTTCACTCAACCATCATACATGGATTAGCCTCCTGCATGGTGTACAGCAGGTTAGGGAGCACTTCATAAGACTCCTCACATTTCCTATAGACCTATTCAATTACGTTACACTTAACCTCTCGAACTCTCTTCATGTGTATAGTGTATCTAAACTGCTTACAAATTATTGTTTGGAGATGTTTTATCTTAACGCTTGAAGATTCCTATAGTTCCATAATAATACACTAGGATAACATGGTCGAGTCTAATTATGAATGGTCTTGGCTAATAGTAGGGTTGACATACATATATGTACGACGAAGCTTCCATCTACAACCCTTATCACTATCAACACATTTAATGGACCATAATTTCTCCTCTAATTCTACCACAATGTAGTCATGATGGTTTATTACATGGTGCATTTTTACTGCATGTTGCAAGTGCTCCTTTTTAGGAAACTGCATATCGACCTTGGATTTATCACTGAAGCTCCAATCATTCATGCTATCCTTGGACGAATCGTATCTACTATCCATACTAGTAACATAAAATGGCATGGGTTCCAAACTTCTAATTACATCCACATGTGTCGGGAACCCATGATGCTAGTCATTCTTTATCCCAAACCTATGTGGCTTATCTAAGGTCTGAAGCCAATCCTCACTCCTCTCGTTACCATCATTAAATTCCATATCGTCAAAATCTTCGAACACTACTTCACATGTTATATTGTTTTCAATATTTTTTTCTCAATTAGCTCCATTCGTAAGACCAACATGACGATCGGGGAGGCCTAGATTCATGCCTAGTTCTTAGGTAGTTAGGATAGGTTGAGATTTGACAGTAAATGTGAATGGATATCATGCACCAAGATACAAACACAGTTATGGGTTTGAGCTTGAAATAGAGTTTGATACAACTCAGGAATACTAAATGTTGCACAGGATTCAAATGAAGTTTAGATGTAACTCATTAACCAATTCAAATGAAGGGGTTCACCATAATCTTAAAGTCAAGATCGATAAGAACATGGGAGAGATTAAAGAGCTTTCAAAATCTTATCTGTCCCAAGGACCTAGATAAACCCTTTGTCTAGGATCTACCTTTAAGTCCTCTTATTTGGACATTGAGAAGCAATGTATCCGTAGACTAAGCATTTGAAGCACTTCACTTCTCGGGCCTTGTTACCTGGTGCCTTCTCTTTTTTGGCAATCTTTTTTGCGACATGAATTGGTGGGCTAGGCTCTCCTTTCTCCATACTCCTTTCTAGCCCTTTTCTTTCAGCATACCTCTCAGGCTCAGGGCTGCCTTGTCGAGGTTGGCTACTTGGCCTTTAATGCCTTCTTCTCCTCTATCTCTTTACTCTTAATGCCAAATTAATTAGCTTATCCAGAGAGTTGAATAGTTGCAATTCAACTATGTTGGCTATATCATCTCGGAGTCCACTCAAGAATCTGGCAATGGTACGATCCTGTTGATCTCGTCATTAAGGTTTCGAACTTTTGTAAGTATTCTTCGACAGTGCTTCGGCCCTGTCTAAGGTGCTGGAAAGCACGGAGCATCTCCTACTTAAAGTAAGTTGCTATGCAATGCCAATTCATTAGACGTTTCATAAACCTCAAAGTTCTAATTCGCTCCTCTCCTTCAGCATCTCGCTTGACAACTAGCTTATCCCACCGAAGACTTACATACTCAATAAGGGATAAGGAAGCCAGCTTAACCTTTGCTCGATCATTGTATTCGTAACACTCGAATAACTTCTCAACTCGAGGAACCCAGTCAAGGAACTCCTCAGGTTAGCTACTTCTACTTAAGGTTGGCAACTTAAGCTTTATATTGTTAAGTCATTGGCTAGGTGCTCGACGTTCATCCCTTGCTTTCTAAACTAGTTGGTTCACTTCGTATTAGCTACTTTTGTTAACACTCTGCTCAACTATATCCCTTCTTGGCCCTAGCTCTCTTCTCTAGGCTCTTTGATTTGTTTTGGAGTCAACACTCCTTTCATTTCTTCTTCTTGGCTAAGGTCGGTTTTCTTTCCTTCTCGACTCGACAGCTCTTCTCCGCTGTCATACATCATGATCAAGTTTATTAAAACCACTTCCACTTGTGGGCATTCGCTCTCTTCTTTCCTCTTGACTATTACGTCTATGACCTTTAGCTAATCCAATGAGTTTTTGGATAAAGTTAGTGAGATTATGAATCTAATACTCTAAGTTATTAATACGTCGTCTCAAACTTCCATGAGGGCTATCATTGGTGTTGTTGACATTATCCTTCGACATTTTTGTCCATACAATAATTGTCTAAAAAATCAAATAATCAACAAAACATAGTTACAGTAATCCAGAAACAACCACTACTCGACTTTTACAGCTACCACTACTAACAAACACAACTACTATGAACAACATGCTACATTACAGAACAATGATTAACAGAGATGTATAAACCACAAATCAAACTCTAAAGAACATTAACACGCGTGTCTCCCTAAAGCTTTGATACGAATATGATAAGGATCTCAATAGTAGATCTTAAAAACTTAGAATAGGTCGAATGGGTTTGATGGATAAGAAGTGAAATGGTTAATTTTGACTATGAATGCAAATGGATATCACATATTAAGATACAAACACAGTTAGGGGTTTGAGCTCGAAATAAGGTTCGATACAACTCACGAACACTAAATATTGCTCGGGATTCAAATGAAGGTTAGATGCAACTTACTAACTAGTTCAAATGAAAGGTTTATCACAATCTTAACGTTAAGATCGATAAGAATGCGGGAGAGATTAAAGAGGTTAATCTATACTCGATAATCTGACAAATGCTAACTCAAGAGTAGCCTTGTTCAAAAAGGGAAAGATTCCAAAATGCAGAAATATACTTTTTCTGTCCAATTTCGTATATCTTCGTCTATCTAATGTTTAAAAAAGTTGCTATTTATAGCAAAGTGACAAAACTGTAAATAATGTATAAGACCTTAAACCCTAATGAATTGAGCCTATAAATAAAATAAAGGAAAAAATATACAAGAATACAAAACTATGCATTTTACAGGAGAAGTCGATAAGCAGTCACTCAGCATGTCTTAGAAGGAGTAGTATCCGAACCGGACGAGGTTAGCAATTAGATGTATGAGTTCAAGGAGGAGTTCTTAAAGTCTTGCAGTGCCTGGTCGAGACACCAAAAAGTTCGACTTATAATTTCCAAGTATTAGAATTAGTCGGCACTAGTCTTTCGGGACCATGCCGAGTGGTTCTTTGGTATGGTCCCGAGCCCTCGGTTGTGTACTCTCTCGTCTTCTCAATAGACAACAAACTTGTTGTCGAGTGGCTCCTCTTCTTCCTCTCGATCTTCTATTAATTGCTTAGCCTCGATGAAAGTTGTTCGATCTCAGCCATGAACTGTTCAGCCTTGGGTTACAACAGGTCAGCATCTTCTTCTAGAGAGTCCACGTTAGCTTTAGACAGATCGATCTCGACTTAGACGTAATTAAAGGCTGATTCTCATCACATACCCACGTTAGCATATTTTATGTTGTTTCATGTAGTATCTATAAATTACAATGAGACATAATTATACAGAAGAAAGAGCTATTTATAAGTTATCCAACTAACTTATATAGCACATTCTAAATATAATGCATTCTAATTACAAATATATACCACATTACACATTCAAACAAATATACTACACATATACTTTCTAGTTACACATCTTTACTACATCATACATTCATGCACTAATTAACATTATATACTACATATGCTAAGGAAAATGCCAATTAATACTACATACTCATAAGACCCGATATTCACGAACCTAATAACTTGCAATGTATCATAAGAAAAGGTAATTTGGAGAAAAAAAATACTTTCATGCGTGCAAACGATTTTAAAGAGAGAAAAAGGATGAAACCCACATATTTCTTTAAAAAAAAAAAAATTCACGAAATGCAACTATTGCAAGTATGAGGAAATCATGGTCTTGCGATTTTTAAATTTGGATGGATGAAAAAAAGCTTCCAAATGGGTGGATTGAAGAGTGCTTAGCGATAGGTTTTTAGACGAGAGAGAGAGTGGAAGATGTGAGAATGAAGAAGGATTGTGTTCTATATCTATGCTCAACAAAATCGGCTTTTGGAAAGCCGATTTTACTAAGTAAGTAAAATCAGTTTTGCAAAAACCGATTCTATTATGAGCTATTAAGAAAGTTGATTTTACTTATTTAATAAAATCGACTTTCCAAAAGCCAATTCTAATAGATTTATTTTTGAGATTTTTTGTTAAACTGCCATATTTTTTGTAATATTTAATTCCTTTTCCCACTATATTCATATCTTAATTTATTCCATAAATAAAACATGATATTGGGATATGTGGAAACTAGAATCATGAAAGGTGTTGACTTTTAATATGGAAAAGACATTAATTTTATGCGCTCTGGTGTAGGTTTGATTATTAGTTAATGGCGATGGAGTGTATATGTAGGATGGTCTTGAATAGGCTAACACCTATCAGACAATTAATGTTGTGTATGTGTTGTTTCTGCTTGGCTATTTTGAACCTGTGGGTGGTAGCTAATGATGTGGAAGCTAGGATCGCATACGTGTTAGACCCCTCAAATGACCTGACTTGAATTATGCACAAGTGCCACCATTTATGGCTAAGTGAGTCATCGATACGAGAGAACTGTGATTGGTACCAGTCAATAGAACAAGGGAGAAGCCGTGATTGGGGCATGGCAGAATAGGATGCAAATATGAACGGTTGGCTGCGATCCTAATGGAATGATAAAGGTGATGAATTTGATGTGAGACAATTACTTGTCAAAAATTGACCTTTGCAAATTATTTGTTGCAGGTCGTAAGCACGTACACTCGATCACATTTATTTTGTCATAGATGATATGTTTATGGGCTTGATCACATTTACTTTTTCATAGGGAGATGGGTCCATATGCTTAATTAGTTGTGCATGATAATGGAATTTTAGTAACTCTCAAACTTTAGATATCAAGGTTATGATTTCGAAATGAGATTAAAAATATAATTTAATTAACATTATTTGCAGCTTTTAGTAATTAGAAGTTGTTTGCCATGTGGTGTGTGATTGTGTGTTTGCAATAGTCATGTACTTATCGCGTTGAGATTTTTTTAAGCATTTCATGTAGAAGTATTTTCCCCGCTCCACATGGTGGGCTAAAGCTATCACTTGTGCTTTAGATTGAGATTGAAAGTGGTCGTGAAATCGAGATTAATCACTAAAGGATGGATTGTGTTAGCCACGAGGGGGAAAAAAAAAAAAAAAAAAGATTCCATAAGATTTATTCGAGGCGGAAGACTCATCATTTTTCTTTTATAACTTCGATGAAATTTTACCAGAAATAAATGGAAATTATGAGTTAATAACTATTATCCATTTATAGTTAGAATATCAATCTTTGCGTATTTCTCCAGACGGTAGAAATATGTTTAGAGCGGTCGTACTCTGATCTCGCGGTATGATATAAATATAAATTATTGTGATAAAAACCATAAAAAATGTAAGGATTAGGCGCAGTAATTCTTTATAAATACAAGCCGAACATTTTCATAATTTGTAATATTAGAATCCTACATATGCCTACAATAGCGATCGATCGGACAATTATAATTGCTGCACCCTATACATAAAGGGTCTTAGCTGAAACAAGGGCTTTCTGCAATTCAAAGTGCAAAAGATCTTTATACCTCCGTCTTCTGTTCTTCAGCCAAAGAAACCTTGCTTAGCCTGCTTGGTAAAAACTTAATCGCATCACTGGAATTTCTTCTACTGCCCGGCCGCCTACGCCGTTGCGACCCATATAACGCCCTCTGCACCATTTCTTTGCTTGGACTAGGGATGGATATGGATTCTGCATTAGATGGCCGCCCCGGGGGGCTAATCCCGTTGTT
Source organism: Lumnitzera littorea (assembly GCA_024138015.1). Lineage (NCBI taxonomy): Eukaryota > Viridiplantae > Streptophyta > Magnoliopsida > Myrtales > Combretaceae > Lumnitzera > Lumnitzera littorea. The sequence goes on along the minus strand of JAMXBB010000001.1, from coordinate 5,986,850 downwards.
GCTTCGGCTGCATTCTGGAGGCTTATAAGAAGCCTTCTCGGAAGCCATTTTGCTTGATGCACAATGTACAAGGGCAAAAGAATTATCAGGAAACTCGCTCAAGTGTGCATGAGTATATTGAGATGAAAGCCAGGAGTTTTTAGGCTGAAATGGCTTGGGCATGTCATGTCATCCTGCATGAAATGGGAGGGTGAGGGGGTGAGAATCTTGTCTTGGTAAAGTTGCTACTCATGGAATAAGTATCTTTATGTCTTGTTTTTTAAGAAATCACAGGTATAGAAAGGGATTGCCGCTCTTTATTTTTCGGTCCTTTGAGTTTACAAGAAGATTTCTGGATCCGTGCCATTTCGGTTTGATCCAATTTGGTTATAAAGACAGTTTGGTCTAATACCAATTCAATTTCGAATCAAATCCAATTTATATGATTAACCCTTAATTCTCTTACATGTCTAAATTATTCATTTAAATCGAGTTTGATGATACTATTTTATAAAAGATATTCTTTTTTTTTTTTTTCTTAATCATAGATTTTTCCTGTATTTTGCAGGAAAAGTAATTGCCATGCGAAAAAAGACAAAGCACAAGAATATTTTACACGGATCTTTTTACAAATGGTCTGCAATTTCTACGGTTAAGGTAATGAGCATTTTTAACAAAACATGCCCACCATGGCTCCTAATGGAAAATTCCACTTTTCATGTTAGCTTTGTGTCAAAAAGCCATAGACATTATTTTTATTTGATTTCTATAATTTATTTATTTATTCATAATACTATTTAATAAAATTTATTTACTATTATTATTTTGTTAAATTAATTACTGTGAACCAATAAGAAACTAGCACATATCTATTCACTCACAATAACAAATAATGATGTAAAAAGCACCACAAAATGAGTAATATTTTTACAATTTCCCTTTTTGTTATTTTATTTCTCGAGAACATGGCTCTTATAAAGAGCATCTTTTCTCTTGCCATGGTATTTCCTTTGTTTGGTATAAAAAGAGAATCTTCTAAGTAGAAAGACAACAGAAAATATCTTGATTGGGTTCCTGTAATATAATATATATAATTGGTTATATCATTTTTAAGTTTTTAAATAAAATGGTTATAATATTAATCATAACATAAAAGTATGAGGTTTTAGTATGTAAGTAATAAAATATTCTACATCATATATATATATAAGTTTAACTTTTTAGATAAATGGTTATTGTACCAATTATAAGGTATCCAATTCCGCATCAAGAGTACAAGCATTTAAAAAAGAAAAGAAAGAAAAAAAGTAAAAACTCAAAAGACTCAGACAAAACCATATTCTATTAGCAGCATCTTTATTGAACACAATTGGGCAAGATTTGAAATCTTTTACCAAAGTTGCATGTCCCGTTGATGCGAATGCTAATAGAAGCTTGTGTCATCATGGTTACAGATTCTATTCTCAGCAAAATGGCCGTGTCCTTGCGAATAAACAAACGTGACAGCTCGACCGAAAAAACAAAAAAGAAAAAAATTTCTGACATTGGAGAAATTAAGAATGCCAATTTATAGAAGAATGGGATATGTTTTGAAACATTTTCAGGTCCTGCTATCATACACTTAGAATGAAGCATCAACTTGCAAACCACGATTTTTTTATGATCTCGTTTATATTTATTACAGAATCAGCCTTCCTTTTCATCTTATCAATAGTATCATATTGAATTATTGAATTGATTATATTTTCAATGGTTTATATCTTATGGATATTGTATTAATAGTGAGATATTATTTATATTGTGATTATTTGAAATTATTTCGTAAAGAGTGATTTGTTCCTTACTTTAAATAATAAATATAGAAAGGATCTTGTGTAGAACTATCATGCAAGTATAGTCTATACTATACTTAACCTTGCTGTCTGTCACAAGAACATTGAATCTTTAGCCTCCAAGCAACCCTTCTCTCAAAGCAAACTTCATTGTGCTTTCATCCCCATAACAAGCACAATGCAGAGACAAATTTGATCTCATCTTCCAGGGATGTGCGAAATTTTAGCTTTTTTGTAGATAAAAGAATGCCTAGAAGAGTGGCAGTCACGCATGCTGATCTAGCACCAAGCCGCCGTTCCCGCATCGACATAGGTGGCAGGACCGGCTACACCATCATAATCCTGGGAATTCTCTGTGGTGTCTTATGCTTCACACTATGCGTTGTCGCAGAAGCTACGCGGTCTCGGGTAATCTTGGAAAGCTCTCGATTTGGTTTAACACTGAAGTAAACGTAACTTCATGCTCCTGGGGTGGCTACTAATGCAGGTGACATGGCTGTCGACGGATGAAAACGATGCCAAGAACAAGGAATGCGCGTACGTAAGTAGCGGGAAGGTGCCGTTCATATGTGCAACGACAGCATTCACGATCCTGGCAATGGCAATGTTGACGGAACATATTTTCATGTCTGTTACGATTAAGAAAATGACCCCTTCAGCTTCGATGCTTAATTTAGAGCCTGATTTCGGTTTTGCCAGAAAGCTTACATGGTAGACGAATCATCCTTTCTATCTCAAGCTGATTATGTTCTGCATTAAATACAATGGAGTCATTCAAATTCGTTTTACTTCATTCCAGGATCTTATTTGCCATCGCGGAGGTTCTATTGTTCTTCGGGATAAGCATGGAGTCGGGCCACCTCCACCATTTCTCTAGACCAAGAACCAGTTGCCTGGTCATCAGGGAAGGCTTCTTCTCTTCTGCTGGAGTGGTGGCACTGATTACGTTGTTCCTTCTAGCTGCTCTACACACGACAGCTTTATTTGCTATCAAAGAATACCAAGCACAAGAAAATATGAGAAGAGAGATTCTAGAGATGTATGCATATTATCAATCACTTCCACCATTCTCACCCCAACACAGCCTAGATACCCTTGGCAGAGAGAGTCCAGTGACATTGAATAACCAGAATCACCATTTGATTCCATCCAATTCCAATAATAAACACAGCAGTGATATTGTATAGCTTTATTTTTTAGTGCAAATGGCAGTCATACACCCATAGGTATTAGGTCAGATATGGTAATTCTGAAATCTTATAACTCGATTTCATTTCTCTATAGCTTCTAAAAAATATACAACATGCATTTCAATTAGAACTCAAAATTAATCGCTATTCATAGTCTTTTAGTAATAGATTTTAGGTTATGAATACACCAATAGTAGTGTGTAGATAAATTTTGGTGCAAATTGCAATCAAATGCCCTAAAACTATATAGCGAGAGCAGATAGATTCTTAAAAACTTTGAAAACATACTTTTATCTTCCTATAAGTTCAAAAAAATATATACATACTCCCAGCATCATGGTTATCAATAATTCATTTGGTAGAGATTTTAGAATTTTAGCAGTATATGCACATTTCAAAATATTACGGAATGTGAATTAACTCCTCGTGAGTTAAAACATCAACCGCATCATGGTTTCTACTGTGTATTTATAACTGTTTCATATTTTAACCATCCAATTCCAATAAACACAGCAGTGATATTGTATAGCTTTATTTTAGTGCAAATGGCTGCCAGCACCATAACTTTTAGGTTAGATGTGGTAACTATTAAATCTTAAAATCCGATTTCATCTTCCTATTGCTTTAAAAAATATAGGTCATGCACTTTAGTTAAAACTCAAAATTAATCACTATTTTTTTAGCAATAGATTTTTGGATTATAAAATTTTGTGCAAATTGCAATCAAACGCCCTGAAACTATATAGTGGGTGCAAATAAACCCTTAAAAACTTTCGTAACATGCTTTTTATCTTCTTATAAATTTTAAAAAATATACATTACTCCCAAAATCATGGTTATCATAATTCGTTTGGTAGAGGTTTTAGAATTTTAGCAATATATGCATATTTCAAAATATTACAGAATGTGAAAGAACACCTTGTGAGTTAAAACATCAACCGCATCATGGTTTCTACGGTGTATTTATAATTGTTTCATATTTTGACTAATGCTTTGTTTCCAATACTACTGACAGTTGACCAGAAATTTTATTTGCGGAGAAGATGGAACTTGTTTGATAATGTAAATCACTCTTTTGTCATGCCTAACGTTTGTTACAAATATTTGAAATTTTTGGCTAATTGGACCATTAAGGAGGGCTATATTTATTATATTAAAATACTGGGTTAAACTCATTATTTGTTTAGGCTTGATTTCTTAGATTCAATAATAGGATCCAAAAGTTTAGTGCATTCTTGAGATGATTTAGGAAAAATTGATATGGTAGGCTTGGAATTGGGGAACAATTCATTTGCTTATGACTTTTTTTAAGCAAACACAAGCACTCATGGAGGGTTATTGGTCTTGACTCCTTAATGGTCTCATATGAAATAATTATGAGATAAGCAAGTCTCATCTTATATGTTGATCACCATTCACCAAAGTGATCTGAAAGCTATCATAGAGCCAAAGAGTTTATAAGTATTTAGTCAATTGACAGGTCAGAGATTAGATAAGTGATACTCCATTGTGAAACCTTTGCCTTGTCAAATTAAACAAACAATTCAAGCAAAAAAAGAAAAAATAAAACAATTTCAATTGTTCAAGCTGTAAAGTCAACATCTAAGGTTCCTTAGGTATGCTTGTTCGTCACATCTGCATTCAAGCTTTGAAATTACCTATTTCTTTTCTATTGACTACTCAAATCTGACGGAGTAAGATTAGGTTATGAAAACTTACTAAATTTGGATTATAGAAACATTGATGAAGATGAGAGGTCGAAGAGAAATGTGAAGTAGAACTTTTTGATTCATTTCTATTAAGTTTGTTATAGATTTGAAAGGTATATCTTCTATTTAAACGTGTCAAGGTCACGTATGAGAAACAAATAATTAATAGACTATACTATATACTCAGCTATGTTGTTCACTTTGCTATTTATATGTTTTGCACCATGTTTTGCATTACACTATCATTAGTTCAACATCCTCCCCTTAAGTAGGAATTTCCAAAAGGCCCAACATGGAGAAAAAAAAATTGTAACTGTTTATCAATAACATTAGTGGTCATGAAATCTACAAGTTGAAAATGAGATGGTATAAAGGAGATGTGGAAAAAGCCAAATTTAACATGATCGTATGTGAAGTGAACATCCGCTTTAATATGTTTAGGCCATATATGGAAACAAGGATTCTTAGTAATGAGTTTAGCTGAGCAACTATTAGTAAAGAGGTGAACTAGCAAGTGGAAGGTACGCATCAACATATAGATCATGCAAAATAGAAGAAACCCACAATAGTTCTTGTATAGTAGAAGCAATGCATCTATAGTCAACCTTAGCGGATGACGTAGATATGGTTGGTTGTGCAAAATTTTGGGATCTAATACCAAATAATATAGTAAACAGGTGAAAACAAGATCGCTTTGCAAATGAGTTAAGAAGGGAATTAAGTCCTCAAAGACGATTGGTTCTAGATGATAAGCCTTCAATGCCACAACTAGAATTATTCATTTGATTCGCCACCATTTACTGGACTAATCGAAGAACCATATTCTATGGTATAAGTTGGTTTAGGGGACTTTTTAACTTTAAAACAACTTAAGAAACTCACTACAATCCTTTGGACAAACCTCGATTGATAAGAATAGCTCTACTATTCACTATACCTAAAAATGGTGATAGGATAAGTGTTCTATAATGATAAGCTGCTCAAGAGGAACTCCCTCCTTCTCTCTCTATATACATGAATTTTCTATAAAAGTATGAATAATTTTATTGATCCTTTTCCAAGATGATATTGCAACACAAACTAAGGCATTTATAATGCCATGAACATACATGACCCTTAGAACAAAACAATAGACACAACTATTGAACACTTTTAACCACCATCCTAAGAATGTTTTTATGCTTGATAACTTTTAAAAGTACATAAGTTACAAATAAAAAGGTCTTACAACACTTTTGGAATGAACAAAACAAAAGAATATAAAGTGATATAACTTTTCAAATTAAAATGGACATTGCAAAACAACATGACCACGTTGTTAATTGTATATTTCTCTAGATATTAAGTGCAATCAACTCAACCCTCAAAACATTGTTGGTCGTATATCTCTCTAGATAGTATGCAACATGACCCCTAACACGATCATGTTGTTGCCTATGTATCTTGTTATGCTTCATAAATCATTCTTTGTAGTCTATCCTCTTCACTTTCCCCTTCCAAACTCCATTATCAACATGATTAAACACCAATATTTGTACAAATGGATGACTTTTAGACATATTATAATCTTGAATCATTTATATAATCCTAATAGGTTATATTCTTGTAAAAGATAGCTACAATATTTGGTTGGCCCCTCTCGTTGTTCTTATAGATGGGAGCTATTACCTCATAAATAGAAGTTGTCGCTTTAGCCCACTACTATTACCTTATGTCTTGAGTTGTCTTCGTTTGTAAATTTTTTTTTTTGTATATATAAAATAAAACCAATTAAGTTAAAGACCAATCTTTTAAAATTTTTAGGACAATTCCCAAAAAAGAAAAAAAAATCAAAGAACTTCTATGTCAAAAAATAAAACCTTAATATTTAGTTGACATATAGAAAATTAAAATGGTTTATGAAGTTTTTATAGAAGTGGCATTAATTTTATAATCTTTTAAAAATATGTAAGATTCTATTTTCAATAAAACTAAAGAAAAATAGATTATATAACTTTCAATTTTATGGAAACTTTGACATGAAACAATTGATTTTTTATTTGCCAATCCTGGCTTTATAAATTAGTTGAAATCAAATCATCTAAAGTTTCATCATTTTCCTCCTAGATTATTAACTTGTATAATATTATTAAATAAGCTACCAACTTTACAGCATTAGGTTTTTCAAAATCAGCCACTGGTTGGGAATCTTTTATATAAATTAGAGAAATTTTGTTTTGATTAGTGTCTTTCCCACCTAAAGAAAAAATTTAAAAAATATATAAAAATGAGAAACAAAAAAAATTAGAATAAGTGAAAAGCCTAAGAAAATACAAAAGAAAATTGAAAACAAAACATAAAAAAAAAAATAGAAATTGAGAAAATCTAACACTTAAAAGTTCTCAAAAAATAAAAAAATAAAAAGTGAAAAATGGAGAAAATTCCTATTGATGGCTAGAATCGGCCTAAGCTTCAAAGCTTAAAAGGAAGGCTAGAATCCTGGAAAAGGGTTAAGCCTAGAGTTGCAATACGTAGGACAACCTAAGCATCTCATCCCTATTGGCACCCTATTCTCAACCGAAACGTACTTAGGTATCAGGATAACTGCACTAGAGAAAACTTTAGTACACATTTGATAGCTTTAGCATTTTGTAGGTGTAAAGGAAGTCCAACATAAGCTAGATAAAAAATTATCATTATCAATCGGTGCTTACTGTGTAAGTGGTACATCCAAAACACTTTCTAAACATTCCCAAACATTTTTAAACATTACCCATGTTACCACCATCTAATGGTTGGAAATATACGAATCTCTAAAAATAAACAAGTGAGGGACTTTCCTCCACCACTAGTCACTCAACCTAACTACCTTAGAGGCATTAACTTTGGAAGAAACTTCAAGCAACCTAACCTACCTTCGCTGAGCCCTTAGGATAATACCGATCGCCTCGTTTAGGTCAAACAAATGCCATTATGACATGCCTCAATGACTTAAAAAGAGGTCGTCTAAATAACTAGCTCCACAAAATGAGCAAGAGGTTGTATACAACTTAGTTCACAAACCAATAAACAAACCCCTTACAACAAATCAATGTAAGTCGAGTTAACGATTTCCCTAAGGCCTCAATCATCATGGTAAAACCTAATGTAAATGATCGACCAAACTTTCCACAAGCCATTAACAAATTGTCATCATTGTCAATCTAAAGACCATCAATTAGGTCATCAAATGACTTCTTAAACTTCGAGAGTCTTACAAGAAAAACCATGGGAATCCTCATCCGTAGGCCATTCACCCTTCATACACAAAATCCACAAGCATACTTTACCTCTACATGGTATACCGACCCTAGATTGCTATGATAAATCTATTGATCCAGCCTTACACTTAGCATACTTTCACTCTCACATGGACCTTTGTGGTTGTAGTAAAGTAATCGTGTGTAAAGCCTTTTCAAGTACCCCTGAGAAGGCTATTTTGACGTCATACAACCACCTCAAATCAACCTCAATGTCTTCACTGATTAGCTAGTCAACTTATTTCTTTAGCACTTTCTTGTAAGCAAGATGTTTGCCAAAGATGGCATGAGCCTTAATAACATCAAGTAAGGACCCACCAAATCCCTCAAAAAACTATATCCATCGCTTCATGATGGCTTAGCCAGAAATACCAACTTTGACCTTTTATTCAAATACGATCCTAAACTACTTAACCTTCTGATACGTCATTGTCTATTGAATTGTCGTCTAGACAACCACATGATTAGTCTTTGATTGATGTGAAAATTCCTTCTTTTACTCAATAGCCTTTACAATCCTCCACTTCGATTATTCAAGGTCTTTAAGAAACAATCAATCTCCTTCTTGGTTGTGATACGAATTTCATGAATGAACACACAAACCTAATATCACATGTAACTAAGGGATGGGTCCGGACTGTAGGATGGCCTAAAAGATAAATGATAGTCAAAGGTTGAGCAGGGGTTCCCATACACTGATGATGGATATGATGCACCAATGCTTCATACGAGTTTAGGTCACACTTGATATAACGCATAAGTATGGTTGGAGGTCACTCACTACTAGTCTGCGTTCAATATGCTAGATAAGAGTAACTCAAGAGTAAGCAACAGAACACTTAGCTCAAGAAAGTACGATTGAAAAATTCAATATGATAACTGTTGTGGCTATTATAATATACAAGTATTTAAATGATCCAATTAGGGGTAAATCTTAGGTAAGAGTAAATTACAAAAAAGATTCCTACTAGTAAAGGAAAAAGGGAATAATTTATAAGGGTAACAATGTAATCATACAGAAAGAATATCTTATGGCAGAAAAGACAGTACGGAATCAGAAAAAGGATAGCTACGCGTGGTTTGCTCATTATGTAGTCCCAATGACACTACTGGTTAGACAGATGTAGATACCGATTAGGTTAGGTCGACCTCGACAATTTGGTAGCTCAAACAATTAAGATTAGATCAAGGTTAGTTCAGGGGCAACTCATTTTCAGGTCAACTTCGGGTGATGGGCTCTTGATCACTGTCAGCTCGACCTTGGTACTAGTGATGTTAGTTGTATTCTGATTCGATGCTTGGACTAGTGTATGGCGGTGGGGTTAGCTCGGCACGTCGGATGGTCACCTCAATAGATTTCTAGATGATGTGGAGAGCAAAGTAACTCGATAAATCAAATTAGGGAATGTATTGCTCTTCAGTACTCAACTTACCTTGGACAACTTGGTGAACCATCTGAGTAAGCCCTCAGGTTCAGGAGTATGTGATTGGTCCTTGATCCTTATCATCCCCTCTAAGTTGTTTGAAATTTAGGATCAAATTTGGCTTAGCTCCAAGTTACTCGTCTTCAGGAGTATAAGGTTAGAGATCAACAATGTTGAAGGAGTCCAAGACTCCGTATCCCTCAGGTAGTTCAATCTTGTAGGCATTAGGATTGATCTTTTCAAGTACTTTGTGGGGTTTATCAACTTTGGGAGACAACTTGCTCTTCTTCAAGTTTAGGAATTGTTCCTTGCTGAGATATATCCAAACTAGATCACCTAGTTGAAATTCTCTACTCTTCTGTCCTTGGTTTCACTTCTTGAGCTTAGTAGTAGCTCGATTTAATTGCTCTACAATCTTCTAGTGCATGGCTCTAATAGCCTCAACTCTTTCTACGGCTAGTTGGTCATCATTAGATTTCGGTTGAAGTGCTTGGTCGATCGAGAGCTCCAAGTTAAACCTATAGGCAACCTTAAATGGAGACATGTTTGTTACACTGTAGGTGGTCCTATTGTAAGTTAACTTAATGATTAGCAAACATAGATCCCGATTAGCTATGTTTCGTCTGACAGCAACCCGTAGTAAAGTTCCTACGGTTCTATGGACAACCTTGGTTTGTCCATCGATCTGTGATGCAGGACGTGCTATACAATAGCTTGATTCCCATTTGTCCCTATAGTGTCATCCAAAAGTGCCTCATGAACTTTGGGTCTCAGTTTGAAACAATGGTTTTAAGCACTGCATGAAGCTTGATCACTTCCTATAAGAAAAGAAAAGAGATAGCCAAAGCATAGTTAGTTTTGAAACAAGGCATGAAATATGTCTTCTTGCTAAATCAATCTACGACTATCATGATGGAATCCTTCCCTCGAGATGTCATCAGTGATTCTAACATGAAGTTCATACTCAACTCAGACCATGGTTTAATCGAGATGGGTAAGGGTAGATAGTATCTTTGCTCGACTCGACTCGACTCTGCTCTTTGCTTTTCGGCAAGTTATACACCTTTCCAACATAGACTACACATTTCTCATCATTCTTGGCCAAAAGAATCTCACAGATAGTACCTTGTAGGTTTGGTGTTGTCCAAAGTATCTTGTCAATCCTCTCTTATGCGCCTTGCACATTAGTAATTCTCTCGCGGAATAAGTTGGGATACATAGCCTCCTTTTTTCAAATAAGTATTCGTCTTCCTTGTGATAGTCATCTAGTATCTGTCCTTCCTCACACCGGGTATAGATGGGACCAAAGTAGGGGTCCTCAGCATAAAAATTCTTTATTGTTGAAAAGCCAAGCAACCTGATCTACAGTTTAGTTAGGAGGGAATGTCATCTCGACAGGGTATCGACTACTATATTGTTCTTCCCATTCTTATATTTCAAGACATAAGAAAATCCTTCCATGAACTCGATCCATTTGGCTTATCTCCAAAATAACTTAGGTTAGCTCTTTAGATATCTCAAGGATTCGTGATTAGTGTAGATCACAAATTCCTTAAGTAGTAAGTAGTGTTGCCATACCGTTAGGGCTTGGATCAAAGAGTAAAACCCATTGTCATAGACAGAATAGTTGAGCGTAGCTTCTCGAAGTTTGTTGCTAAAGTAAGTGATAAGTTAGCCTTCTTACATCAATATGGCACCTATGCCTAATGTAGACGCATCACATTCTAGTTTAAACACGATGTCAAAGCCAAACAGAGCTAAGACAAGGTTTGTAGTCAACATCTCCTTCACTTCCTTAAGACTTCTATGCTCCTTCTCTCCCCATTTGAATTCAATATTCTTCTTTGAGGCCATAATTGTACTAAAATTCCTTATAAACCTGTAATAGAATGATGTACGCTGTAGAAACTCCTCACATCAATTAAAGTGGTCGACACTGGCCATTCGGTGATCATTCCAATCTTCTCTTCAATAACTCTATGCTACTACCACTTACAACAAATCCCAAGAATATCACTTCAAATCGGCAAAAGTCGTACTTCTTCAAATTGGTGTAAAGCTGTTCAGCTCGAAGTTTTACGAAAACTCTTCAGAGATGCTCTTGGTGAGTCTCCAGATTAGGGTTGTACATTAAGATGTTATCAAAATAAACCACAACAAACTTCCTTATAAATTCTTGGAGTATATGATTCATCAAGCACATAAATGTTCTCGACGCATTGGATAATCCAAATGGCATTACAAGCTATTCATATAATCCATGGTGCGTTTTGAATGTAGTTTTCTACTCACCACCCTTACACATTTGGATCTGAAGGTATCCCGATTTGAGGTCAATTTTGGAAAACACTCTTGCTCCACTCAACTCATCTAGCATTTCATCAAGTCTTGGTATGGGATACCTATACTTGGTGATTCGATCGATTGCTCGGTTATCTACACACATTCTCTAAGACCCATCCTTCTTTGGCACTAATAAGGCCGGCATAGTATAGGGGCTAAGGGACTTGCACACGTATCCCTTCTTCATTAGCTCATCTACTTACTTCTACAACTTGACCACTGTTCAAGATTCATCCTATAAGCAGGCTTATTCAGCAATGTGGTTCTTGGTTGCAAGTCAATTGCATGTTCGACGCTTCGAATAGGAGGCAGTCCTTTTGATAGCTCATTTGGGAATAGATCGGCGAGCTCTTTCAATAATGTTTTTACCTCGGCGTGTTGCTCCTTCTCCTCAAACCTCATCTCCAATATTCCTTGGACTAGCAAATAGGTTAGTCCTTCGAGCTACATCTCTCTTTTCAACTCGGCTCGAGTTACTACCAAAGCCTTTTTCTTTATGATTCAGCTCAATTAAGATTGCATCACCTTTACTTGCACCATTAACCATGCTTTGTTTTATTCTTCTTCTTCTTCTTCATTGGAACTATTGATAGGCCTTTTTAGGTTACCTCTACCTAGTTTTGGTACCTTCGAGCACTTCTCTTAGCCAAGACCTTAACTTCCTTCAGCAGCCTAGTTAGTTCACCTTTCCTCACAAGCTCACTGTAAGGCTCACTCTAACCCGATTCCAACTACTTTCTCTAATCCCTCTAAGAACACCTCCTTAAACCATGCCTAATGAAGTACCTAGCCCGACCAACCTAGCACCAGTATAACTTGCTCGGGCTTACCTTAAGCATTCTACCACCTTAAGCTCCTTAGGACCTTAAACCTCGAAAGCTCCTATAAGTATCCTCAGTAAGCCCAAACCCTTAAGCCAAGCTTAAGGACTCCACTGTCCTTGAGCTGCCTAAATTTAAGCTTAGCATATAACCTTGACCCTAATCCCTCAAGTTCATGATAGGTGCTCAAGAAACACCTCGAAGACCTTAATGCCTCGATTGCTCTATTGCTCTTTCTCTCTCTTTCTCCTCGTTAAATGCTGCTTAATAGTCTATAGTACGACTTAAGTGCCTAATTACGTTAGCTATGACGACTACTTATACTACTGATGTGATAGGCACCTTTCCTAAAGAGTTACTAATAGGTAGAAAGGTGCTAACCCCTCATGTATTGCAAATGCCTCTACTATACCAACTACCTACGAACCAATCCTAACCTGCCACATTTTCGATGTAACTAAGCTCCATGCCTTATAAATAGGCCATGGAGCCACAAGTATAAGGATCCAACTCTTAATGCTCTCCTTACACCTATTTAAATTTAAAAACTCTCTATTTTTCCTTCATTGCTAACCTAAGCATTGAAGGGCCTTCATTAGCATAGCTATAAAGGGGTTTTTTTTGCAGGTCTACCATTGTACATGGCAATCAAACCTCTAGAAAACCACCATTTAGTGATCAACACATCACTAAAAGCTTACCAGATTTTCTAACTTGAATTAGGATTGTAGAGTACTAAATTTAAGTTTGGGCTTTAAGCCTATTATTTGATTGGATTTGATTTTTTAAACTAAGGTGACAGGACCTAGAGAGTCAATTCCCTATACTTGAGATAATTAAGGAAGATTTGGCATAATGGATTTAGAATAGCTCCTATTGGATTAACCCATTCAATCCAACATTTCTCAATATTACACATTGATTTCAATCAAATTCCATTAATTCACACCTACATGTAAATATGTTGATAATCTATTAATTGCAATAATCTTTTTAACCAGTTTTATGTTTATATATATACGTGTATATTTTTGTTTATATGTATATACATTTACATGAGTACTTGTGTTTATTAAATTGTTATTTTTATGATGCACGATGTATTGCATAATTTATATTTAGGTGATAGATTGATTTCTACTAGAAAATAATCAAAGTTCTTTTATCTTAAAATGCCCCAAAACCTAAGAAAATTAAAAAAAAATATATAGATAACATACTTGGTAACATATCTTAAACCTTAGTTCAAGTTTATTAGTTTATTTAGTCTTTGAGTTACTGTCATTAGTTTAAGTTCCAAATATAACAAACATAACATCTAAGTTTTTAATACCATATTCATGCGAGTTTTACTTCACAAAGTGCGTGTTACAATTAAATTTAAAACTCTAATACTACTTTAACTAGTAATACCCTTCAGTTTTAGGATGTGACAATCAAAGACATACATTGTTTCAAAAAAAAAAAAGGAAAAAAAAATTAAAAACTCCCTAACGTTTTACATTTTTTCAATTCAATTCTTAATTTTTTATTTAATTCATTTCAATCCTTAACGTTTTCAAGTCAAATCAAATAAGTCATACCGTTCACTTTATTAGACTTTCTATTAATGTTAGACACATGGTGGCATTTGATTGGTAAATGTAAAATTTTTTAAATAAAAATATAATAAAATATTTATAAAAATAACAAAAATATAAAAATAAGAAAAATGGAAAAAAAGTAAAAAAAAAAATTACATAATCGAAAATAAACCCTTATTTAATGTATATATATTATTAGTTTATTTAGTTAAATTAATTATCTAAACCAATCAGATTTTACTATGTATCCATAGTAATAGCTGTAGACACCTAATTTTTGCCTCCCTTTTTTTTTATTTTTCAAATTAGGTTATAAAATCCTAAATTAGGAAAAGTTCAAAAAATAAAAAATTAAAGGAAGCCTCAAAAAATGAAGAAATTTAAAAAAAATATGAACTCTAGAAAAATATTTTTAAAAAATAGGAAAATAGAAAAAAGCACAAAAAATAAGAAATTTAGAAAAAATAATATAAAAATAAAAATAAATAAAATAATAAAATTTGAAAAGTTATAAAAAAATTGAAAAAATAAAAGATTTTAGAAAATAACATTTTGTTAGGGTAGATTTTAAATTTTAATATAGATTTAAGAGTTGGGCCGTTGAATCGGAATTGGGCTGACTGAGTCTATATATGCAATTTAATTGCACATATTGACAAGGTAAAGGCCAACGGCCTAACGGTTAAGTATAGAGGTATGATACTAGTATTAGGCATGAGGTCTTAGATTTGAAACTTGGCAAAGATAGAGAGGCATTTTTTTCTTATTTTCAATCATATTAGAAACTGCTACGTGGTGCAATCACCACGTGTGAGGATCTGATTCCGCTACGTGGCATCTTCCTATTTTGACAGCCTTGCTAATGTAATGCCACGTGGCATCCACGTGACGTGCCATGTCAGCTATCACGTGTCATGAATGACACTTGGCATGCCAAGGTTGGCTGGCATGGTTGATGTAATGTTACATCAACCTTACATCAGCCTACTTTTCCCTCTCCTTCTTTCCTTTTCCCTTTGTTTTCTTCTTTTTCCCTTCTCTTTCCCCCTCCTTCCTTTATTTTCTCCAGATTTCCAGTACTTTCGTCTTTGGATTGCCTACTTCAGTGTGATTTTTGGGCCCTTTCATATTGCAATTTCGCTAGAAAAATGGCGAAATTGCAAACTAAACATGGCCTAGTGTCAATAACGATCAAGAATACGTCCAGATTCATGCATTAACTCAGTCAAATCGAGCTCCAAAAAGTTGGAAAAAACTTAAAATTTGGTTTTTCTCACTAAACTCCAATTTGAACTTGCCATGTTTCTAGGTTAATCTCGAGTATATAGAAGGTGTCAGGGGTGATCATGGAGGACACAGAACCATTCCCAAGCTTTAGAATCGACTCCTAAGCTCTCCCTCTCTCTTGCGATTCTCTTTCTCTCTCTAGCTCATTCTCTCTCTCTCTTCGAATCTCTCTTTTTCAAGCCCTCCACTACAACCCAACACCACAGCCATGACCCCCACTCCATTAGCTCCCGAATACGATCTCCCTTGACTATTGTCGTAGCCCTTAATCACTCAATCAAACCGCTACCTTTAGTCAACCTCGACCTAAACTACTCTTACGGCCGAGCTCCCCACACTCTAAAAACCCTACCCCAATTGACTATTCACGACCAACAACTCCATCCAATGCCACCCGAGCTCCAACACCAACCACCACCTCCGACGACCCTCTTAACCGCCACTAAACGTCAAGGCATCAAACCTATCCCCCCTAAACCTAATTAGAAAATCACAAAAATCCCATTCCCCAGTCAATTTGGAGCTCCAACTGACCGAAATCACCTCTATGACACTATTGCTGTGGAAGCTTGACCTGGATCTAGTGGAGCCAACTTGACCCATCCGATCCACCTAGGTCTGACCCGTGCATTTGAATCTGTCTAGAGTTTTTTTTTTATATTTTATTTATTGTTTTATTTCATTTATTTGTTTTATTTAAATGTAATAGAAAATAATAATAAAATAAGAAGAAAAAGAAGAAAAAAAAAAGAAAAGGAAAAAATAAAGAGAAGAAAAAAAGTAATTTGGTTTTATTTTATTTTATTAAATAAGTACTAAGTAGTAAGTAATAAGTGATGAATAAATTAAGTGATAAAATAATATAAAAAATAAGAAATAAATAAAATATGAAAATAGAACAATAAATAGGTAAATAAAAAGATTATTATTTCTTTTTATTACTTAGAAAAATTGATTTTTTAAAAATAAAATGAAAATAAATAGATCTCTTTCCAAATTAAGACTATTTTAGAGTTTCCAAAAATAAGAAACAAATTAAGATGTTTTTAGGAATTTTTCTTAAATAAATCAAAACTAAGTAAAACGTAAACTCGATTATTTTTTCGAATTAAAACAAAACCAATCCACTAAAGTTTTAAAAAAAAAAACTACATACGTCTGATCTCGAATAGCGAGTACGTAGGTACCCACAGGACAACAATAAAAATGAAGAAAACCAATTTTTTTCTTTTTAGCTTAGATTATTTCATTTATCCAATTATAATAGTTAAATTTAGTTTTATCTTATAAAATAAAAAGGGTGATTTTATAAGATTAAAGCTAATTTTGGAAAATCAATTGTACCCGCAAAGGTTTAAAAGTCCTAACTCCCGGATCTAACTTCTCTAGTTTTCCAAAAAACTATTTTATAACTTGGTTTTTTAAATCGATTAACCGGTAGCCAAGTTATAACCAATTCATCCAGTTGGTTATAACTTAACCTCTTTTTTTTTTTACTTCGATCGGATGGCGAATCTAAATCTTTTCAAATTGAAAAACAGTTTCTTTTAAACCTCAATTAAGGGCTAGTATTATGGATAAGGATTTAATACTAATCGGCTTAGAGAAGACCTGATATTATAAAAAAATCAGGAAAGTGAAAAACCAGACTCAACAACAGTAAAATTAATAGAAAGATTTTTTTTTTTATAAATTTTTGAAAATATTGAGAATTGAAATGAATTAAATAAAATATTAATATGTGAAATATATATGTAGGTAAATATTATGGATTTTTTTGTATTTTTTTTTTTTTTATAAAGAAAGACATATATTGTTAAAGAACGAGTAAAAATGAAATTCCATTTCAAGGTAACCGTAAAGGAAGATCCATATATCATTTGAAAACAATTGGTGAATTATAAAAACGGCCTCATGTGAAAATGGAAAAATTATAAATAATTGGAAGTAATCCGGAGAAAGGCAATAAAAGCTGTATCTGCACGATTAGGTTCCTCGTATGGAACATCATCAATGCATAATTGATCACGAAAGACAGCTATATAGTGTTTAAAAAAAGAAAAGAGAGAAAAAAAAAAAAAGCCTATTTAGTCTAACAAGTGAGAGGGAGTGAGCGAGTGGACTCAATGGTACTCTTTGTTAGCAATTGACGTTTGATCGGCTTACATTATGGAATTGTCATTATTTGCACGAGTGGCCTCCTCCGCAGAGAAAGAGAAAGTAAAACAGCCATAAGTTAAGGGTATATTTGTAATTAAACGATTAAAGTTAGGGTTTTTGCATTTTGTTTACATACCACCTTTATATACCTTATGCAAATCCGTGTCGGTTCATTTCAATCTCCTCTTTCTCTGTCTCTCTGGTCTTTCTGTCGGTTTAGCTTGCCACAACGCCGCTTTCTCACCACACTTCAGCACCCATATGCGCACTCCTCTCTCTCTCTTCCTCTTTGTCTATACAAGATTCCCTTCGCACTCTCTCTCCCTCTGAATTTGATCAATCTCACTGGTTCCATACACTGTTGTTATTTCGAATTGTGTGTTTTCGTTATCCTTTCAAAACCCTTTTAGATCTCTAAAATTGCTATTCATGATGCAGGACTCGAGTGAGAGAGTGAGTTTTAATCATACCCATGTTTTCATTTTTCGTTGCTTAATTAATGTTCTAATCACTTAAAGTGCCGATCTTGATGATTATCGTGCAGGTATTAGAATCATCACCTAATGGAGGTTCTTTAGAAGAGAGTAATAAGAAGACTTGTGCTGATTGTGGTACCACCAAAACCCCCCTCTGGCGTGGCGGTCCCGCTGGCCCTAAGGTAATCGCGTCGGCTTGATCCATTATATATCGATTGCGTGTTGTTTTCGCTGCTATGATATTTACACTGATTTCATACATAGAACTAAAATTAGTGGCTGTGCGATCACATCTGATCTATTTGATCAAAGAATTATTTAGACATTGAGCCCTTGCACTGGCAAGATTTGTTAGGGATTTAAGTAGAAACAGTTGCGGATTAACGTTTTAAATGTTTGATTTATGTGTTTCTTGTATAGTTGGAAAAGATGAGATAAGATAAAATGTGAAAGATTGATGCCGGAAAAACCACGGGGCAGCAATTGGGATTTAGATTATATTTATCAATGGAGGTTTTTGCTAATGAGATTTTGTGATTGGGGATCTGCAGTCGCTATGCAATGCATGTGGGATCAGGAGCAGGAAGAAGAGAAGGGCGATTTTGGGGTTGAAACCAGAAGATGGTAAGAAAGGAAAGAGGAGTAATAGCAATGGCAACAATCATAAAATTGGTGATTCATTGAAGCAGAAACTGTTGGCTCTTGGAAGAGAAGTGATAACACAGAGATCAAGCGTTGAAAGGCAAAGGAAGAAGTTAGGTGAAGAAGAACAAGCTGCAGTACTTTTGATGGCATTGTCTTATGGATATGTCTATGCCTAGGCTAGGTGGTGGGAAGGAGAATTTTAGGATAATTATATTTTTAATTAAATAAGAAAATGGAATTGCAAATTTGCAATTTAGGGTTTTTCTCTTATGATGATATATGTTTGTTATCATTATCAATTTTGCAGTGAATGAAAGGTCACTGTCTAGTTTTTGACTAACTGTGAGGTGACGAAAAAGTGTAAGAAGTAAGAGAGTTTTTATGTTGCTGCCTTGCTAAAATGTTGCTGTTGTTGTTTTAGGGTGAGCCTCGGGATTTTCGAACTAATGAAACCTCTCGAGTATTTTTATTGATGTCGGTACTTTGTTTCTGATCATGAAAGCTTTAAAGTTAATACACTTTTATTTTGAGTGTTCACTTGATGCTGGAAAAAATTTATTGAATAAATTTTCTAAAAGAAGTCAATTCAAAGCACTTGTGCTGCCAGCTGAATGAAAGTGCAGAAGACTTTTATTTGGCATGATACGCCATGTGATGTAAAAATAAATTAAAAATTGATGTATGAGAGTAGTCACCCGTGTTATCTGTAGTAGAATGATGATGAGTAAAATTTCCAAAGTTTCATTACATCTTGCCACGACCGAAAAATGTTCCATTGCTATTAAATCCGGATTGATTTTATCATTCAATCTGATTTGGTAATGTCAAATCCAGTTTCATCCCTTTTAATCATATACGTTTATTTCTACCATTTGAATTGGATTTGAAGAAGTTACTATAGAACCTAATATAGAGGATGTAGTAGTTATAGCACAATGGGGACAGAATTTAAAAACAGCATAATGGTTGTGTGTGGATATTGAATGATCGTATACTGTAACATGTTCAGTTTTTTATTCTTGAGAAATTAAGTGCACTGATGTCCTTTTTTTTTTTTTTTCCTGAGACATGCCTTTGTTATTCCTAAAAGAATTCCAACACATGCCTCTGTGATCCTCCATTTTGTTTTTCTTTCCTCCCCCACAACTCTCCTTTCGTAGAAAACGTGAAGAAATGTTAATGTAGGCCTGTTTGGGTAATTCATTTTTACTTTGTTTCGGTGTCATCTCGACTCGATATCAATATGAAGTTATTCTATCCATTGAAATTCGAATATTACGGAAAGGAGAAGTAGAAAATTTGTACACAAACCAGCCAAATTAGAATAAGAAATATATATATATGAGAAATCCAAATTGTCAGCAGATAATTGGCCAACAAATTGACCTATAGATAGAAAATGTACGAAGTATTGGCATGTCAAGATAAGGCGGTCCCTGTTTAAATTCCACCCCTTTATCGGCATGACCGTGGAGGAAAAGGATTGGTCATGGAGGAACATGATTCTTTGAAAAAAAAAAAAAAAAGAAACATTGGGAAAAGTAAAAGTTGTCCTTAAGTCAACCTTCTTAATTCTTACTATTTTTCAATCCATAATATATATAAATTTGTTTCGGTTAAAGAAAGTATAGTGGCTGCAGGCATATAGATATTAAGTATACTTTTCATGTTGCCCTAAATTAAACTCGAATTGATGCGGTCGATCATATATGATTAGAGTCGGCGAGTTTGGCATACTTTCTGTCACAAAATGAAATATCTGGAAAAGTGGAACATCTGTGAACTGTATTGTGCCCTTTGTCGAGAAGACTCTCCATACAAAAGTACCATGAAAATAGAAACACGTAAATTTTTTTAGTTTCTTTTTTTCTTTTCTGAAAAGGACAAATGGATGAATACATGAGTACGAATATATCTAATAATATGTACATTGTAAAATTAAGATATAAAGTAACCTATATATAATAAGGAGGAAGGCAAGTTAAATTAGAATTTGAATGAAATTCAAAATTGGGATACCTCTTAAATCCGTCGTAACTATACACGATATTATATCATCTTCTCACCAACCATTCCAACAAGAAAACATCAAAAAGCTATTTTGAGGTCAACTTTCTTAATTTTTATAACTCAGTATTTTTCAGTTTTAATTTTGATTAGCCTTTCTCAATTCAAATATGATTTTCTAGCCAACCACCTCCTTCAAATAACCTTTAACTAGATCTTTCACAAGATTATGAACATAAGGGCTAATAGCCCCCATCCTAAGGTCAACCCAATGATTGATCCACTCAAATTGGGCTACAATTGACTAATATAATACAAGAAAACAATAGTTTAAGATGGAGTTGACTACTCTTCAAAAAGTTCACAATAACTCCGTACCACCATAATGCAATAATTAGGAGGATAATGGTTTCTTCAACACTAATCTTGCTCCATTGGCAAGAAGCAAACAAAGCAACTAGACACCCACTAAGCAGTCTAAAGTACTACCTCTATGGTGCCCACCAAAAGAAACCTTTATCAATCAACTACATCTAATTATTAAACACCTCACCAACATCACAGGTCCAAGTACCTTGGAATGCCTATAGAACTAGGCAATCACCCCTTTATTCAAGCAATAAAAAACTAACCCCTTCCTACTTAAGCATAGATCCCATGGTTGGAGCTATATGATGGTACTAATGATCCGATTGCTCACCTATCATATTATTAGGGTTAGATGGAGCTTCTTTGCATCTTCGACACCACTGCATGTAAGGCTTTTCTAAGGAAGCCTTAAAAGCAACTAAAAGTCAGTACCAAATCCTTTAACCCGATTCAAGCTCTAACTTTAAAAAACTCACAAAAGAGTATCTCTAACACTTTATTAACAGCAAACAAGTGAAAGATAGCTTGGCTCTTACGCTAATTCGCCAATGACCATATGAGAATCTTTAAGAATATGTGGTAAGATTCTCGTTGTTAGGATCGAGATTTTGTATCTCAATATGAACATAATATGTAACTCTTCTGTTATGGGGGTAAAAAGCTGCTACCAATTCTTTTATTCCATTACAAAGAAGAAACTAAAAGACTTCACCTAATTCCAAACACGAGTAGCAAAGTACATCGCTTAGGAGGACAATATTCTCACATGAAGACAATCCCAGTAGTAGTCATTGGATTTAAAGAAAAAGGGATAAAAAGAGATTAACCATCAATTATGGAACAACTCAATCCTCACTTCATTAACCATAGACTAACCTAGCTTAATGATCACGTCATACCACCTAAAACGGTAACATTCTATTCCATCAAGACTATCATAACCTCCTTATAGGTACCTTATTTTTTTTCCCCTCTAGTTTTAGAAATCTTTAAAATAAGGAAAAAGGGTATTGATTCAAAAATATAAAAATAAAAAATAAAAAATTTTAGAGAAATACAAAAAAAAAAAAATTTCAAAAAACACAAAAAAAAAAATAATAAAAAAGGGTCATATGTCATCTTCAAGGTTTTTAAGTCATATAAGTAAGGTCATCACATTTTTCGAGTAAAAAAGAATTTAAGTGCACATACAATTTAACGATTTCAAGCTATATTTGAGGAAGTTAAATTTTTCTAAAAAATATAATATTAAGATCATGTTTGATGCTAAATATTTGTAAAAATGAAATTAATTTAAATTAATTATAGCTTCAACAGCACTTTGATTATACTTAAATAGGTTAATTTATGAGGAAAATTAATTTTTGAAATAACGGTATGTTCAATTAATTGAAGCTTATAAAACCGTTAAAATTGAAAATTGATTCTAACACATGTGCACTATATTTGCTTGTGATGGATTGCCTTTTCAATTAGTAGAAGATTGATCGTTAATTGTTAGGTCG
Organism: Lumnitzera littorea; assembly: GCA_024138015.1. Taxonomy (NCBI): domain Eukaryota; kingdom Viridiplantae; phylum Streptophyta; class Magnoliopsida; order Myrtales; family Combretaceae; genus Lumnitzera; species Lumnitzera littorea. The sequence continues at coordinate 5,964,242 of JAMXBB010000001.1, read as the reverse complement.
GTTCACGATCAATTCTTTATCTAAATAAAATTAATTTATTAATTGAATGAGAGAGAACCAGCTCAGCTAGCTGTGGCGAGCGCAAATCAATTTCTCATTCTAGTTTGTACTCATTTGCTGTGGTGATCGAATTAAAACACTTGTGTTTCTATGCTTCCTAATTAACTAGCTTTCAAACCCAACCAGTTTCATCAACTATCATAACCTTTAACGCTTCTAGCAATAAACCCTTACCATCACCCTTAGCCACCACGTTACCCCAACAAAGATTACCATGCTGCCGCCACCTAGGTTCAAAACACTAACCTCACAACACTCAACACCAACCTAAGACATTGGCAGACCACTCAACAACATCTACACCCAACCGCGCGACATCTTTCTCTCTCTAATCCTCACTCGACAAATTTCCACTACCCTCAAAATAGTCACCAAACATCGAAATACTACCACCAATCTTCGTTTCCCTAATACACACCCCATGAAAATTTCTTTTCTTGCTAAATTCAATGTCTAAATTCGCCTCTAGCACTTTGGAGTTGCCCTTACTTCTTCCTCCACCACCAATCCTCATTTTTCTTTTTTTCTAAATTTTTCAAAAGCATTCTGTACCTTTAAGAATTTTTTCAAAAGAGTATGTTTATTCACATAGAAAAAATTATTTTCACCAATAAAATTTAATTAACCCTCTTTCAAAAGTATGACTTCTTTTAAAATTTTTCAAAAGAGAATAAATTATCAAAATTAGAAACCTTTTAAAGTTTTCTATAGGATAGAAATATAAACCTGATTGTTTTTCAAGATTAAAAGAGATAAACACACTAAAGTTTTGTGGAACAAATTACGAAAGTCTAATCTTAAATAGCCGATATATCGACATTTGTACGTAATTATAAGGCAACTTAAAATATGAAAAATTTTATTTTTTTCCATTTGTAAGTAACTTTTTTATTTATTCCTTTTGTAAATAACATAATTTGTTATTTTCTTTATTTGTAAAATAAAAATTGCTATCTCAAATTATAAGGATATATTAAAAAATAAATTTAAATTCAAAAGGTTAAAGTAATACTCATATAAGGTTTAATAGGATAGCCATTAAACTAGTTTCTTAACCCTTTTCAAAATAAAAAAAAAAAAAGGTTTTTAAAATTGTAGATGAATAGCTAAATTATAATCAATCCACCTAATTAATTCTAATTTAATCATCTTTATTGATTTTACTGAATAGCGACTCCAAGCTTTTCAAAAATAAAAGAAATTAGATTTTTCTTAATTGTAGTCAAGGAATTAAACTAAATAGATATCGGGTTTGATTTAAATCGGATTAAGAAAAATCGAAAAATTTAGGTTTTGGTACTCCTTAAACCACAAGATCGGATTCCTATCGAAATCCATGACCAAGATATTATTGCCTGGCCCAGAAAACAACTTTACAACCCCACTCGCCAATATTTTGACAAATACTGTGCTTTCCACAGTCACAAAGGCTATGCAATGGCTGATTGTACTCGACAAAGAAACACCCTAAAAGATGCTATCTAATGTGGATATCACCATGGACCAGCCTTAAAAAACGAGGCCTATGAGACTACGGTGCATGATCCCTATATATGCCAACTTACGAACAACCTGAGGTGTAATTAAGCGGCCTATCAACCAGTGTTCGACAGACTAAGAGTAGGCATCTTAAATAAAGTCTTTTAAATTGTAACTGCAATCCTGTGATCAATAATGAAATTTTAGTTTGTTTTCAAACACCATCTCAGGAGTCCACACCTCGACTAAATCTTCTCACGATAAACAGACACGTCATGACCAAACTTACCTTTTGTCTAAACGCTCCGTCATTTCTCCATGATACACAATATCTAACCTGATAACACGTCCAAACCCAAGCTCAATTACCTTTTGGCCTCTTCAGGACACTCCGACCTTTTAACAGGTCCACAATTCGCTTTTCGGTGAACACCTTTAGCCTCTGCCTTATAACAGTTAAACATAAGCAGTGACTTTAGGCCACTACAACCATTCTATAGGTTGACACGTTGCTTTTCAACGAACATTTCAGCCTAGGCCCTAATAATAGGCAATAGAAGCAGCGCCTCTTCACGCTATAATGACCTTTATACAGGTCATCCACCCGCTTGTTAGCTAACATCTCAGCCTTTACCTTCCATAAGGAAACAGAAGTGCCCTCTTCAGGCCATACCGACCTTTCCATAGTTTGTATCCTTTACTTTAGCCTCTAAGGCTCTACCTTCCTGCAAGTACTAGAGGTGAGGTGGCCTCCTACCTTTCTACAAGCTCAAGGATGGACCCAACTTCGTATCCGATGAAGAACTTGTTGGTGGGGCTCTTGTTCTGATTGACAAATTGGGATGCTACACTTATTAGTACTGGTTTTTTAACAAGTGGATACTCTAACAAGGAGAAGGATCCTTGGTCGCCTCATGATTTAGGTGTTGCCTTTTTAACAAGAGGCAACAGGCAATGGTGCTTGCTGTAGATTTAGGTGTTGATTACATAAAGCAACAAGCAAGTTTTTATCAGTAGGAGCATGATGTGACAATGCTTGCCGATTATTGAGGTTCTGATGAGTAGTGCAATGGTTGTTTGGTGTTTCTAGGGAATGGACAGAGTGAATGCTTTCATCTTCTAGTGGCGGTGGAATTTCTAGTTTAGTCACTATATTCTGGAGCTCTTCATTCCTCATCATGATTTCTTCAGTTTGTTTCACTAATGTTGAATACAGTTGCTCCAACAATGAGAACTTTATGGTATCGATCTGTTGCAGTTGCAGTACAGACTCTGCTCTATGAGAGTGGCAGGATGTTGCATTCCCCTTGCAATAACGCTTTTGGATGACATGACTTTCCTGCCATATGGGTGGGATTCGAAAACAAAAAATGCTAAAATGTTGTTCCTTAATCTTCGTAATGAGCTTTAAACCTGAAAAATAAAAGAAAAGTGGACTAAGAGGGTTGCTGTGGATGTCCAACGTAGCCGTCCAACGTAACTACTCCAATCCCCAAGTCAAGTTGTGAATGTGTGTAGATTTATATAACTAGGGGGTGAAGTGAGTTAGAGAGAGTTTACCATGCCCCCTTATCCTCCATTTATAGAAGACTCAGGTTAACTATCTTCATTTGACAGTTCCAATTGTTTGGACCATGTCCTGATTTCGTGGAAATGGGGCGGTTGGTAGTTGTTGAATGTAACAACTGCGAAACCGTTCACACCCCTTGTTATGATTCAAACGTTTAAACTCTTGAGCTGGGCTTAACCAACGTTGGCCTCATGGCCTATCCTCTTTCGATTACTGTTTCAAGCTTTTTCTATACAAGTCATAGCTTTTATTAGAGAGGCATACAAATTGGCTAAGTTTAAGAACTCCTTTCTCCAAAGATTGATAATTTTTTTATATATAAATAATATTTTCCCACAAATGGTTGATAGTTAAACTTTATTTTTTCTTTTTTATTAACCCTTTATAGGTAATGACATTAAACATAATATTTTTAAAAAAGATTATTTAGCTAATTAATCGATTTATATTCTAAACCCTAATCCAATTATAATACATTATCTTTAACGTCTTACTTGTAATCCGATGTTAGTTTACCATAAAATCGATTGAATCAATTTTATTTTTCTCAAATTTTAACCCAATTTAACATGAATTCTACGATTAATAAAATACATACTCGATAATAAAAATATCAAGAATACCAATATTTAAATCTTTAATATAAAAATATAAAAAATCCATCAATTTAATATCCCAACAACGAAGGCTAATTCATGATTATATAAGCACACAAATCACAAAAGAAATAAAGAAATCCATAAATACGATATCTTTACACAAATCAAGAAAGGAATAGAGAAGATTGATTCTTTATCATAGAAATAGAAAATCCCTAATTTTCAATCTTTACATGAATTAACTCTTTGTTTATAATTAGTGTTGATCTTGCTAATTATTTACAAAAAATTAAAGAAAACTAAAAAAAAAAAAAAAACTATTTTACAAGAAATATTAATGAAGTTGACTCTATGGTGCTATATGAATGAATGTTAATATTTACAAAACCTTTGGAATATATGAAATTTTAAAATATATCTTCCATATATCTTTTCAAAATTATCTTCAATTGCCCATGCAATTAAAAGAAATATGGCCGCATTATTTGAATAGCATGACATAAATCTTATTCATTATTTCCTTAAATGCAAAATCTTATCTAATTAAACACAAAATATCCATTTAAAACATCATAAAAACATATTCATAAATATATGTATAACTCTGGAGAACTCTAGAATCTTTCTGGAATAAAAATCCGAATGGAGGATTTTAGTCCGTAGATATACTTTGCAAGCTTAGAGCTTGACAATGAAGTATGCAAAACCCAAAAATTCCATATGGGGAAAAGTTAGCATCATGCATGCTCTCACGAAACTTCAGTTTCGTTGATGACGTTTTGTTACTTTTCATCAGCTGTCTTCACTTGACTAACCGTTGCTTCTTACAACGTATATGCCTCATGAGTGTAGGACACGAGTGTAAATGAGTCGTATTAATTTTTAATTATTCGAATTCGATTTAATATTTACACAAGTTGCAGTTACTTGAATAATTAATTAAGTCGAGCTGAATCATCATAATACTTAGCTCAATTAGTTTATGAGTTCAATTAAAGTTCAAATCAAATATAAATACCAATCTAGTTCAGGTTAATTTTAAACACTAATATTATCATAATTTATAAAAAGAAAATTATGTTCTTAAATGAATCGAACTTAATAGAGTCGAGTTGAAGTTTGTTTAGTGCTATTTCTAATCGAACTCAACCCTAAGATTTTAAGAAAGAAAAGTTTTCATTCCTTTGCTTAGTTATAGAAGGAAAAATAGGATGAATGATCATCTTTTAAGAAAACATTTCCCTAGATCTTATGTAAAATTATTTTTTTTTATTTAGATTCTCTTTATTTACTCTTTTCTCAATTTTTCTCGATTTATAAATTAATAATTAAAATTATCTATATTTTTTAAATATCATATATGATATCATCATATTTTATATATATATCACACTTAATTTCTATACGTGTAATAGTTAAATGAGTAGTTTTAAAACTACTATATAAATCATAGTTTATATATATTATATATTAAAATTTTATTAATATTTTTAAATCACTTCTATACAACAATAGCCTGAAATATCAAATTAAGCTTCTCTGGCCCACAAACTCTGAGAAAAGTTCGTGCGCTCCAGCTTCTACTTTAACTCGTAATTATCTTCTACTTCTTCAACTTATAGTAATTCGAGTCGATTTATTTAGTCGTTCACATTGTATATTTATGCCCCCCAATAAAAATACATATAAAAATAATGAATATAAGAACAAAGCATAACGTTATCATAGTTGAAAATGACAACTTGTCGTCAAAATGAGCTGTGGATTTTCGTTTCATTCACACTTTGGGTTTTTGGACGGTGGCCTCGAGTCTCGACGACGCTCCAACTCTACAATTATTAATTCTTTTTCAACCCATTTTTTTTAATTTAATTTTACATTGCTTTTATATGAAAATCCGTGCAACGTATGCATGTATGATATGTTTAATCGTTAGAATGCTTAGGAACGTAAAATACCATATCCAAGTTTATCTTCCTGAGTCATGATACATGCCTGGACCGTTTATTATATAAAAAGGGTGACACATGCTTACCTCAAAGGGGGGGAAAAAAACCCAAAATATCATTTAATAATAGGCTAAAAATTTAGATTCTTATCATTTAAAATCTTTTGCTAAAAAATTAAACTACGACTTCATACAAAAAACATTTAAAATCTTTTGTTAGAATTTAAGTGATAATCTCTTCATGAATATCTTATAATTAACTTATTTTCTTTTAGAAGAAGAATTAAATTAATACGAAAGTTTTATTAAGAAAACAACCACCGAAACACATGGGCCTATACCTCAAAATACATATTGGTGTTTTACATCATCCATATTCGCGACATGAGCTTCGGCACTTATATGATTTTTCCCCTGGGAGCCCAAAAAATAAGAAAATATAATTATAAAATAAAAGAACTCAGTTAATAAGGAAAAAGAGAGGAATTGTAAAGAGGAAAAGAAGGAAAGAAAACATATCAAGAGATCTAAAATTTATGTAAAGGGTAATTTTAATAATATTACATGTTCATGAAAGTCAAAGTGAGTATTCAATTTTATTAGTACAGATGCGATTTTATACAAGAAAAAAATATTTACTAACATGAGATGTACATAAACAACAAATAATTTTTAGTTTGCCTGGTCCTCTCGGGCGTTTCTAGATGACAAAAGACTTCTAAGGGAGTATTTTTAACGGACATTTTTACATTTCGGCCGCAGCTTAAGAAAAAATGGTATTAATTTAGGGGATCTAATGTTTGAAAAATGATTCCTAATACAATAAAAATCAGTTGAAACAAATCGATCTACAGTTTGCTCTAAAGGCTGCCTACAAATTAGGTTCCTCAATTATGAGCCCAAATGTGCATTATACATGGAATGTTTTTGCCAATTTTTCTATAGTAATAGTGGCTGAATAGACATATGGGCCAACTTTTTTTCCTATTATTGTGTCTTTTCGATTTCTTTAAAAATAATTAAGGAAAAAAATAAAAACACTATGTGCACTTTTCCCATGTGGACCTTCGACAAAGAAGGAATAATGTCCATTAAAGACAATTGACAATTGTGAAAGCAAACTATGCTGTGACCTCTTTCTTTTGCCAAAAGGATGGTGGACTAACTTTATTTATATATATATATATATATATATAGATAAAAAAGGCTGATAGAGTTGGCCGCCAAAAGGAGATCAATAATTTTATTTTTTTTAACTGAATAATATAATCATTTCTCTCTTATTGAAATAGATCAAGATTTAAATCTAGAATAATCTTAATTCTAGAGTTGTAATATAATTAAAAAAATATATATTACAATCTTATTTTTATTAAAATATAATACGATATTCTCATAAAAAGTTATAATATAGTTGTCTGTATTTCTTTATTCATTAAAAAAAGGAAAATGAATAGTTATTAAAATGAGAAAGAGATAAAGAAGAAAAGAAAAAGTCACATTTCTAGCTTCTTAGATTCGTTAAGTCTTTTATAAATTAAATATAAAAGTCTGTTTTCTCTTTTCAAAATTATAATTAGATTTATCTGCAAACCTTTTTATTCCATTAATAAAAATAGGACATAAGGTCATTTTCATCAGGAGATAAAAAGGGACACAACCGTTTGAGGTTTATGAATATTTAATTTAGACTTCGACTCAATAATGCTATTCCAATAATCCTTAAAATGAGAAGAGTTCGATACAGTTCCACTTCAACAGCTAGTTTGAGTTTGAGAATTGGCAAAAAATAAAAAAAATAAAAAAATAGCTATAACAGCTAGTTTGACTATACACATGGGCGTATCTCACAAATTTCCAACCATAATGAATTATGAGCTTGTTTTTAGCATTTTGCAAGGATTTTTTTTATGATTTTGTTTTTATTTCTTATATATTAATCTAATCTTCTATTTTACTTTTTTAAAAATTTAAGCTATTAAACTGATTTGTTTTTATTTCTTATATATTAATCCAATCTTCTATTTTACTTTTAATTTACCTTTTTTTAATCTATTAAACTATTAAACTAATTAGTTGAATAGTTCAAATATAAAATAAGTAAAAGTCAATAAAGGAGACCGTAAAACTCCATTTTTTCTCTTCAGTGGAAAAGATATCCACCAGCAATTGATGTGCTTAAAAATGGGAAAGTTTCAAGTTACAATTAAAAGGAATAAACTGTCTTTAAGCTTGATTTTAGCCTAGTAATGAACTCACTTCTTAATCCAGTCTCTAATATATGAAATTTCTTTTACTCTCCTATCGATCAAAACATAGAATTTCCCCATATTTTCCCAATATATAGAAAGGCCGGAATATGAAGGCCGGAAAAATATTTGCAAACAGCTCCGATGATGTCTTGGATCACGAGAACTGAGATTAGGAAAAAGAAAAAAAAAAAAAAGAAAAAGAAAAAGAAAAAGTAGAAATGCCGCAAAGTTAATAAAGGAATTTGCTAGAAAGGATACATCATATTCGCATCTATCGAGACACTTTAGCTGATTCAACGATGGCAAAAGTGACTCCCCCACATGTACAACCATAATTAATCTGCACTTAAACTCAATTTCTTCTTTTCTTTTGTTTTTCATTTTTTTTTTAAAATGCCATGATGTTAGTTACTCAACCCAAAAGAAGGGAACTTCAATCTCGTTAAAAAAATTGAATGAAACAATGAAATTTTCCAAAAAGAATATCCAAAGCAAAACTTTCGTAAAATTAGAAGTGTTAACCCGAGTTCATTTTTTCTTTTAAGAAGTTAAAGAAAAAGAGATTTTTTTTTTTTTTTTTAAAGAAGAAAGATGAATTATTTGCTCTTTTTTAAGTTTATAGGCATTCATTAGCGGAACATTTAGATAATTATAGTAAATTTAATCTTCCACATTTCAGCTTACGATTTTACATTTGGATTTAATGGTCATATTTTAATGTGTAATATCAAATCCATTTTTAATCCCATGATTTTCAACAAACAGTATCTAAAATTATAACCCAATTATACGAAATTCCAAAACCAAAAATTTTTATTTGCTGCTTACTTACTCTTTCATATTGTAATTTATAATTTTTCATATCAAGATGGCAATTGTCATGAGTATAATAAGATTGAAATTCCACATTCTAGATACATTGCATTTAAATAACTACAGCTGCCATAAGAAAAAAAAAAAAAAAAAAAGCGAAAATTTTCAATTTATTGATGGATAGAAAATTCCTACGTTACATATTGGCACAACAAAATAAATTATACAGAAAAAAAAAAGAGGAATAATTAAATTAGATCCCTTCAAAACAAAACAATGATGGTAACAATTAACTTTAATTAATTACCAGTATACAAAATTAAACCGTCACTTCGCTAGAAACTCTTTCAATTCTCTTCATCCTTCTCTCGAGGATCGCGTCTTTACATTCCTTGATCTCCCAATTTTATTCCTTAAAATTGGCTTCGGAAGAGGATTCTCATCACGACCGTAATCAGAAGACACAGTGAACTAAAACTCTGTGAACCCCTTAATTGAAGGGAGCTTGACGTAGAGGCGGGAGGAGGGATATGATAGTAAAACGGAAAGTACGGCACTATCGGGTTCGGTGGTGGTGGAGCCGGGTAATTCTTGTAATTGGGTGGTGGAAAATACTCTCCACCGCCGTAGTAAGGCGGCGGGGGAGGGTTGTTGGTGCCCTGAGAGGATGGTGGAGGAGGGGGGTAGTAATTTGACCCTCCACCGGAGCTAGGCGGAGAAGGCGGTGGTGGACAGGGGGTGGCGGAGGATGGTGGTGGAGGAGAGGGTGAAGGGGGTGGTGGTGGGGTTTGGCCACATGGGTTGTCACATGCAGAGCACATTGTGCATTCTACTTGGTATTTTGAGTTCTTGATGAGGTGTGTGGAGGCCATACGGGGTGGTGTGATCATGAGGAGGAGAGTGAGAAGAGAGAGGAAGGTGTTTAGTGGTGTCCTTGTTGCCATCTTTTTACTAGGTGTGAATAATGTGGGTATGTTCTTGTTAGGAGTGTTAGGGTTATAGTATTATGAGCCTGGGGGAAGTGTACGGGAGATGCATGATCTGGTCAGTCTTATATGCATCATGTCATGTCATGGTGTTAAAAAAATAATTATAATAAAAAGAAAAGGGTCAAAAGTGAAGGAGGAGGAGAAGTTTCTCAAAACAAGACACCGACGCGTTTTACTTTAGACAAAAAATGGTGGCGACGTGGCAACTTCACGATGCGGAATGGGAAGTTACTTTAAGGGATGCGGATACGCTCCTAAGTTTCCTTCTGCATTGTTACGTAGGAAATCTCATATATTAAGATTTTACAAAATTGCATGTGATTTCAGGGGTGGTGGGTACTCGCTGAGCTAGCCAAGTACGCGGGCGGACACGGGTTAAATCTTATGGACCAATATAAATTAGATCGGCAAAACGGTTCGGTTTGTCTTGGTACGATCCGCTTTTGGTTAGGCAAGCTAAAAGCCTAGGAAGGGCCTTAGTCGTCACAACTTTTTCTTTTTAATATTAGTCGTCACAACTTGATCTCCTAAAACCAGAAGATAAAAAAAAAAAAGAAAAAAATCAAAAGCTCATCTACTTGAATTTCTCCTGAATCCTCTTTTAAGCATCACTTTAATCCTTCTAGTCGATTTAAATCTTCGTTAAGAAATCATCCTTCAATATATCATATGATCACCGCAACCCGTGGTTTTATGACTCCACCGATGAGATCATCAGTCCACACATGGGAAAATGAAACTCCATCGTCCATATATGCAAATGTTGCAAAAAGAATATTTATGTTTCAATATGAACAATCGTATTGGTCACTCGAGCACTCCTACACGAGGCATATGAAGAAGGGTGAAATTATGACAAAACTCCGTCGTCTCAACATAGTGGTTCGTACAAATATTTGATGCATCCTAAGCTTTTGTCTACAATGCACAAGATGCCTACTTCATCTTATAGTATGTAATGCACATGAAATACCACTCTAAACCGCCTAATCATAAATGGGGATCAACGTGTAACCTAAACATAAAAGAGGATTGCTACCACTCTAAACCGCTTAGTCATAAAGGTTTGTGGGGAACAATATATTAAAAATACGAGGGTTTTTACTTTAATATTGACATAATAGTATTACCATAATACTATCCGATTTAAATCATTAATTTACAAAAATTAATCTGTACCATTCATTCTATTAAAATATTTTAATCTATTGTTTAGATAATAGATCAATAGGCATTATGAATAAGAAATTAAAAAAAACTAATTAATTAAATGGAAAAAGAGGGGAGATAAGGTAACCTAATAACCTTTTATAGTAAGTTATATTAACTAGCGTTACAGTAATACTATATTACTAACATTATCGTAGAAAAATTCCATAAACATATACTTAGCATTAGAAAAGGATAGTCGCAAAGTTAAAATCAGCTCTTTCACTAACATTGATTGTTCAAAAGCTTATAACAAACATTTGTTCCACCTAGATGTGTTCATCGAGCCAACCTAACCTGGAATTGCTGGTTTATGGGTCAATAAGGAAGTAAATCGAGTTCGACTCTTAAGAGGTTGAGCTTGGGCTGGTTCGCTTAAATATTATTAGAAAATTATGAAACTTATTATTATGAAATATTTTTGTATTTATTTTTTAGAAAAAATATTATTCTGATGAAAATATATCTCATGATATATAATCCTTAAGAGATTATGCAAAATCGAGCATATTTCGGTTTAAAAATAAATAACTTTAGGAGTATAGTTTTGAGCTCAAAATTTTTGTATAAACTACTTGGAAGTTATAGAACAATGCTATAAAGCTTGTTTTCATAAATTAATTTTTGAAATTTTTAGATAATTTTTAGCTTTTAAAATGATGCATAAAATGGGTAATTTAGGGTTAATTAAGTAATTAAATGAGTAATTACTAATTTGATGCATAATTATATGTTTTAGGATGTTGAAATTTAATGGAGTATGCTATTTGTAGCATTTGGAGTGTTATATGTAATTATTAGAATATTATGTAGTAAATATGTAATAAGTAAAAATGATAAATTTTCGATTAATTTGGTAATTTAAGGTAATTAGGTTCAAAATCTGATTTTGGATGAATTTAGATGTTTGGAATGTTATTTGATGTTGGAAGATGATATTTGAGGTGATGGGAATATTAGATGTGTACATTTTGTATACATTAATGATAATGTGTAATATGTAATTATTTAAAATTAATAATTAGGAAAATATTAGTTAAAATTGATATTGTGATAATAATATGAATATATAATAAATCTGATAGAAAACTTAAATTGGGATAATTATATGAAAAATGTAAAATTTTCTTATAACGGGAGTAAATTCAGTAATTAAATTAGAATTCGAGTGTATCGCACGGACTAAAATACTAGTTAGAGACTAAAAACGATATTTAAAATATTCGAAGATAATGCAATTAATTTCACATTGTGAGTTAGAATAATTTCTTAAGGTGTACATATAAATCTTTAATAAAAAACTGAGTCAAAAATTTAATTTAAAAATCAATTTGAAAACTAAAATAGAATTTAACATGATTTAAGAAGAATTATAAAAGACTTAAAAATTGAAATAATTAAGTATATTAAACCCTAAACAAAATATAACAATAAGCGTTATAAAATAAAACAAACCTATAATAATTATATGAAAAACTGAAACCATGTTTGTATTATAGGGATGATTGGTGATGGCCTGAGCGAGTTAGACCTCGAGTGAGTAAGCGAGGAGTCCAGGTAAGTTGAGATTAATATAGTATTGTATTTTGGAGGCTTGAAATTATACTTAATTATGCTTGTTCTAAGCTAATGATATGATTTTAATTTGCTGTTTGGCTTGTATTGTATGATTTGTATGAAGTGATTAATCACTCTAAACTGAACTTAATCAATTATACGACTTATAATCATAAATCGGACCTGCATAGCAACCCACTAGTGGAAACCTATGATTCTCCAGCTAAATACCGACCCCTTCAAAAAGAATAGTGCTAGATAGCATAATGGGTCCCTTTTTTATCCTTAGTCGAACTAAGTGACTGGTGAGAAAGTCGTAGTAAGGGTAAAGTTAATAGTTCGAAGGTAATTGCAAGAGGAGCAGTGTTTCTATTGCACAAGCATTGGTTTAGTCGTGAGCTATTGCATTAACAACAACTCCTCAACCCGAATTAGAGCAAGCGTAATTTCTTTAATCTCACGACGAGCCGAACAACATCGTGCAATGGCATCGTGCAATGGTATTTGCTTGAACATGCATTGCACCTAATAATTTAGTTAATAACCTTGTTTGTGTTTATGGTATAGCTTAAGTCCTTCGTCCTGACTTACTAAGCTGTGCTTGCTCGTATCCCTATAGATGTTATTGCAGGTGCTGGTTCAGAAGCGGCTTACAACTACCCTGAAGCTAGTAACTATTGGATCTGGAGAGTGAGGAAAAATATTTGAAAATTAGATATATATTTTTAAGGTCTAAGCCTTTATTTTAGAATTTTCATTTTTGAATAATGTATTAACTAGGAAATAGATTATGGTGAAACGTTGTAAACATTAATCGTAATAACTGAATTCTAGTGTATATACATTTTTTCTTACTTTCTTAGGTAAATAACTTATTTAAATTACGAACTATTTACTTCAAAGCGGATTAATCATGGACGCCTTATATAAATCAGGTTTAGGATAGCGATTGTAAGACCAATTTCTATTTTAAAATGGTTTGCACGGTATGACTGTTACAACTCTGCCGTTTCAGAGCGTAACATCAGCGTCATTGTTGCGAGAGGAATTACGGAGCAAGAGAGGGGGATCAGATTGTGAGGATGGATCGTGTGTTAAAAAAAAAAAAAAATTTTTGTTCCCCTTTATCCCGCACGATCTGTATTTATAAATTTTGAAACGAATCTTTTATATCGAATCGTATCTATTTTGATAAAAATTAAATTAGATTCAAATCTTTTATATCAATTCAGATCCAATTTAATAAAAATCAAACTAGATTCAAATGATTTTGATTAGATATGAATCTTACACGTTCAACTCGCTTTTTTGTAAAAAATAAAAACATAGAAATAAAAGACACATAAGTATCTAGTGAGATTCAAACCCATGACCTTAAGCCATCTCAATATCAATAATTTAATACTTATTCGTTAGACCGTTGGCTTATACCTTAATTTTTATTACAATTAAATCGTACTTAAACTATGCGACTCTCTAAAATAATTATTTGAATTCAGCTAAAGCTAAAGCTAAACCTATTTGTCCCTAAAATAATTTACTTCTTAAAAAATCTTTATAATTTTTTTTCTTTTCTCTTTTTTTTATTGTATTTTCATCATTTTTCAAATTTTTATTATTTTTTAAGTTAGGACCCCATTTTAAAAAACTAAAACTATAATTACTAGAGGTAAAAATCGAGTGTCCATAGTGACCATTAGATTATTCTTGAGGATCTAACGCTATCGCTAACCTTCTTTTTGCTTTAGTTTTCATGGACTTAGATAAACTAAAAGATTTATAAGAGTTAAAAGAGAAACTCTTTTCATTATAAATAGATATGAGGCTTCTTTAAGCCTTCTTAAGACCTATTAAAACCAAACAAATTCCAAATTAACTAAAAAAAAAACCTTTTCAGGTCTGCTTTTCATGTATGAGATAATTGAGCAAAGTTAAGAGTTGAAAATTTCGTCCAACAATCCCTACTCCGAGTCTAATAAGTTAGGTCTCCTAAGATATCCCTAAAGTCTTCTCGCCAAGAAATAAATCTCATACATTAAATTGGGCCAAATGTCTAATTACCGAAATGACCCTGTACAAATCTAAATTAGATATAACACAAAAAGATCTTTAGATCAAATCATTGTAAATCATGGAATAAGATAGACTTGAACTAGATCATAAATTAATCTCGTCGTTGATTGTTATTGTTCAAAGATAGGCAGACCCTTACTCAAACATGAGAGAAACATATAGATGAGATTGTTATTGGGTGGTTAGATTATTAGAGGACTAGTCTCAAACTAAGGTAAGCGCCTAAGTCTTGCATGCAATAAGGGCACCCTCATGTCAATGATGGGAGCAAAGAGGGAATATGAAGCATGGAAGAGTGATGGAGAATGAGCTTGAAGGGTTCCTCCATGGGCTGAACTTGGAAGCTATATATACATTATTAATGAGCTACATCTACATTTCATATGATCAATATGGTGCATAATGAGCTAGTTGCTCACAATGCCTAAATAGTTGTATGCTTCAGCTATATCAATGTGTATCTAGATTTTCTATCATACCTGTTAGACAAAACCAAACAATAGCTCACAGTCGAAGGAGAAACTACCTTTCAAGTCTTACAATACGGCAATCTTTATGAAATTCATGTAGTACAAAAACATGTTGATTAGTATCTCCTATCTAGTTAATTTTCAACATAATCAACATTGATCTAAATTAGTTCTAATTCCTCAAATATTGCTTCTTCATGAACTTTTTTCCATATTGTATAATTTACAAATTCTGCTATACATAAATTCAATAAATTTGTTTATACACATTGATTTCAACAGGTGTAGTGACAATAGGTTTTACCGAATTCAATGCCCAATCACCGAATTTCGGTCAACCTACTCTCTAAGACTTCAATAAGATAAGAAGATGGGTTGGCCTAATAAAGGCACGAAATAGGAGTAGCCTAACGAGGCAATGCCTGATCATAGGTACAATGGACATGATACGTAAATGGCATAGGCTGATGCCACCTCTAAATAAAATCTAATCTTAGAGCAATCTGTTCAGAGTTTAACACAAAAAGTAATTCCATTAAATTTCTTTTCTTTTATACCCACTACAAATTATTAATGTGTCAAACAATTTTTTTTTTATAATTAAAAAGCACAATTATATTATAGTTGGCTACCTTTGGATATGTATTTTAACTAGATGGTTAAGAATTACTTTTAATCTTGAGATCTCATGTGCAATGTTGATACATTGTCCCTTAGTTTAGTAATAGAAATTGAAGTTGTCACCAAACTAGTGCCATTCTAATTTAGAAATACTAGCCTTTTTATTTTTGTGTTTTTCCATTGTTTGTCGTACTTGCTAGTGTTGTAATAAATATATATTTATATTTATAGTTATACATTATATTAATATTTATAACATAATATATAATCATAGAACAACAAGGCTTATTGTTCACCAAATTTTATTGCTACAATTTTTTTTTATAATTTATCTTATTCATGGTCAAACTCTTCCAAGAATCGTAAAACTCTTTTCAATTTAGCAAAAAATGAAAAATCTCAATTTCTTCAGGTTTTTTTTTTCTTTTGGGCAAAAAAAGTTCTATAATTTTAGACCAAGCCTAAAAGAACATTAAAAGCACTCGTGGGTAAGGGTTTTTTATAATTTGATCTCAATAGAATTATATTTGTAACAATTCAATTTAATCTCCTAGTGAACCAGTCCTCTTTTAATAGTTCAGGCATCTAAATCGAACTGGTTTAAGCATGGTTCAACTTGGTTCTTTTGGTTTAAATTACTTTCAAGAACACTTCATCGTTATGATCACATTTTAGCATTTATAATATACATCTATCATTATAATTTTTTAATTTGATGCAATATTTCAAGGGGAAAAAAAAATAATGATTGACAAGTGATTGTAATTGCATATATGCATACTGAAAACAAAAGAATCATGGATAACAATTCCCTTCAACTAATTTTAATATGTTACCCAAACTTATCTTGTAAATCTCTTACTAAATCATCTATATTACATAATAATTAAGTCATATAAAGAAAAAGACTACACAATTACAGAAAGTTGAGATCTATTAATCTCCCGAGACTAAGAGATGAGAACGAGACGGTAAGTATGAGGAATTGACATAGAGATAAGAAATAGAGTGTAAACTCAATGAATGTGTGAAGTGAGATTGAGAGTCTAGTTTGTTGTAAAAGCAAGCATGCATAGGATGATATAAAGGATGAGTGGGGTACTGAGGATTAGGTGACTAGGAGTCAATATTTTAGAGTTTAGATTAGTTTCATTTTTCTTTTTTACTATAAGGGTTGCCAACAAAAACAAAAACATGTCATTTCTTCTCTCCTCGCGTAAGAAGTTGTTTGGTTCCATTTAACCTCCTAAATTGAATCATGAATCTTTTGAATTCTCTCCGAACCTTGGACCATATCATGATATAGAAGAATAATATTATTGTGTGGTTTAGTTGATTCCAATTAGGGTTTAAAGATGAGCCTTTACCAAAGGGGAAGCAGTTGGGAAGACTTCTCCCGGAAAATTATCAAAGAATCAAACACATCCAAGGGAAGGTTAAAGATCACATTAACTAGGCTCGCTTTCCAGGCTGGTAATTCGGTGGTTAAATTCTCTTTCCGAAAGTAGCTGCGCATTTATGGCCCATGTTTGACTTAGATTTAAGAATTATTTGAAGCATAAAATGCAAACCACCGTGGTAACATACTCGGCGAAGTTTTCCTTGCTTTAAAAGATGTACTAGAAATTGTTCATAAAGTATACCTGAACGTTTTTCATCCTTTTCCATGGATCCAGTTGGTTGGATGGGTTCAAAAGGTCCTCTCTTTGTATATGCAAAGCGGAAAAGCAAAGTAAAACAGAAAACAAATCGGGTTCCGCAAGCATCCTCCATATTCGCTTTATTACTCTAAAGTGGACTTAGCTTGGATTGGACGTAAATTTTGATAATTGACTTATGGCATCCATAATATCACAATCTGAGAATTGGATTGGTTGTAAGGTAGGTTTATTTATAAGAATTATATTAGATAAAGAAAATTAAACAGAACAAGTTTAAGAAAAATTGGATAATATAAACTTATTATATCATATTTGATTTATTTAGTATCGAATATAAAATTTATAATAAAATTTAATTATTTATATTATAAAATAGATAATTTTTTGTAATGTCTAATAAAAATAATATTAACATGAGCCCTGTATTCAACAATTAGGGATCAAGCAAATAAATAAAGATTTTATTGAAACTAACTCGACTAACTTAGGAATTTATATATAGACTCAGGATATTAGACGAAGAGACCATATGGGCTTGGATATTAAAAATATAATAAAATAATAATCTGGCTAAAATAGCACAATTTAACTATATTATATATTATTTACCATAATCGCATAAATTAAGTTTCGTTAGTTTGTAAGTTTTAAAAGATAAATTATATATATATATAATTTATTTGAGACATAAAATAATATATATAATATATACGTACGTGTTATGTATAATTTTTAAGCATATACATATACTCATATATAGTTAAAATACCTTAATAGATCAATTTAAGCTAAAATAACTTAAGAAAATTAACAAAAATCATTAAAAAATTATAAAAGAAATCACTGGCAAATGGGACTTGGAATTTTGGACATGTGGAATCTACCATTACAGGTGTTAAATTAGGGTCACAAAGAATCATGCATCAAATGAGGATATTTAAGTTAAAAACTTGAGAGGAGAGAGAAAGAAAAGTCATTTGGATTTCAAACTAATTCTGAAAATTAGGAAAAACCTCTTCAAAAGATTATACATGCAAAGTAAAGTTTAGGAAAATTCAATAGGGAGTTTGAAGATCAATAGGATAAATTAGGAAAAAATTACAAAATCAATGCTCAGTATTGGAGTTTAGTGATTCGTAAGAGTAGACAGGAGCTGGAAGGGAACCACCGCCACCACTAGAGGCCACAACCACCGCCACCACTAGAGGCCACAACCACCGCCATTTGCTACCAACAAGGTGGGGAAGGTTGTTGGTGGCTGGAGCTCCAATTTCTAGTGAGGTCCCATTTTCATTCGATTTTTAGAAATTGTGTAAAAATATAAAAATTACCCAGAAAAATATGAAAAAAATTGTTTTTACATATTTCTATATATAAAATCTAAGAAAAATATCAATTTATATAAATTTAGTCACTAATATATATGTCTTAAGAAATCGACAAAATCAAATAATTTAAAAGTTGAAATAAATTAGGTTAATGACGTAGTTTTCACTTCAAATTTTTTATAGAAACTATTCTAAGTTAATACTAAGTTGCTATATCAAACCTTTCTGTGATATTATTTTTTATATTTTTATTTGATTTTTGGGTTAAATTGATGACTAAAATGGTATATTTTAGTGAAAATTATGCATATCCTTTAATAATCTCATTTAGGTACTGAATTGGAATAATATCTAGAGTGTATAGAGTTGTTTTGGAATGGTTATTTTGGTTATTAAAGTGGGAAGTGATGAGAAGTTGGAAGTTGGCCTAAAATATGGAAGTTGATATTTGACCGATTTAGGAAATGTGATATAATTGATGATTTGTGATGGAATAAATGAAGTTATAAGATATAATGAGAACGGCGGAAAGAGTGTTCGAAGTGTATTATTGATTTTCAATTGATGTTATAATTATAACTTAAAAGGAAGTTAATAAATACACTAATTATAAGACATTGATAACAGGCAAAGGATAATTTAAAGGCTTTTAGTAATGGATAATGCACTAAATTGATGCATAGATGATAGTTTAGAGGCAAAATTCTCAAGTAAATGTGAAAACAAGGAAGGTAGAGGATTAGTTTGAGGATATTGATATTAAAACTTCTATATAAAACAAGGTCAAAAGATATTTTAGAGGATTTTTGAATAAAAAGTTTAACTTGAAAAAGTTTAGAGCATAAAATCAATATAATAGATAATCCATGAATAGCTCAGAGATAAACTCAAAGGATTTTTTACTAAAGAAATTTACTATGAATTTGCTCATAACCAAACTCATAAGCTTTTTAGATTAAAGAAAAATACTATAAAATTATTCAAAACCAAACTCAAAGAATTTTAACTATTATGTTATATTGTGAAATTTATTAATTGATTAAGAAATCATAATTTTTAAGAGAAATTAACTTAAGAAATTTAAAACTAAACAATAAAAAACATAAGAAACCAACTAATGACTAAGGAATTAAGGATTGAAAACTAATTTACTGTGTACTTCGAGGGACAATTGAAGAACAAGGAGGCAACTATCCGGAATAGGATACTCATAAACCTAGGTAAGTTGGGATATGTGCGTTGTGGCATATTGAAGTATTATGTTAGGATAGTTGCAAGAGTAAGAATATTTATTTGTAGATGTAATTAGTTTGTATGTGCGTATGCTATGTGTGTGCTTGAGATATTGATTAATGATTGAGAGTTGAACTCTTAGTGTTGCTTTCTGATGGATATATCATGTCTTAAGTGTATAAATTTGGTTGCTCACCTGATAAATTGGACTAATCTTGAATTGATTAAAGACCTAACCTAACATTCATGATAGTTCAATAAGAGTAACGATTAGGTTGTCAAACTAAATACCGACACTTCGATGAAGATAGTATAAATGATCATTTTCTCACCTTTAGTTGAATTAAGTGACAAGAGAAGAGGTTGCGGTAAAGTTAAAAACTATGGTTCGAATATTGTCTAAAAGAGAGAAGTGTCTCCATTGTACAAGTCTATATTTAGTCTAATAGTGTCATATTGAAACTTCTCGAAATCTAGGTTAGAGTAAACAAAATTACTTTGACTCCACAATGAACCGGTTAAACATTGTGAGATGTAATATCATTTGACTGTTACATTTACATTTAATTAATGATTAAACAATCATATTTGTAACGTATTCTTATGACTATATCCATTCTTATTAAGCTAGTGTAGCTCACATCTCAATAAATTGTTTTGTAGATATAGAGTAATTTCAGAAGATGCCTCATTTCAACTATCTACAGGTTAGTTTCGACAAGTCAAGAAGTGAAGTGATGGAGTCTAATGATTGGAATGAAGCCTAAAGTCTCTTCTGTTTTTCTTTTGTGAGAGAATCATAAGCTCTTTTTGAGAGGCCATATTGTCTTCGCTAAATAGTTGTTATATAGATATGTAATATAGATTTTACCGTAGAGATGTAGAGTTTTTTTAAAAACTTTGGACTCTTAATATATATAAGGTAATCCAATAAATAAATCTATCTGTAAGTATAAGAGCATATATGTTGTTAAGTATTACTCCATAAGTTTAATATATTACAAGTACCCATCTAACTACTTTAAAGCCGTTCGAGTTGTCGTTCGTTTTATATGAATTATATCTATGTTAACAACTAAAAGAATAGCTTTTAGTTTAGGTTGGTCCATACGATGAAACTATTATGATTTTTGGATTTTGGAATGTGACAATTAATTAACTCAATATTATAATATAGAGGTGTATTTTTAAGTATAAAGTTTTTTTCTTGTTTTTATTTAACAAATTTTATTTTTATACTATAATATAAATGAAATAAAATTTAAGATTTTAATTCAGTCTATCAACTCAATTTTTATTTAATCACAAAAAAAAAAAAAGTTATAAACCAATTATAGAGTAAAATTTTTTATCTAATTCAATGTCATATAAATTACATATAACTTAAAAGCTAGCTATAGGGCTTAAAAGCAGCATCAACTCTAACTCTGACCGCTATTATAAAATATCCATCCTACAATAAACAACCCTACTGATGTCATTCTCTGTACAAAGTTGCGTCCCACCCTTAGCTCTCAAATCTCGGACCATAACACATAACATGTAGAAGGATCGTCACATTACAGGCTTCTAATTAAACCTCTATTTGATGAAACTCCCTTGGCTATAACCTGTGGCAGTGGCATCCGTTAGAACCCCCAAGGTGACCAAATGCCTAAACATGTCATGAAGATATCAACCACAGGAAGCCAGAAAATCATCATAATTCGTGACTTCTACTCTAAGCCTAAATACAAATTTCTTTGAGACATATTTAGCTTCATATATTAAAAATCTTAATCCTTTGCAAATCTCATCTAATAAGCTTTCCAAATCTGTTTCACTTTGACGTGCTGAGGATGTAGGTACTTGAGCTAACCGTGTATAATTTGTTGGACCAGTTCATATGTGCAAAATGTAGGTGTCCTTAGTGCGCAGGTGATTCGGCGCTATTAGACCATTGATCGTGACAAAGTAATGTGCAACTATAAATTTTTTTTTTTATGGTTAAATAAATTATAAATTCAATGATTTAAATTTTAAAAAATATAAATAAATATTAAGATAGAGCATTACGCCATTCCAATCAAATTAGATGATGAAACAGTAAAATTTTCTATATTGAAGCAAAAAACACAAGATAATTGAATGGAACATGCTTAAACCACAATACCAACTTAAAGAGTTACGAAATTGACGGAGTTTTTGGGCTAAGATGGAGAATTATGAGTCAAACTTGATGAAATTTTGCTTATTAATATCCGACTTGATTATATTTAACAGTAATACTTTGCATATCAGGTACAAGGTAACTTAGATTAGGGTCCCTTTATTGAGTATCATGATCGGTCAATAAATAATAAGCATAAAAGAGACAATTGTACACTTCATGATATACCAAGTGCATGTCAAAAACTTGAAAAAATAAAAAAGGTGTATGGAAAGATGAAAGTTTGGCTCTTTCATTGTTAGTAGGTGCTCATGGAGTAAAACATGGTGCCATTAATATTTACCTATTTAGAAAGTGCAAAAACCTTAGAGTTTAGAAGATATATATACAAAGATACCATTTCCACGGTGGAGGACATATCACTTATTCAAGGTTCGAGTTGGAAATTCGTACTTATCTTAAACCCTAATATATTATAATGACTTAATTTTACATCTTTCAAAAGTTTAACCTTGTTTTCAAAATTTATGAACTCTTTACATTAATATTGTAGCATTGATACAACGTAGAGTGTTAATAAAACAAAATTCCAAATAAATGGATATTCTTCCTTGATTGTATGTTTTAGACGAATAAATTGAAAGGAGCCCTTTGACTTCCGGTGGGTGGAAGTCTTACTTCTTTTATACAAATAGCGTAATGTTTTGACACCTCCTGAAATGTATTGATGTATGAAGAAAACAAAATTAGAAAATCAGATGACCATGAAGAAAGAGATTGGAGATCGTAGGATTCAAGTCTTGCTTGTCTTTACTAGGTGAATAGGACATAAAGGCGGATTGATCATATCTTTTGTGTTCCAGACATACAATTATAAGGAAAGCTTTTATGATCCCCTACGTTATTTTGAAAGAATCGATCCGATCCTCATCTTATTTTTTATTTAATATCAATTATATCTAAATCGTTAAAGAATATAATTAGTTTAATTGTTCAAATCTAATAAATATTAAATTAAAGTTGAGATAGAGAACAAGATTGGTTTCATAAAAAATATAAATGAGGCTATAGAAAAATTCAATAATAAGAATAGATGTTTTATCTTGACTTTATACTATATAATAATGAGGATAAAATCAGTGTGAGTATCTAAACTTTTATATTTTTTAATTTTAATACATAAACTTTAAACTTGTTTATTTTGGTACTCAAACTTTTTCAATAAAACAAATTGGTATATCTGTTATAACGGTCATTATTGTAAAATGGTAGAATAATAGTATAAGTATATTAATTTTCATTCTATTTCTATTTTAGTGCTTAAACATTATTTTTTATTTCATTTTAGTACTTTAACTTATTAAAATGAAATAAATAAGTATTCTTTATAATGACCGTTATAATAAAAAAATTAATTTATCTCATTTAAAAAATTTAGGTGCTAAAATAAATAAGTTTAAAATTTAGATACTAAAATGAAAAAATATGAAAATTTGGATACTTCTAATAACTTTATCCCTATAATAATATATGTATTTTTATATTTTTAATAGAAAAAGTCATAGAAATTTTTTTTCTTTCAAGCGCAAAAATTACATGATAGAGAGACCAATAAGTAAATTATGGCCCAAGTGTCGAGCCTCCTCATAGTATACTGCCAGTTATTGAAACATCTCTAAAACTGAAAAGGGAGCAGCGGGCCAATCTACGCTTTTCAAGCCCATCCACGCCCAACAACATGCTACTACTCCGCCGCAACAAAGTAAAAGAATACATCTATGCAGCCTACTTACTCTTTATCTCTATTATAGTTTTATAGTTTCTTTTCCCTTTTAAAAAACATTAAAAAGAAAATGCAAATAACTCTCTTAAATTGTGATTTTAGTATAGATTATCCTATAAACTTTCAAAGCATAGTTTTTGATACCCAAACTTTCATAAATTGATAAATAAATCTTATAACCTTTTTCAATTTTGATTTTAACGTGTAAATACTTAAACTTTATTTATATATCAAAATCAAAGTTCAAGGAGTTATTTTTAACCTAAGAGGTTATTTGCCAATTTATAAAAGTTTAAAAATAAAAAATCACATTTTGAAAGTTTAAAAAATAATTTATACTAAAATCAAAATTTACAGAGACCTTGTGCAATTTTCTCCAAAATTAATATATTTCCAATTTTTATAATAAAGAATAAGTTTTCACTATTAAATTCTTTTTAATCTTTGTTATGGAATAATTTGTTCCCCTTATAAACTATGTGCTTGTTACAATCATAAATCAGACTTTTAAAGCACGATTCATTCCAGTAATACTAATCATCTCTGCCTCTATAGAGGAAGTGAAAGATAACGGTTTTGCATACACATTTATGATTTGACCATCTGAGCTTAGCATAATTCCACCAATTCCTGCTTGTTTAGTCAGAGGATTAACCGAAGCATCTGAGAATAGAATTTGGCCATCCCTCCTATGCAAAATTTTGAAAACATTCAAAAGGAGAAGAAAAATTATAAGCCCAATAGTTCGCAGCTGAGATCTTTGCAAAGATCAAGCCATGATAGTTGGAATTCTCGAGATGGGGAGAGCAGAAAATTATTCCTATGCAACCAGATGGACCACAGAAAGAAGGAGAAAAGCCGGCCTATGGTGGAGAAGAACATGTGCAGAGCTCGCCAGATAAAGAACTTCTATTTTCGACAAGGAACGTTACTTTCAAATCCAAGAGAAGAGAAATCCGTGCCTTCTAAAGACATATCAACATCATCACGCAATTTCCAACATGCAGATTTGATTGTAAAAATACATGAGCTTGATAAAATCCCATGTAATGGAATCAACAGAAGAAGGAGTGTGTGATGATAGGACGCTTCCTAGCTTATCCTTCAGATTTTGATCAATGGTAAAGCCTACCAAGTTTTCAATCCAATTGTTCAGATCAATTCAAGCCTTTTCTACTGTTAGCTTATCGTGTTCCCTCAGCGTAGGCCCTGTAAAAAAACTGTCTTGGTATACCTTCCTTTGCCCAATTATGATACCAGAACAGAATATTCTTCCCATCTCTCACATTTCTTCTCGAATTTTGTTCAACCCATGGGGTCAGAATTGACTATTCTTTTTGCTAACTTGGTTCCATTCATAATTTTACCATTTGTAACCCTAGTCCTGTATTTCTGTGGCATCGGTTTTGCCCAAATCTTTTCTTGATGGAGTTCATTGCCAAGCTAGTTTGGAAATGGAGGCTTCATTCCTAGTTCGAAAGTCTAGAAGCCCAAGTCCACTAGATTTTTTTTTTTTTATCTTTTAATCGTTTCCCAATTTATCCAATGAACTTTCCTTTGCTTTGCCGTAGAATTCCATAAGAAATTCCTACTTAACTTTTCCAATTCATTCACAATTATTAAGGGTAGGACCGCTGCCTGAATATAGTATTTGACTGTGCTTTCAAGAACTGCTGAAACAAGGACAGTTCTACTTGGGAGGTTTAATAATTTCGCTTTCCAGTCAGAAAGTTTTGTCCTTACTTTTTCTAGCAGGAAATTGAAATCAACCGCCCTATAGGTCCCTGTATTCGATAGGGGATATCCTAGGTACTTGCCGAAGTTATTATCATGTTTAATCTGCAGGATAATTGAAATAAGCTCCTTCTTCGGTGGTGCAACATGTACAGAAAGTAGAACCTTCGACTACTCTAAGTTCAAAGCTTGTCCTGATAGATTCTGGAATTCTTCCATTACTTCCACCATGACTCTAATATGTTCTTCAGTAACTTCCCCATAAGGATAAGATCATCTGCGAAAAAGAGATGTGACAAATAGCATGTAAACCTTCATCTCCAGGTGTCTTCCTTGGGCCTAAGCTTTTGAAAGCATTAAAAATTTCACCATTTGTTATTACGCTCACCAATTTCTCTCATTTCATTAGATAATCCTCCTCCATAGAAGAAATCTGTATTTACAAAGAGGGGAGAAGAAACATGTTGGGAGTGGAACAAAGAAGAGTAGTAATTAGTTACTAGCGATTTCACATTTTTCCTTCGCTGAATCCAATTATCATACTCATCAAAGAGGCCACAAATTCACGACTTCGACTTTCTAGCAAGAGTGGTTAAATGAAAGAATTTTGAATTCTGGTCTCCTTCCATAAACCATTTCATTCTAGCTTTTGCAGCCCAAAGTTTGTGTTCCTTACGAAGGACTTTATCATATTCCATTCAAAGAAACCGTTCCCTATTCAACAACTATTGCGATCGTTTAACAGAAAGCTGAGCTTGGACCTAATTTAACGTTGGATGATAGACTTTTTATTTTTTTGGATGATCACAAAAACCTCGCGAATCCATTTCCTTATATCAGAATGAAGAGACTTGAAGTTTTTATCAAGATTCAAGGGGGGCATAGAACTAGATAGATTTTAAAAATGGAAGGAAGTAAGGGTGGTCAAGCCACATTTCTTGGAATCTAGAAGGCCAAGCATTCCCTGAGATAAAGTCACCAAACGGATTGGTATTAAGGAACAAAGGTATATGGTCCGAATGAGGGTTACTTAAATGCAACAGTTTAGCTTCAAGAAATAGAGTTCTCCAAGAGGGGTTTGCCCAAGCCCGGTCAATGCGAGTTTGAATTAAAGAATATAGGAACTTACTTCTATTAGACTAAATAAATTTCTTTCCTACAAACCTCAAATCGCTCATGGCATAAAGATTCATGCATTCTTGATACCTTGAAACTCTCGTTTAATTTAAACTAAGTCCTCCCATTTCTCTTGTGCTAATAAGATGTCATTGAAATCCCCAATAAGAGCCCAAGGACCTCTAATATAATCAGCCATATCAATTAAGGAGTTCCACGGAAGGCAACGATCATGAAAGTGAAAGCTAGCATAAATAACTGACAGAAACCAAGATAAATTAGACGTTTGTACCTGAACTTAGAAAGAAATCTGTTGAGTTCCTGAATGCACTTCATTAATGATGGCATTTGAAGTCTTCCACAAAGCAATAATTCCTCCACTTGGTTCCGTTGTCTCCACACAGATCATATATTCATATCCTAATTTATTTTGCAATTGAATTGCAGTTTCACAATCCAACTTCGTTTCAAGTAAGCAAACAATATCAGGTTCATGCCAGTTGATCAGATGTTGAATAGCTTGCCTGAAAGCATCAGATCTTGCTCCCCAAACATTCCATGAGAAGATTTTGAAGGGCATACATCTTATAACCATTCCTTCCTAAGCCAAAACAGAGGAGTCCAATAGTGAGTTATTCATCCTATACCAAGAGTGTGGCACAATATCCTCATATCCCATTTGCATATAGTGAACTACCTCCATATGAATCCAGTACAGGCAGGAGTTGCTGACAATGAGAGTCGTTTCCCAATCCCATGGTGGGAAAAAACATTAGTTCATGACCCCTTCCAAGAGTACCAAGATCAGAGGAACTGCTGGTAGATTGACCGCAATCAATGGGTCGTGATAGAGGATACCCACTCTACCCTTTCCATTTCATCAGTAGGCTTATTATAGATAACCGAGTTGCCCATCTGGATGTCCGCACCAAAAGAATTCCTTCTTTCATGGATAGAACTACTTGTCCTGGATTAACCACGTGCAGCCTCCCCCTGAGGCCCAGTCTCTTTGAATCGAATGGTCAGGTAGTGTTGGGGTGTTCCCAACTGTGATGAAGCCTTTCTCTGGATATCAACTCGATTACCACCCTGGTTATATTCCAAGGCAGATGGAAGACTCAAGCCATTGCATTTGGGCTCAGAGTTGGCAGATTTGATGCTGGATGGAGAACTAGGATGTTGAAGTGAAGTTGGTACCTTAGATCCATCTTCCCTTGCCTGTTGTTTCCATGATTTCCGAATTCTGCCATTCCTGGGGATGGAGGAATTTGAAGACGAAAAGTTAATAGGAGAATCTGTAACCATTTCCTTCAACAGAACTTGAGTAGTCACCTCACAGTTTTTTGTCTCTTCATTACTTTGAAGTGTAACTGGCCTCTCATTATTGGGAACTGCAGTAACTATGCCATTACTAGAACTCTTTTCATTAGCCCCTTTGTGCTTCTCCTCCCTTTTTCGTATTCTTCTGCTTACTCGAGAAAGATTCTCGTATAGAGTACCTGACTTTTGGTTTTCCTCCTAAATCAATTAGATTTTTCTTCTATCTTTCCCACTTTGATCTAGTCCCCATACTGTTCATCTCGTTGATCTGATTGTTGAACAAACTTACGGTGATCTTAGGAAGAGTCCAAATTAGATTGGCGTTGTACTTCATCGGGTTTTGTCCCCCAATCTCTATTCATCTCATGCTGAGAGCTCAACCTGTTAGCATTAGTTTCTACATTTCTCGAAGTATCCTTCCTTTCAATCTTTTTACTTAGAGAGATGGTCTCGTAAATTAGCCCTCTTTGGACATATAAATTTGTTGTATCCAACACACCCACACAAGTCGCATAAATCCGGCAATCCTTTATATTGCACATTATATGGAGTTCCTTCAATAATAATGGTATGAACTAAAGGGGTGTTTGTGCTTGTTCGGATGCATATTTTGTCTATTTTACCCTTTTCAAGGCTTATAGTTTACGTATCAAAATGAAGAACCGGACCCATCACTTCACCAATTTTTCTAATGGCAATTGGAGAATAATACTCCATAGGCAACTCCTGAATTCTCTCCCACACTGCGATGGAATCTAGTTTGGCCATCGAAGCCTTAAAATTACGAAGCCACTTTTTAATGGCTAGGATGGAGCCATTCAAGGACCATTGTCAATCGCCCAATTCAAATCGTATGTGGAATCAAAAGTTGCTAAAAAGAAACCACCTTCAGCATGAACTGATTTAAAAGAAGTCAAACCTTTCCAAAGGGTCTTTAGCTTGAATTCCATAAGTTTAAACCCAATATTTATCACCAAGGACTTTAAGATTAAAGTGTTCTTCCATGGGGCTCGAATAACAGAATTTTCAACTTTAGAAAAGGAGACAACTCGAACACCTACTGGAATATCCTTATTTATGTGCTCCAACGGTGCATTATTTTCCTCATCCAACTCAGATTCCATAGTATTTCTGTAATCTCTAAAGAAACGTTTTTCATATGCTCTAGGGACACTCGTAAGGACAGAATCTTTATACGAAACCCTTTTTCCTCTATATTTTGACTCTAGCTGTTCCAAATCGGCATCTACTTCTGATGATAGCCATTTTTTTCCTTTTTCTATAGCAATGATCCGTTTCACTCAAGTTTTCCTTAGCAAGGGATTTAAGATCTCCTTGGTTTCTACTCATCTTTCTTTTTTATTTTTTATTTTTTTAACTTTCAGTTAATGGGTTGTTGTTGTGAGTAGACTAAGATTTTGTAATTTAGTATGTTACGTTTCTCCCTCATATAAGTAGGACAACAAAATATAGTTAAAAGCTAGTCATAATCTCTTAGGATTTAACTTGGTTTTACTAGCTTTTATTATTGCATACACGATCAACATATTTACAAGTATCATATAGGCTTTTGTTTTTGAAGTATGATTTGTGTATCAAGACATAATAGTTTAGATAGTATTAGTAAGCTCGAAACTACCTGTCAAATCCAAAACTAGACTCAAAATCCTCAGCATGCATGTGAAACTTGTGGATGGTACCTATCCAAATGGCAAGTCTAAGTTAGGTCAATCAATGGGATTTTTAATTTGAATTGGAATTCCTTAAAATTTAGCATGTCATGATTCATAAGTTCAAAAATTGAACTTGTAATCAATAGGTTTAAGATTCAGCCTAAATTAGTTATGGTCCTCCATTTGGAAACCATAACCTAGCAAAGCAAAGTCTGATCTTGGTTTCGATTTGAGTTTGACTCATGCCTAGATCTAAGTATCAAAGACAACCATAAATGTGAGGTAAAACAAATTTTAGGAACAATTAGATAATAGACAAAATAGATACCTTGGATAAAATCAACTAGTAATAATGCTATAACAAGATAAAATAATTAGCATTATAAATAATAATTCTAAAAGAGCCCTAAAATGTTTGAAGTTAGTCGTACTAATCCCCTAATAGCTATATTATAATGAAGGGTTGATGTTAAATTCAACATCTCAATTTTACCTAAATATTTACTACCTAATTATTGAAATAGTCAATTATACTATGTGATGTAACTCCACTAAGGACCATTTGCATACGTAGATATATGAATTAACTACAACTTGACATGTAGGCTATGAACATGGCATTTACATGCCTACATTACATCCACATGGCATTTCCATGCCTCCATGACAATTATTATTAATTACATTACGTGTTTATTACTAAAACTACATTCTTTTCCATTTACCACCAAAAACCACTACACACCACCATCTCATCAAAAATGCTTGTAAAGTGGAGCCATTAGTAATTTTTTTTTGGTACTTTAGTGATACAAACAGCCTAATCATGCCACTTTGAGCCACTATAGTTTGATTCTTCAACTACTTTAGCTTCAGCCACCACTATGATTTTACTAGAGACATTGGACTCTATTAAATGGTGATGGTAGTAGAAACTAAAATGGTCTAAGAATTAAACATTGATGGCTCAAAGTGGCATGATTGGACTATTTTTAGTACTTTCCAAGTACCAAAAACAGCCTAAGGTAGTAAATAGTTTTATTAGGTAGTAAATTGACTATTTCAAAAGTAAATTGCAAATTTAGGCAAAGTTAAGGTACTGAATTTGACATTAATTTTTACTAAAAAATTAAGATGTCAAACAAAGATAAAAGATTGATCATGGAAGCGAATGTAATTCTAAAGAAACTATGAAAATAAATAAGACAACAAATCAAAAGATGAAAAATACAATTTACAGCACGTCTTAAAATTGAACTGTTTCCCCAAAGATTAAACTGTTTCCATGGAGGGTCACCCATTATTCTTTGCCAACAGCCGTGAACTTAAGATATAGGTAGATCAAGGATGATGCAAAGTGTCCTTTCTGAGGGGATGGAGAAGAGAATCTGATTCATATATTTTGAACCTATCTGCAAAGTGAAGGGAATTATGCTTTGCATGAATCCATGCATATGCATTCTATCTCAGTCCATCAGGAGCTGTATAGGTGGATTAAGGGAAACAATTTCGATAGAAGACGGAAGCACGGGCAACTCAACCCATCCAAAGCCCTATGTTTTGTTTACATGTTGTGGTATAGATGGATACAAAGAAATAATAAGATTTTCAATGAGGTAACTGCCAGGGAAGGAAGCTACATTGTCATTAGACGGCTTGCAACGGAAGTTTGGATGTTCATCGATTGTCCTCCAGGATAATTAACTATAACATAACAAATCTAAACTGGGACCCGCCTAAGCAAGGTTGGCTAAAGCTTAACATTGATGACTCTATAAATGCCATAAGACAACAAACCACATTGACAAACCTTCAGCACATATCATCAAATTTTTGTATGCAGACTTAAATGGTTATGGTTTTTGTAAAAAGACAAGTTCTGTTGTTTGTAAACTTGGAACAAGTAGGCTCCGAGGGGGGATATGTAAATGGGGGTGTTAGCTGCCATTGATGTTTTTCTACTTATTGTACATATTTTGTTTTCAGTTTGATGATAATCCTACTCCCCACAGAAAAAATAAATAAATAAACGCTTCTACTAAAACCTTATGGTATGAAGTAATGCTATCATCATGGTCTAAAAATAATTAAAATTTAGACTTGTATGAAAGAAAGGAAAATGATATTACAAATATCTAAAAATGTAAAGTTTGCCCTGATAATCCCCTTATGATAGCAACGTGACACTAAGACACTGAGTAAATGAAAAAAGTATGTAACCATATGAATAAGCAACAACATCTTAATAAGATAATCCAAAGAAAATGAAAAGAAAAAATTATAACTAACATGAATCCACGTTAAAAGCCGAAACATATGAAGTAACAATAAAAAAATAATTTAAAAAAATTGAAGTTCTCCTATCAATCCCTACATGGCAAAAACACAATAAAATGCTAAGAAATTAAATTGTTAATATTAAAAGACTAATTCTAAAAATGACATATACGAAACAACCTATTCAATCATATGAATAGATGGTGATACCATCAGCGATAAACTTAAAGCATAAACTAATCAAGTCCTTAATATATAAATCAAAATGAGATCTAAAAGTATTTGGATGATCGAAGATGTAAGTATATATGTATAATATAAGCCTAATACTCTCAAGAATAATAAATTTTTACCTACTCAAGAGTCAACAAATCCAAATCTAGGTCAAGTCAACCTATCATGGGAAGAGGATTAGTCTCCCAAAAGCTATCGTTCTAAGAGTAGTTGTTAATTACTATATACATACTAGTGTATGAACAAAAAAACTCAAAGAAATGAAAAACGAAAAAACTTTTTAAAAAAAAATCTACAATTACATATATAGAGGAATTTCAAAACCAAAAATTTTCCCTCAAGATTGTCTCCTAGAACAAAACATAAATTTAAATCAAGTGGAGAACTTGCATTTATTAATATCTTCATACATATTGTAGATCTTGGTATTATAGATATTACTACATGTTTTCAACTTGAGTCATGTGCGTCACTTGGTCTTAGAGGAGTTGGATGGAGATGGCACGTGTGAGTTAGGCCAACTTGGAGAAGGCTTTAGGAGGAGAAACATGCGATCTTTGCAAGTGGATGTACTTTGTGATAGGCATGAGAGTGTTGGAGCATTAACTTTGCTGAGATTTGAGCAGGAATTAAAGATTTTTTTCTCTTTCAATGTATGGAATTATGTCAAATGAAAAGAAGATTCTAAATATTTATATGATTACTATTGGATTGTCTTAATAATTGATAGCTGAAATGAATCAATTATTTTATAGTCTTTTTTAAGTATCTAAATCTAACGATTTTTATAACGTTACTAAGAAAGATGAAAGTAGTATATGCAATCACGACTATATATCTCCAAAAATTTCAAAATTCAGTCGACCGACTTCGTAACCGTATAAATCGCTTAATTCTTTCTTTTTCCTTTTTCCTGTCAAACAAAACGCTCTCATGCTTTCTCTCTAAAAACTACGTATACCCATTTTCTCTCTTCCCCTCAAACTCTATCATCACTCTCTCTCCCTCTCTTACATTCATACACATTTTCTCTTCTCCGTGCCCCTCTCTCTACTTTATGTACTTTCTCTCTTTTGCTATACTCTCGGTCTAGAGTCTTTAAATCACTCTTCTTTCTTAAGGATGTTATTTTTCTCTCCCTCTCTCGCTGCCTTACTCCTTGATTTGTTTCATACCACCAATCCGTCTCCTATTTAAATCCTTATGCCCGAAAATCTGGAGGGTGAAATGCGATTAAAGATTGATTTTCATGAGGAAAAGAATCGTATATAGCATTTTTGCATGTGCGAGAACCAAGAACGACTAGCTACACGTGAGCCATTAGAGCACAGTTTCGTGTCCTACGTACAAAACTTGGTAAAAGATAATGCTATCAAGGAAAATGAGAGTTAATCTTAAAAGGAAAATAAAATTCAGAACTATCCAATAATTAAAGAGTATTAAGATAGTCCAATGCGATTATGATTATGGCACTGTTTAGTTTATTTATTTTCCGTTTTATTAGCGTTTTACTTGAATATTTGTATTGGGTAAGACTAAGACATAAAAAATATAAAAATAGTTTTTTTTTTTTTAACAATACTAATTAAAATAATCATTTTTAATATATAAAATATATTTTTTCAAAACTTTTATCTTAAAAATACGTTAATTTTTATTTTCTAATCCCAATACTCCCATCATTTTCTTTATTATAATTATGAAATAAAAATAGATAAAATACAGATAAGATTGTTTTTAAAATTTTAATTTTCAAACAGCTACAACAGATCAAATATAAACAAAAAAAAAAAGACAATCCAAATTGACTATACAAATTAGGCATCAACAATATTTAATTTATCGAATGAAACATGTGGAGAGACTATTAGAATATTTTATTTGAACATTAACGCATAGGTATTTGGAGGAAATAGATGAATGGGGGATTGATAAGTTTGACGAGGAACAAGAGTTATTGAATTCGTTTATAATGGTTCTAATAAACATTTTGCTTTCTTTCTTTCTTTCTTTCTTTTTTTTTTCAGTTTTTTCATGCTTAGTACTTGAAGCATGAATCTATTTTGAACCACTCAACTCCACTCCAGCTAATGTCTCTCTCCACCAAGATACACATAGTGATTCGATCTTTTGATCACCCATTTTTTGAAAACCATTTTTGGGGGCTTTTGCCTTACACACAGAAGATTGGATACACCAAAATTATTTATGATATCCATTTGCACGTTGATAATATTAAGGATAGGGTAAAAATTTGTAGTAGTATCTACAAGATAAACCTGGGTAAGATGGAGATACTTTTGAAGTGTTGAAAATAAAGACTAAGGTATCATTTAATTGTAAAGACTGAATCGAACAAAGAGAATTGAACAATACAAACTTATTATATCATATTTTATTTATACAGTATTAGATATAAAATCTATATTAAAATTTTCATTATTTATATTATAAAATAGATAATTTTTTGTAATATTTAATAAAAATAATATTAATTAATTCAATATTATAATATAGAGAGATATTTTTGAGAATGCAAAATATTTCTTATTTTTGTTTAATAAATTTTATTTTTGTATCATAGTAAAGATAAGACAAAATTTGAGCTTTTTGTTCAATCTATCAGCCTAATTTTTATTTAATTACCAAACAGAGTTACAAATTAAATATGAAACAAATTTTTTTATCTAATCCAATACTATAAAAATTATACAATCAAACGTTATATAAAAAATAACAATAACGATAATAAATCGGTTATGATATTTTACAATGGATAGTGACCTTGATATTTTTTGACATTGAATGAAGGAAATTTGCCAACAATAGCAGCATTATATGAAGGTTTGAAGCTAGATGATGTTGATATACTTTCAAGATGATTGTCACAATAGCTATTCATCATAATACTAATAGGTTGTTGAGTTACAAAATCGATGATCATGTACATCCTATAATAAAATAAAGGAGTAAGGATCCCTTAAGAGATGTTACAACCAACCTCATACTTAATCAATAAGATGCTCTAAGGTAAGCTAAACAGTGCAAAAGAGAAGTTGAATAAGTCACTTAACTACTTTTGGCCATACTCTCTACTGAGTGGTCTCATATATTGGTCTAATTTCCTATGTAGCTCACTCTTAGTTAAAGGTATTATTAAAATAAGTAAACTACTTGTTAACCTATCTATTACTCGCTAAACATTTTTGGTATATGATGGGGTAGTGGCATAAGAGCATTCCCATTGATGCTCTTTGATATAGGTTTCAAGAAGTGAAGAACCTTATGTGAGGTACTTCACTGTTGGAGTCGAGTTTAAATTTTTTGAGGTCTTTAATCAAGGACCCCAAAAGATGTTTTTTTGTTTTTTTAAATACTGTTCTTATTAAAAGTTTATATTGTAAGTCTCCTAAATAATATAAATAAATATTAAGGATTTTTAATTATGAACCTTACGCATAAAGTTAAAAGGTCTTTAGAAAAAAATATACTTAAATTATTGATATAACATCTAAAAGTTATAGACGAAATTTTTATGGGTGGAGATGCTCTAAATTGACCTTATGGAAAACAAGCATGAGTATATAGCAAACCCAACCGGACAAAGCGGGACAAAGGTGGAAGTAGTTGAGGAGCCTAGAGCTACTTGAGGTACCTAAGCGTGTTAGTCCCCAGATTGTATACATGAAACTTTAGGATGAGTCATATGCTAACCTCTAGCTGAGATGTCTAGTATACAGGCTGAGTATTTCCCCGATAGTTCCTGCTAGTCAAAAATGGGCGCATTTTAACATTAGCTTTTCCTATATCTGAGATCCTTTGGAACAGAACATCACATTGCAATTCCACAGCCTCAGCACTGACTTCAATAATTTATGAACATGATATGATGGAACCAGATGCGATAGATTATAGCTATGATTGTACCTGTTTATTCTCTTAAAGATTCTTGCATTGTACTTAATGCAGGTACTTGTTCTAAAGACTAAGCTTTTTTTTTTCGCTATTATAAGATCAATTCCCTTCAATCATAACTGATTTTAATATATGCTATAATTTTAGGAGAACAAGAGCATGTGCAATGATGTACCCCGGCGCATTGACCAATGAATGGCGGAATGGATTCCATTTCTTACCCATTGCAATGCATTCCTTAGCTTGTGAACGTCCCTCTGTCTAAGCATGGTTCCTTCTGGTTTTTTGTTTTTTCCTTTTTTCTTTTAGTTTTGATTGGGTGTATACTTTTATGGGTCCCACAAAAAATTGTAAAATAATATTAAAGAACTTTTGTGAAAAAAGTTATTAATATATTAATATAACATCTAAAAACGTGAAACGGTTTTTAACTATTTTATAAAGTTTAAGTTAGTTATTGCTTGTCTTCCTCTTTGATGTTTAGTAGTAGGGCCTCATCAAATTCTTACTTTTGGTTTCTATTTTCAATATTTATTTAAGTAAATATCACTAGTCGTATTTTATTTTGAAATAATATGGCCGTTCACATTCTTCTCATATAAATAAATTGTACTAACTTTACTTTGTAATCTTATTACCCCTTTTTGCCTAAATGATTTAGTTCACTACTTTTCAAGGATGAAAAACTATTTTAATTGGAATATTGAAATACCCTATAATCAAGAGAATATAATAAAACAGAACAAACATACTTATAAAATGAAATGAGCAACATTTTATACATGTCTATAATACTAAAGATATGTAATAATAAAGGAATATAAATAAAATTAGGAAACTATATTTAATTAAAGAAGTTTTAGATGACAGCAAAGAGGAACTAGATAATTATAAAAGGGAATTAAACCTAAACACGACCATAAGATAATACTCACACCAATTTCATCCTAAATATTACAAATAAGGCCTTAGGGCCTCTCAAAGAACTTATTTGTTGCAGTAAAAAGGAGAAACCGCTGTAAGGTTATAACCTAACAAGTAAGTTTTTAAACTCAAAAGCTTTAATTTTGATTCGCATTTGAAATTTAGAAATTAGAATTTTCTGATAGCATGACTTAGCTACAAATTTTAGGAATCTTAAATTAATAATCTTGAACTCTAAACTCTATCTTAATTC
Organism: Lumnitzera littorea; assembly: GCA_024138015.1. Lineage (NCBI taxonomy): Eukaryota > Viridiplantae > Streptophyta > Magnoliopsida > Myrtales > Combretaceae > Lumnitzera > Lumnitzera littorea. Next base: position 5,927,002 of record JAMXBB010000001.1, on the reverse strand, counting down.
AATTTAGAAATTTGTATCGTGAATCATGAAACATGGAAAAAAAGAAAAAGAAAAACCTGAGAAATTTAAATTATGAGATGAAATCGTAAAACTAAGTTTTAGGTGATTGAATCTAAAACAAGGATAACTCTTACGAATTGAAAAATAACAAATTTAAGTTATAGAACTAAATCATTGATAAATTGGATCTATAACTAGAATTTATTAGGAAAAGTCTAAATCCTATTAGATCTAAAACTAGGGATTTTTTAATTTTAAGCGTAATAAGTGGATTAACAAACTTATAACAAAATCAATAAGTTCTTATTCCATCTAAAAACCTTAGCTTTCAAGTAATTAAATAGAATATCAATGTTATACTAAGTGGTTTAAATAAAGGATTCTATCACGGTATGATTATAACATCATCTAATTAAGCTAATATAGCATGTTTATAGGATAGTGACGACAACTTTTGTTTGCATTACCTAGTATAACATTAATCCACTATTTTAACAACCTAGCATACCGTTAACTCCCCTATTTAAACAGCTTGAAAATTTGATATTCTGTTTGAACTTAACCCTAAATAATTTCCCCTGGCTTGTAATTCTCTTAGTTAGAGCTTAAACAACATTTATTAATTAATTGATTGGAAAACATTCTATAAGTTTATAGATCAAACATTGCAACTAAGATTAGAAAAGATTACAAAAAGAGGTAAAGGATAATAGGAAGGCCTTAGTTGATTAAAATCAATTGACTTAGTGGAAAACCGAAAGTTGAAGTTAGGCGGAATATATTATAAGTTTGACTGACCAAGTTAACAGGAACAATTATCTAGTTGACCACATCTTTAATTAGGTTATTCTAATTTATTTAAACCATTAAAAAGTTCATCTTAAATAATTATAAATTATTTTGAAGACTACCTAAAGCTTAGGATAAAAAGAGCAAATTTGAAAGAACTTGGAAATGATTTATTGAAATTGATTAAGTTACTAATTAATTTTTGTGATATTTCTTAGAAGAACGGACAAGTTACTAAAAATCGTGAAATAACGCAGAGAGTGAACATTTTGTTTGTTTGCTGTATATGCTATGCATGCTAATGAATCTAAAATACATTCGCACATAATTATAATAATGTTTTATGGTGTTTGTGATTTTGTCGAGGCCAATAACCATTCCAAATAGGTGGATTGCAGACTTGATGCTCGTTGCCTTTTGAAGGTTGGTACCCGATGAATGATCGAAGTGCGCTGTTAGGCAGAACATTGATACGTCTAAGTATATTCGTATCAGTAGGATCTTCTAGAAAAAAAATTGTAAACGAATCACATTAGTGACATGACACGTTACGATGGATAGTTATAATAGGATGGTTTTCTAGTGGATACATTGTGTAAGGATTGATTCTAAACTGTCGATTGATCGACAAACTGTCGAGTCTTAAAGGTCTAAGTAATTCAATCTTGGAGACTAATTTGTCAATTGAACCCATGGTTCAATAGCCAGTTTAGATTTGCCCAAACTTTAATTTTTTGCGAAAAAAAAGAGTAAAGCAAAATAACACCATCATAATCATATGATTCGAATCAATTATTTGGAAACATAAAAAATTTTCAACCTAAAATAAAAGTAAATAATTCACATTTCATTACATATCTATATAAAATTTTAGAATTATTTGGAAAAGAAAATATAAATACTTGAGTAGGCAATAAATTATTAAATTAAAAGATTAGGAAAAGTATGATTCAAGGCCCTTCAATCCGATTGGTTCATGTAAAGTGGTCTGAATCGGAAGCTTTAAGGGTTAAGTCTTAGTTAACTAATTATTAGTCCATGAATTGGCGATTTAGAGCCGATTTAAATCGATATACACCTCTAAATACAAGTAACAAAAAATTAGTATGAGACAACTCAACTCTTCAACCCCTATAATATGTAGATCCATAGATATGATTCGTGGACTCAAGAGACGAAAATATCTAACCTTAGGAGGCTGATTGTGTGTTTGTTGCCTTGTTGCTTCCATCTTAGATAACCTTTCAAGCGGTATCATGTATATTGACATGTTGTCATAAGTTTGATATGTTTTTGTATACTATATTTTTACTTGTTAGATATTGTCATCTCAAAGTTTTTACCGGTAATTCTTTGTACTCTGCATGTATAAAGCTTGCAAAATTATACACGGTAAGGAGATATCGAAAAGTTATTCAGTATAGTCATTCCGATACTTAAGTTTACAGTAAACTATTAAGAGTATAAAATATTTGAAGATAATACACATATATAATATATAAAGTATAGAAAGTTTTACTGTTGAGTAATTACATGATATTTATAGTGAAATAAAACTAACAGTTGAAGATCAGTTAACAAGAGAATAAAATTATTATATTTGATATGTCTTACTTATTTAAAATATTACTATTTCTTCTTTATATTACACATTATAGCTGTTGCATGGCTCATTGAGCTTCATTCATTTAAGCTTAAAGCTTAAGCTTATAAGGATGAGTCCTAAGTTATTAGGTGTGATCGTTCCGATTGAGTCTTGAGGAACATGTATCTAAAGTGCTAAGTCAACGTATGTATTGGCCATCTTTGTTGGAACTTGTTTCTAGATAAAATCAACAGATTTTAGATTAAAAAAAAAAAAAATGAACAGTACAGGGGTAGGGACTGGTCCTACATTGCTTTCGCCAGATTATAATGACATAGGGCGAAATTATTACAGACCTCGAATCGGGGATGTCGACTTTGAAGGGAAAGAGATGCTTTTTTTATTTAAAACGAGAATGACGTGGGTGACACAAATTATTAGTGGTCCCCGGGTCTCGTCTACTAGCCACCCAGGTTGAACACGAGGTGCGCAGATTGAGGGCCCCTGGGGAGTGAGTTGCTCAAAAGCAGTGGCTTCCACCGTGCAAGACTAAATTAGTAATATAATTATTAAAGCATCGATGCGCATCCCTAGAAATCTTCACCTAATGCCAATCCTAACTTTTTTTTGTTCTTTTTTTTCAATTATATACCGCCGAGTTGGAAAAAAAAAAAACTAGGATGAGTGGAAGGAAAGAATTAAAAGAAAAAAAAAATGAAGAATTAAGGTATATTTTTATTTGGATTGAAGAAAAACGGAATGAAAGAATTTTAAAAAATGTTTTTAAAAATAATATATAAAAATATTTTAAACCACTAAATTATTATATTATCCTAAAAAAATGATAAAACTTTAAAAAATATATATAATTAAAATTTTAATAACTTTCCTTTTCAAATCACTCTAATTTAAATAGAAAAAAATTATCAATTCTAAGAAAAATTTTCCTCCTTAAATCCATCTATCTCTTTGATTTTCTTTCTATTTCCAAATAAGAAAAAGTTTCTTTAAATTCATATTTTCTTTCCATTGTCCTTCTCCTTCCAATTCATTTCTCCATTCTATGTTACAATATTAGAAAAAGAGATCTAAATCCGATCCATTCGATTAAGAAATTATAATAGTCTTAACAACTTAAGTGTATTCCAATATAGACCTTACTATTGCTAAAGCACGAGTATTATTAATTGCATTTATATACTTTTATATTGCATTTTTAGATACAAGGATTGTAAATCTTAAGTTTATTTCATTTCATTTAATTGTAATATATTGAAGTACTTATATTTATTAAAAGACATCATGAACTATCAAAAGTTATAATTATGTTAGAGGTTAAATAAGTAATTTTAAAATAATAATAATTAATGATAATAAAATAAAATTATCTTTCTACCCCTTTAAAATTAGAATCAAATTCCCTAGAATTACGGATTTTGAAATATCTACGATTTTACCTTTAAAGTACTTTCAAAAAACGGGAGAATGAATGAAATTTGATACCCGATACCTTCTCTTAGTTTATGGTTGCATAGCAAACGTTACATTACATTATATCAAGAAGAATATTTTTTATTTATTACAATTAAAGTTCATGCAGCCAAACTTCTTTGTTATTTGTTAATTCGCATTGATAAAACCAGCTGTATGCCATGCATATGGCGCAAATCTCAAGCTTCTGCGTCAATCCAATTCGCTGAGGACCTCCCTAGGGGCTCTTCTAATAAATACTATTTATATACCAAGATAATTAATCCAAAAATGGGACCATTAGAATTTTCAAACTTACCAGAGGAAAAAGATTTCTAGGCTATGCCTAGGCATTAAAAAATTTTCAAGTTTTCAGTTTTCCGTTTTTTTATGTAAATAGAAATCATTAAAAATGCATAAGCTGTTATAATATCTTTAAATGAAAATGAAAATGAAAATGGTGAAAAATCTTTTTTTCATTTTAATAAAAAAAGATTTTTAGAGACATAAAAAAAAATTATTTTCTATTTTCAAATAACAACATGGTAATATATAAGTTAAACTTTCCTAGCAACAGTTTATAACTATAGTATGCCAATAGTTGAATGACTTTAGATTTGATTCTATGAAGAAAGAAATGAAGATTTATACGCTTCAATGTCAATGGTTGCTAATGATGTAGAGGTGTTGGTAATAGTAGATATCATCGAGAATAACTCTTCGGTAAACTGTAGGTAGTTTAATGTTATATTCGGTGGTGTACTTGTAAAAAGTCTCTTGCAGTGATGCCAGTGAGGGCCTCAAACGCTTAAGTTAAAATATTTATAAGTTAAGAGAATTTACCTATTCAAACATGTGATAGGAGAGGACTAATTAGAATGAAATCTAACAAGATGACGTCGTTAGTATAAGAAAAAAACCTTCCACCTTTCTATTGGTTGATAAAATCTTAGGGGATGGGCTTAATCAATCGACAAGGAGTTCAATAAAAAGAGGCAATGAGAGCAATGAACTTGGCCATGTTAGAGAGTAGGTTCTACAAAGGCTGTTCAAGTAGAAGGTAAGCTTTCCCTTAGTGGTTGGAAGACAAAATCCTAGATCTTTGGGGAAGGACCCCCTGAGTGCTTGGGGCTTGGTCCAACCTAAGGGTAGATTGTTCCTTAGTAACTCAACCGCAAGGAGGACATGAGCAAGTGCTCAACTCTTGGGGGTTGTTTATAGAGCTCATCGGTGACCTAAGTCTGACCGACAAACCATGAGTACGTCCCTAGCTAATGAACATACTTAGTGAAAGTGATCATCAAGTTGAGGTGAGAAAGGCTACTAGCCATGTGGACTAAACTCGTTGGTGGGGTTTAGGCCTTTGGAGGTGGCAATCAATAGATATAATATTTTGAAGTGGTTCTTATAATCAAATGGAGTTCCATATTTTCGGAGATTTTTATAATTTTTTCTTTATTTTTTAGGAGATTAATCTTATTCTCTATTTTACTCTTAATTTGTATTTCTTTAAATCTAAATCATTGAGTAAATTATAAATTTAATGGTTCAAATTTAAAATTATACAAATAAATGATAAAATGGACGGTTGAATCCATCCCATCAAAATATAGGACAAGATTATAGAATCTTTAGATATTTGCGGATGGTCGACTATAGAATGTTATATCATCTTGCTCATGGGTATGCTTATAAGATCAGCTTTATCACTAATTGCTTTGTTATCATATAAGAGCATACAATCGTTCCTGTGGAATATAATGCATCCCTTCACATGGGGACGTGGTTTTAACATGGTATGTCCCTTTTTCCTAATTTTTTTAAAATCCAACAAATGTAATAATATTTATTAATAATATAATAGTATTTATTATATTGTACAAATATTACATTTATTGATAATAAAATTTTATTTGCAAAATATTGAAAATAGTAATTTAAAAGTTATAGTATGGGACTCACATAAATATAAAAAAGTGTTAGTGAATTTTTATTAAGGATTTTAGCGATAAAATGTAAAACTACTTATAGTATAGAGTTCTTGATGTGTTAGTGTAAAAAACTTGTTAGAGTTATTATGGGATAAAGTTGGTTTAAAAGGGTTAGTCACAATATTTAGTGTGTTAGGTCTTCCTAAATATGCTTTTTTTTTCATTTTTTTTTTTTTTGGAACTAATGGATCTACTTTCTTCTCTCTCTTCTTCTATTTTTTTTGTTTTATTGTTGGTAATATGAGTTTCGGAAAATAGGTGGGTTTTTTTCACTCTTTTGGCTCAAAGGAAATAGTGGTTCAATGTGTATTTATTTATTTATTTTTTGGCTAATTAATTTTTTTAACGTAAATCTTGTAATAAAGTAAATGCCAATAGTATATGGATATTTTTGTAGGAAGTTGCATGAATCTATCTTGATATTTACTATTTTTTTTTTTTCCCTTTCTTCCATTTGAAATTTTACGAGGGTAAAACTTTTTGTTCAACATATATTCGATCTTGTCTTATTTACGTTTTAAAGATAAAAGTCCAATTCACTTCTCAGTGGCATGAGTATATCGATCTTGTGTTTTCCTTCTTGCTTCTGGCTTCTCAATGAAAATGACAACGGACAACATATTCATTCAATCGATATTAGCTCTTGTTTATTCATTCGACAAATTTTACCTAAACCACGATGTTGGTATTGGTGATGCAAATAGCGTTGGCGATCATGATGATTTTGGTTATGTAATTTTATAAGTTTATGACATTATGAGACTCTTTCCGGTTAATTTGTGTTTAATATTATTTTCAAGTAAAAATTTACGTTTTTAACCTAATTCACATGAATTTATCAATTCTAAATATCTCTAAAAAATGAAAAAATATAACTACACTTTACAAGCCATTAACCATTAAGATATTGTATTATTTTTCCTATTTTACTTTAATTTTTTTTCCTCTTTCTCTCTCTTCAAGTCTCTTATTTTATATTCATAGCCTTTATCCAAGTTTTAGCTCTAATAGTAAAGATTACGAGGAAAATTATATACTTCATTTACATCATCAATAATATAAAATGAATTGAAATGTTTAATTCCCTTTAATTCATTACTTTAAAAAAAATGGAAAATATTTAATTTCAATTTTATTTGTCCTTATTCTATACATGTTAAACTATATATTATTAAGAATTTTTTTATAAAAAAATAACTTAATTTCTTAATTTCTGAATATCCATAATTTTTTAAGACAATCTTACATAGGTTATCAAAACTTAAATTTTTACATTTCAATTTCATATTTTGATTTTACTGACCCTTCAATGATTCTAGATAGATTCATGAGTTTGACAATCTTAAGTGGTAATAATAATTTATGATGGTAATTTTTCTCATAGGTCATTGGTGACCTAATAGTATAATGGTGCCAATGATGTCGGTGATGATGGTTGTGGTAGTGGTAGTGGTAGTGGTAGTGGTAGTGGTAATGGTTGTGGTAGTGGTAATGGTTGTGCTATCTATTGGTTGTAGTAAGTGGTAGTATTAATGTAGGAAGGTATTAATATAGTAGTGAAAGTCATTCGAGGTAATGTTGGTGGTAGTACAACAATAGTGGTGATGATAGGATGGATGCCGTTTAGTTCGATATGGTACGGTCTATCTCCCTCTTAATGAACCAAACTTAATGTAATAGTTTTGTTTTTTTTTTTTAAATCGAACCTAACCATATTATTCGATTCGTCAATTTTTCGAACCTAATTAAAACCGATTCAAATTGTTTATGACAAATTTTCGATAAACTTTTTTATCTCTAATAATATGTTTTCCTTTCCATTAAACTTTCATATATTTTTAATTAATTTCTTATATATTTATCATGTGTAATGATATTTAGTAAAAAATTGTACAAGATCTTAACAAACTCAACTTGATTGAATAAAGATAAAAGATTCTATTCTAATGAATAAAAAACGAGAAGAGAGAATCAAATCTTCCCATCAAAAAGCAATACAATGAAAACAAAAGAGACACATTAAAGACAAAAAAAAGAAGAAGAGAGAAACGTAAAAAACACCAAGGTTAGATCTTGATGTGAAAACATATAAGAAAATAACAATTTAAAAAATAAAATTTTCTAAATGTCAAATTTCAGATAAAACTTACTCATCTTAATTTTAATAATTTACCTAAAAATAAGATAAAGAAGAAGAAGAAAATATGAAAAATTTGATAAAATTCATAAAATTTGATGAAAAAAAATAATTGTATAAAATTATTTTTACTTAACCAAACTATTTGATTTAAAACGGTGCCATGAATCATTTATATATAACCGAACCAAATCATGATCAAACGGTTCTTAAAAAAAAAATCATTTTTTCAATTTGATTCGATTTACAATTTGAAATATGGTTCACGATTTTTTTTTTTCCCAACCCTAGATGATGGGGTAATGGTAAAGATAGGCTTAGGAGCGAGGAAGTATAGGATAAGGTTAAGTATAAGACTATTTGTACGCTTCTATATAAGGTATAGGTTTCGAAATTTTAAAATTGAAACATATCTTATAGCATCCTAAATCCACTCTAAAACCTCTACCCTATGAACACTAGAGGGTTATGAACACTAGAGGGTATTGGTTAACATGTAAAAATTTAAAATTCTAAACTTTTTCTAACTTTTGATATGTTAAGTTTACGTTATATTAAAAAAGTAAATTGTACTTAACTATTATAAGTTATAAAACTTTTGGTACATGTAGTAGAACTTATGAAATTTGTAGCAGAACTCGATATATTTAAAAAGTAACACTTTTTATCTTCATTATTTTAAGTTTTATGATATTAAATAAATCTTGTGTAGCCTATATCAAATTAGAATGAAAATTATCATTTACATAAATTAAAATAGCACTTATAAATTGGAGATCAATTTGTTTATAATTGTTGTATCACTTTTAATACACTTTTGTATTCATTAATCATAGAATTATAACGAACAACTTCATACTTAGTGGGAAAAACACATACAACCGAAAAATATAACTATATTTTGTATTGATTAATATATATAGTTTTAAAGGGTGGACACAAGGTATTAGGAACTTATAACCTATATACCATATTGAATAGGTTCTAGGCTCGATATAGGATGTAAACGCATCATACCTATATGCTACCATGTGGAAGCAAGTTTCGCATAATAATTCCTCATAACCTATCCTATAAAACTCAATGTCCTCTTGAAACCTATCTAATTGAGCAGTGACACACGAATGCCCTATACAATAAAGTTACCGGTTCGCCCCTTGATATGCCTGATTCTATTTAGTTTGATTTTCTCTTCAAATCAAATTACATCATAAAAATATGGTTCGGTTATTTATAGTTGAATCAAAATATATGGTTTAGATCAAGAATTTCCCCAAATCATAAAATTTTAGTTTAGTTATGGAATGAATCATATATGTAGTCTAGGAAAGTATATTTACATACCATATTATTTCATTTGAAAAGTATTCGATTATCACATTAGAAATCGATGAAATCAATATTTATATAACTAATTAATTTCAAATATCTATTAATAGCACATTGTATTTACAAAATAGTATATGGTATAAACTTTGAGTCAACCTATATAATATACAAATTATGGTTGTTAAAGTTTAATGCATACGTATTTTAATAAATGCAAATTAAATTTTTTTCAAATATTATGTTACAACAAAAGGAATTTTTTAGGTGTAAGTCAAATACTATGTTTTTTACAAAGTAGTTTGATTCGGTTTATTCTTCTAAATCAATAATAAATTTTCGTTTTGTTTTGATTCAAAAAAATTTCTAAATCAAATTGCAAAAGAAGAAGAAGAAGAAAGAACCATTTTTGAATTTGTTCTGGTCAAGTTTAAAAATTGGTTAAATAAGTTGTTTTTCTCCCCTTCCCCTTTCCACAAATGCTGGTGTAGGTGCAAAGTGTGGTGTTGAAACAATAATATTAGTGTTATTAGAACTAGAATCCATGTAATCAAATTGGGGGAAGAAAGATCCAAATATTGATTTATTCCAATAAAAGATTAGTAGTGATGTTATTAAATTATAACTAATAAAAAAATAAGAATGATTCTATTAAATTTATGTTGTCTTTTCCAATGTTTTGCTAAGTAGCATTATGCTGAACAACTTTTAGTTGTCCATTATTGTACATAATCATCTTTCTTATTCAATTCTAATCTGATTTATAGTGTCCTGTTCTTTTTGTTTATTACAACTTTTGAAATAGTGGGCGTGTTATATTGCAGTTACCCTATCATTTTATTCTTCTACCATTTTTCTTTTTTGATCATTTTCCATCTTTCTCGAAAACTAACTTTCTCAACTTTCATCCCTTTAATTTACATTTATTTACATAGAATGATTGGGATTATTTATTTATTTATTTTATCTAACTTGCGATATCAAACCATAATCCATACAATTGGGTTTTGGGATCCCTCCATGTGCCAGCTAAGAGCTTGGGAATGACGAATTGGCGATTGTATAAAATCTGTGACGTAGCAAAGCCATCCTGAACGCATAATTGTACGGTTGGCTACCAAACCCAGTTTCCAGCTCCCTATCACTTCAACAAATAGCATAGGTTGTCCTAGAAAAGTAATAAAATTAGATTAAAGGGATAAGTTTTGGAAATTTTCTGTATGTTATGGGAATCATTAAGCCATGAATTACTTTAAAATAGTTTTTCCGACTTCACTATCTAGATCAGCTAACGATGAAAAATTATTCAATAAATAATATATATTACATATTATATATATATAATATATAAATATTAATAAGATATTGATATATATATATTATATATAAATTATGTATAATAATAAATTTAGAAACTATTCATACCATTAATCTTAATATCAATATTTTATCTGTACTTATATACTACTTATACATAATAAATGACATATAATACTTATTGAATATTATTTCGCTAATATTAGATCTTGCATCTACGACGATTACAATTTTTATTAACTATTAAAATCATTATCTGTTTGATTTTTTAGACCAACATATAAAATTTAGAGAATCACATGTATAATGTTTTGACTAGTATTGTAAAATCTAAATGATTCTTATAATTCAATTTAGTTTCATCTCAATTTCAGTTTTAATTAAATCCAATTTCCTCCTTAATTTTTTGATCTTTTTATCCTTTTACATGGTTGGGCTAACCATCCGGTCCAATTTTATAACACTAGTTTTGACCTTATCAAATTCTTAGATACTTACTTTCCTACTAAAATTAATATAATGTATATTAAAATATAGAGATTCATTCTTTTCTTTATTGTTACAAAGAAACAGTATTAATTTTTCAATCTCTCTCTCTCTCTCTACAAATATATATATATATATATGTATGTATATATATATGAAACATAAAAATAATCGTGTGAATAGTAATGAGAACAAATGGAGATGGTCAAACACAAACAGCTTACTCAAAATTGTTTCCTTGCTTCGAAGTTTAAGCGACTCTTGTTCTTACGTTTTGTTTCCTAGCCATCCACATCGTTTCTTCACCATTTATTCTTCTCTTTTTGCCTCCACCCTTATAAAACCCAATAAGATACTCCTTTACTAGGATCCCATTGCTCAAATCTCGCTATTTTCATTTATAGGGGTTTGGCTAGTGATCCTCTTCACTGCCACTTCTATCTTTGTTCTTGCTCTTAATCATCTACGCTATCTCCATCTCTATTCCCATCGCTTTTTACCTTTGTTCAATTTAATTTTACCCTTATATAATTATTTTTTTTAAGTTGGATGATTGATTTTTCATTCTCTTTATAAAATTTGCTTAAAAAGAGAGATTTTCAACCTCTAACTTATTTACAATCTATAGTTACACATCAAATATATTTATACGTGACGTGTAATATCTATTAATTTTTTTTTCCTTCATTTAGTTGTTGTTTATTTATATTGTGATGTTTTATATAAATCAATTCCAATTCTTCTAAAAGAACAAAGAAAAAAAAAAAAAAGAAAACAACTTTCCTTACTCAATCAAGATCAAGTTTCATAAATTCTATGTTGATTATAAACATTTCTAAGGGTATAAAAAGATTTCCAATCATGTAATAATAATCTGAACTAAAAAAAAAAAATCTTGAAAAAGAAAAAGTAGCCTTGCGAAGGGGCACAACTACGACAAAATATTTGTCGGGATAAAATTATAAAAATAGTCTTGGAACTAATATTTCCAGACAATTTATAAATAATGATACACACGGATTTTGTGAGAAATTTTTTCTCTATTAATTTGATTGTATTACTAATTTTTTTTTTAAATCTCTTAGATAGAAAAAGCCTGCATTTTAAGCAAGATTTAGCCATAAATTAACTTAAATATGATAAAAAGACAAAGATTAATATTGTAAGTTTGGGTGAATTAACAATAGCAAACATAAGTAGGGAAAAATAATAGTGATCATTTGTCCTCTTTGCAAACAAACATGAAGAATAAATAGAGTTATAAATGAATTGAGTTGAGCTTTTTAAAATTTAGATTCTATTCATTTAAAAATTATTGAATTCAAACCAAATTGAGTTTTTATTAAACTTAAAAGTTACAAACTTAAGTTTGAGCTAGTTAAGGAATTTAAAGTTAGAATACAGCTTGTTTACATATATGTGTTTAAGCTCAATTTTCTTTAACAAACCTAGACTCAAGCTCATTCATATAAATTAGCCTAAAAAAATTCAAGCTCGAATCACAACTTGAAATGGAATTAAAGCAAAAAATATATTCAAAAAATATATTTTTTTATCATTCTTAATTATATTATTTTTATTCTTCTACTTTCAGATAATATATTTTTCAACATAATACATCATCTTGCGAGCTTGTTCATGACCTTATCTATAAAAGAGCCTATTTGTAAGTTAATTAAATATAAATTAAAGTTTAACTTATTTATATAAATGAATTTTATTTTAAATTTAAAAATTAAGCTTAAACCAAATTAAATTGAATCAAATTAGAATATATACTTAAAAAAAAAAAAAGTTTGGTACCATGCTCACAGGAGCAAAACACGTGAAATACTACCTTTAATGAAATCTCTTCTCGTCGTTAAAAAACAAACATTTATATATATTTATCCATCTATCTATACGACAACGTTATCTTCTCCATCACGAGTCTTCCTTGCATCAATATCTCCAGCATGAGTATCGAGTGAATCCAAAAATTAGAAGTCACCATCAAACTACTCTCTCTCTCTTTCTCTCTCTCCCTGAAGATTATACCACCACGTAATTCACCAAAGAACCTTACAGTCTGGCACTAAGACTCAACCCCACTCCCTTCACCAATCATATCCATCCACGTAGCAAACCTTGAAATCGACACCTTCCCCCCTTCACCAGCTGTCTTCTTTCTATAAATACTCACTACACAACACGATCTTCTCTCCCCTCCCAGCGCCGCTGCTCCACTTCCGCTCTCATTCTCATAAAAACGTACATAAACATGCCATCTATTGACCGAACTGCCACTGTCTTTGTTCTCTTCTTCTTCTTCTTATCCTGGTCCACTCTTCTCTCACCATCCAAGTCGGAGCTGGTTCAACAACAGCCCCTTGTGCTCAAGTACCACAATGGGCCCCTCCTCAAAGGCAAAATCATAGCTAACCTGGTCTGGTACGGTCACTTCACCCCAACCCAACGCTCCATAATCGTCGATTTCATCCAATCCTTAACCAACCCACGAGCCCCACTCCCTTCAGCAGCTTCCTGGTGGAAAACCACCGGCAAGTATAAGGGTGGAAGTGGAACATCATCCAACCTCGTCATCGGCAAGCAGTACCTCCACGAGGAGTACTCACTCGGGAAGTTGCTCAAAAACTACCACTTGCTTGCCCTAGCTAACAAGTTCAACGCCCAGCTCAACTCCATAACCGTCGTTTTAACGGCCAAGGACGTGGCTGTTGATGGCTTCTGCATGAGGTGCGGGAGCCACGGCACCAGAAGGTACGCTAAATCGAGGTCTCCGGCTTCGGTTCGATCTGCTTTCATATGGGTTGGTAACTCCGAGACTCAGTGTCCTGGCCAATGCGCCTGGCCGTTTCATCAGCCCATTTACGGACCGCAGACTCCTCCATTGGTTGCACCTAACGGAGACGTTGGAGTTGATGGCATGATCATCAACCTCGCCACGCTTTTGGCTGGTACTGTGACGAACCCATTCAGGAATGGTTATTTCCAAGGTCCGGCCGATGCTCCCATGGAAGCGGTTTCGGCCTGTACGGGGATATACGGGTCCGGGGCGTATCCAGGATACCCGGGACGCGTCATCGTGGATAAGACGACGGGGGCGAGTTACAACGCACACGGGGTGAATGGTCGCAAGTTCTTGTTGCCTGCAATGTGGGATCCAGAGACGTCTACGTGTAAGACACTCGTGTGAATGGTGGCACGTGAAGGACGGCGGTCCAGGGTTGTAGATAGAGGAGGCTGGAAGTGGTTGCAGGAGATAATGAATACCGGAGGATGCTGGTGTCTTTTCCTTTTAATATTTAGTGTCGTGGAAATTTTGCTCTTTGGTGGATGTGTAAATTGAAAAATTAAAAAATATATATATATAATATAATGTGTATATTATGGTAAAGCATAGTTCTAATAATCTATATCTTTTTATTTTTTTTTTGAAAAAAAAAATTATATCTTTTTTCAGAAATGTCGTGATCTATATTACTATGGAAAAGAAATGAAGAAATTACAAGTATAGTTTCAAAGAGTAGAATGAAAGCTACCGTAAATAGGATCTAAATGAAATTTTTGGAGCGGTTTTATTATATATATATATATATATATATATTAAAAATTATATCCTTATTTTATTAACTTCCATGGATGCATATATTTCTCACCACAATCCCATTACCCAAAGCAAGTAATTATTTTTCACGGTGGGTTTATTTTCTCTTCTTTTTTGTTTCAATCTTCAATACGGCCACCCCTTTTTCTAGGGTTTTTTTCTTTTCAATTTTTTTTCAGAAATTTTGATTTCTCCCATTCTCAAATGTTTTTAAAAATGGGAAAGTATGTAGCTGGTCCTCCCCTATCATTTTATCTCATTTTCAATGTTAACAGATATGGAATGGAATTGATGTCTTTTATTTATTAATCAATGCAATTGTAGTATCCGTTATTGAATTAATCATAATTGCTAGTGGCATCGGTTTGTCCCTATTCTTTTAAGTTTGGCATAGTTAGAAAAAAAAAAAAAATAGTCATCATTATTTCAACGGCCATTTCCTGGTGCTTTAATGAAAGTTTTGAATTCATAAGTAGTTCCGCGGAATGATGCTCTTTTAGGTTTTGGTTTAAGGTTACGGTGGGACTCAACTTGAAGGCTCGAGTGTCTTCCCCACTCCCTCCCCCACCCGCCCTCAAACTTATAAATATGGGGGTGGATACTCAAGTGCGGTTTAGTTATTCATTTATTTTTATGGATAAAGGCGGATAAGATGGAATATGGCTATAATTGAGTACAATCATTATGTACAGACAAACGTGTCTTTCATATTTGGGAAAAGGGGAGTGGATGAGAAATAGTGCTGGGGCCGGGCCACTGGGGAGACCATGTTATGGTAAGGGGCGGGAGAGGAGAGGTACGGATGACTAAATGTGATGTAGAAGATGGATATGTTTGGTTTTTCCCCTTTCCGAACTATCCTATTATTTCACCTCTGACATATTATCCTATACTAATTAACTCAACACCTAGTAGGGATATACTCAAATCAAATTAAAATTGAATCGAATAGTATTACACTTAAGCTGTGATTTGATTTAAAAATTTAAAATTTAAGTTTGAGCTTAACATAAAATTAAAGTTAAGTTTGATTATGCTTTAAATTTTAAGTTTAAACTCGATTCAAAAATATATATAGTAAGTTTGACTTAATTAGTTTGACTAAATTTAATTTTTTTTAATGAATTTTCCCGAATCAACATAGATTCATTTATATTTAAATACATTAAAAAATTTAATAAGCTCAATTAAGCTTACAAGCCTAGTATTTTAGAGCTTGAAATATTGGTTTGATTTATTATTCAAGTAGCTCAAACTGAAACTTAATTTTAACTATCATTGAATCAAATTTGAATAAATTCGAGTAACTTAAGTTAAGTTTAAGTAACTTGTGAATTGACTTGATTCATTTATACTTCTAGTAATGAATATACTTAAGATAAATAGTTAGTACTATTGTTATTACTCTTAGCAAAATTTTTAATTTCTCAAATTTGGTACGTAATCGAAACTTTTTGTATCATCGTCATAAGTAGAATCTGTTCAATTCAATCACCAATTAAAAGGAGATAGGTATTATATGTGTGTAATAGATTGTAATGATGATATGAAAACATTCAAATTGATATCGAATTTAACTTGTTGAAAGTTTAAGTTTTTAAATTGAACTTTTGATTGTAGTTCAATTCTGATAGTGTTTGCAATGTTATCCCTATTATTAATATCAATTAGAAAACTTTACACTTCTCCATTGTTACTTATCTTACAACTGAAAATTAGCTAATATACTTAGCATATATTTAAAGAAATTATTCCTTCAATGCTTTTGTAACATTATACAACATAAGAACTCTTAAAACGAAAACATGAACTAGAAAAGAATATTAGTACCAATTAAAAGTTCAATTAAATTATAGAAAATTAGAATTTGGTTTAAAATCCCCATTTTTATTTACATTATTCATTCTCATCTTTCATAATCCTTAATTATGAAAAATCAAAATTGTCACATCTTAAAAATATACTCGTATATCCTTTAATTTTATAACCTTAAATATATCAACCTAATATAATTTTGATAAACTCAACTTTACAAATATGTGAAACAAAAACTTTTATATCTTTGGGCAAAAAAAAAAGAAGAAATAGAAACTTTTATATAATTTAAAATAAAAATATAAAAGGCTTAAAGACACCAAATATGGATCTTTGGCTTTAATATTATATATATATATATATTATATATATATACACACAAAAGAAAAAGCATCGAACTTCAACAATTTTTTTTTTTTTTTTTACTTGAGTTATTGAGCACTTTGCTTATTAGTTTGAATCCCTTAAACTATTCAACTTTCTATTTAAGTGCTCGAACTTTTTTTAATAACCCATGAAAATGAAGTTATTTGATTAGCTCCATTAAGCTCTTTATTATAAAATGCACATAGCATTTAGTTGGTGAAAAGTGATACATGTCAATTTCATAAAGATTACATGTTTAATAAAATAACCTATATTTAATTATAATGGTTGATTTAAATAAAATTAATTATAGTTAATATTTTAATAATTTTAAATAAGAAAATTTTGATAATCATATTATTCGTAAGACCCAGAAAGTTCATGTTATTTATAAAATAAAAAGCTTATAGTATTGAAAAGTTATAAATTAAAGCAAGGGTATAATGGGAATTACAAAGGTCTAGGGTTGTAAGACTTAACTTAGCTATAAAAGACAACATTTACTATTGGTTATAGTTTCACACTGGCAACAAAGAGAAGGTAGTATTCTTCAAATGGTAGAGTAAACCTAAGCAATTCCCTAAGATAAGGCATTCAATCTTTTGTTATATATAATTTTCATCAAATCGAACAAGAGGTTGATGCCTTTTAGGTTATAGATTTGCAGTGCATTATCAATTTTAAGTGGAAAGCAAGGGTTTTGTTGTGGACAAACGAATCAAAAGGATAAGGTGAGTATTGTAATCAAGGAGATTTTGTTTCTTATAGAATCTAATAGAATTATTTATATAGGGTTGATTATTGGCAATTGTGGAAGTCACAAGAAACAAGGGTTTGCGAGATCTCTCAAAAAATTCAAATATGAAAAGATTATGTTTAATTGATGTTTGAATTGTTGAAAAGACAAAAGGAATAGGTTCTACGATAATTTGAATTGTGTTTTTATTTTGGAAATTTGAAGTTGGAGAAGTTATGGAATGAAAGAGAAGGGATTCTATGAAATACGACCGTGGACCCCTTATAATGTTTACTGTTTATCATATTGGTCATGTTAAGAGAAGAAATTAAGGATGGGAGGATCACAATCTAATATCATGGGTGATATGGATTCATGATATTAAGTCCGGCTCGTAAGATGGTTTAAAAAATAAATGATAGGTTAAGTAGGAATTCCCATGCATCGGCATTAGATATGAAACACTGATATCTCATACGAGCTCATGATGTACTTAATATGACACACAAGTGTGGCCGAATGTTACTCGCTACTAGTTCATACTCAAAGAGTTAGATAAGAGTATTTTGAAAGTAAGTAACAGAATACTTAACTTAAGAGAGTATGTTTAAAAATTTTTAATCCAATAACTGATGCGGCTATTATAATGTACAAGTATTTATATGATTAAATTAGGGTAAATCTTAGGTGAGAGTAAATTACAAAAAAGATTCTTACTAGTAAAGGAAAAATGAGAATAATTTACAGGGGTTTCAATGTAATCGTACAAAAAAAAAAAATATCCATTGGTAGTAAGGGTAGTACGGATGTCAAAAAAGGATAATGCGCATGTAATTTGCTCATTCTGTGGTTGCAATGATATTGCTGTCGAGCAAGGGCAAGGATCTCGATTTGGTCAATTCGACAGCACTAGATAGTCGGTTGTAAGCACTATAATCAGATACTCGAGATTCAATTTGTAAAATTTAGGGCGATCGAGTAAATTATCCTATCTAGCCTAAATTTTTTAACGAAGCTAGGAATACTAGTAAAAGTGTTCTCGTAAGTTTAGATTTAGGAAAATAAAGAATAAAATAATTAATTATTAAAATATTGAATTATATGTAAATTTCCCGTTATTTATTGGAAATACATGGAACGAGTTTCAATAACTAACGAATCAATAAAAATAAATTCTATGCATACTTAAAATCATGAAATAACCTAAATGATATTTAGGAGTATTTATTTGTATCATATATGTATTTATGTGTAGGTTAAAATATATGAAATTACCTAAAATACCCAAAATATGTTAAAATAAGACTAAATAATTAAAGAAAATTCATAAATAATTAAACAAAAATCACAAAAAATATGGAAACATGAGGAAATGTCTTAGAAATTGGTCATGATAGCTTAGAAATGGAAGAAATAAAATCAACCAATCAAAATTAAACAAATAGAAAGTGGAAAAAGATAAGATAAGGTCAATATCAACTCAAAATTAATGCAAAAAAAAAAAAAAAAATCCAAGCACCTTATAAATTCTGAAAAATCACTCTCACTCCTAATTTGGTCAGTTTAGGATCTAGAAAAAATAGGGAGAGGAGAGAAAAGAAGAAATGGTATTTTTATAAAAATTTACAAAATTCGTGTGCAAATAAGGGATATAAGGAGATCTCCAACCTAATAACCACTTGGGAGTGGATGGCCATCATCACTACACATTAGTGGCAGTGCTTAGATTGGCCAACAAGGCCATGGTGACTGACAATGGCTGGAGCTACCAACTTCGATGAGTCCGATTTTCCTTCCAATTTTATATATTTTGTTAAAAATACTAAATATGCTTAGAAAATTGTGAAATTTGATATTATCAAGCTTTTAAGTATGTAGATATAGGGAAAAATATTATTTTGATTTAATTATATTTGAAAATATACAGTGCTTAAGAAACAGTGTATATTTCGATTTAGAAATAAATAACATTAGGAGTATAGTTTTAGGCTCAAAATTTTGTAGACTACTAAGGTTATAGAGTAGTGCTATGAAATCCTTTTTCAAAAATGAATTTTTGAAACTTTTAGATAGTTTTTAGGTCTTATAATGATGCATAAAATGATCAATTTGAGGCTAATTAAGTAATTAAATGGGTAAGTACTGATTTAGTGCATAATTAGATGTTTTAGGATATAGATGTTGAAATCTGATGAAGTATGATACTTGTAGCATTTAGGGTTTTAGATATAATTATTAGGGTATTATATAGTATATATGTAATAGGTAAAAATAGTAAATTTTAAGTTAATTTTATAATTTAAGATAATTAGGTGTAAATTTTGATTTGGGATGAATTTAAATATTTTGAGGTGTTAGTTAATGTTGAGAGATGATATTTGAAGTAATGGGAATATTAAATTGTATATTATATATATATATATATATATATTAGTGTACATATTAAGTGATAATATATAATAGGTAAGTAAAAGAAATTAATGAGTAGAAAAATATTAGGTTAAAATTGATATTATAATAATAATAGAAATATATATAAAATCTAGTAAGAGACTTAAATTTAGGTGTTTATATGAAAAATGTAAAATTTTTTCACACCGAAAATAAATTTGGTAGCTAAATTAGAATGAGGGGTATACTGTACAGATTAAAATACTAGCTAGGGATTAAATATAATATTTAGGATAAAAAAAATAATATAATTAATTTTACATTATGGGTCGAAATAATTTACTAGGATTTATGTATAAAATCCTTAATAAAAAATTGAGTTAAAAACCTAATTTAAAAACCAATTTCAAAACTGAATCAAAATTTAGCCTAAATTAGGAATAACTTTAAGAGACTTAAAAACCCGAATAATTAAGTATACTAAAACCCTAAACAAAAGATGACAATAAAACGTTATAGGATAAAATCAATCTATAGTAGTTATGTGAAAACTGAAACAATATTTGTATTATAAGGATTATTGGCGATGGCATGTGCGAGTTGCAACTCGAATGAGCAAGCGAGTAGTCTAGGAAAGTTGGGATTAATACGTTACTGTACTTTGAAGTACTAATTTATAGTACTCGGAGGCTTGAAATTATATTTGATTATATTTGTTAGGTAGTTGATTGTATCTATGTGCTTGTTTTGAGTTAATGATGTAAATCTAGCTTACTGCTCTAGCTTGTATTTGTGTGATTTATTTGAAATGATTGAACACCATAAACTAGATTTAGCTAAATATATGACACATAAATCTAAATCGGACCTACATAGCAACCTATTAGGGGAAACATTAGGGTTCTCCGACTAAATACTGATTCCTTTGAAAGAGATAGTGCTAGATAGCATAATTGGTCTCTTCTTCATTTTTAGTTGAAGTAAGTAACAGATGAGGAGGTCGAAGTAAGGGTGAAGTCAATGATTCAAAGGTAGTCGTGAGAGGAACGATATCCCTATAGACGTTGTTACAAGTGCTAGTTAGGAAGTGCACTATATTTATTTTGAAGCTAGCAACTGCTAGATCCTGAGGAATTAGGAAATACATTTGAAGAATAAATATATCTTAAAGGTCTTAGCTCTTATTTTAGAATCTTTCATTTCCAAAGAATGAATTACTTAAGAAATATATGAAATCTTGCAAACATTATTTGTAATATTGAATTTTAACGAACATACATATATTTTCATATTTTTTTAGGTAGATAATTTATTTAATTCATGAACTGTTTACTTCAAAGTGGATTAGTTATTGACACTTTGTGTAGATTTGTGTAGGTCAGGTCTAAGATAGGGTATGTAAGGTCAGCTTTTATCTTAAAATGGTCTGCACAGTAACATTGTTATGACTCTGCTACTTCGGGGTGTAACATCGGTCTTAGGTGATTGGCTCCTGACAACTATTAAGTCCACTTCAGCACTAGTGAGGTTGGCTATTCCCTAACTTGATGCTTGGACTGGTGTGTGTTGTGGAGGGTTTAGCTTGGTATGTTGGCCGTTTGCCTCGGCGGCTTTCTAAATGATGTAGAGAGCAAAGTAACTCAGCAAGTTAGACTGAGGAATGCATTGCTCCTTGGTACTTCATTCACCTTGGATAGCTCAGCAAACTAGCTAAGCAAGTCCACCAATTCGGGAGCGCATAATTGATTCGTGGTCCCTATCATCCCCTCTGGTCTGTTTAAGATTTGGGATCAAATCTAGCTTGACTCTGGATTTCTTGTCTTCTGAAATATATGGTTGGAGATCGGTAATGTTGAAGGAGTCTAAGACTCCATATTCCTTAAGCAGTTCAATATTGTAAGCATTAGGATTGATCATTTCAAGCACTTTGAAAGATCTATCAGCCTTAGGAGATAACTTGTTCATCCTCAAATTCGGGAATTGTTCCTTACTGAGGTAGATCTAGACCAGATCACTTGGTTGAAACTCCTTCTTCTTCTACCTTCGGCTTCGCCTCTTGAGCTTAGCAGTAGCTTGGCTTAATTGCTCATGATGATCTCGACTAGATCACCTTTTAGTGCATAGCTCTGATGGTCTCGACCCTCTTTGCAGCTGGTAGGTCATCATCTAACCCTAGTAGGGGTACTTGATCTATTGGGAGCTTGGGTTAAACCCATAAGCGACCTTAAAGGAAGACATGTTCGTCATGCTGATGCATCTCTGAGGTCGGACATATGAAGAGGCACTACAACGAAGCGAACCAAAAACAAACTGGGAAAAAGTTAGCAAATTTGGATAGCTACTGAATGGATATGACGCACTACTCGATCCTATTCAGCTTACAATCTATCAGATATAACACACCGGTTTAAACTAAAGGGCCAATCACCACTACTCCTTGTTGAAGGGAATAGATAAGAGTTGAACGATAATGAGAACGCTAAGGTTGCTTAACGTGAATAATTCTGTATTGATTAGTTAATTTTTTGCGTATAAGAAAGTGGGGGGTTATATACCCATTTACTATGATTACTTTACATGTATGAAAAGACAAAAGGGTATTCTACAATTAGGTTACGTAAAACATATTAAAAATGGTAAAAGAGACAAAGAATATTCTACGTGAAAAAGTGAAGAATCCTTCTGGAAAGATCATGCCAGAAGACATGTGTCGCGTAGTGGATAGGAGTCAGGACTATGATACAAAGTAAGCAAAATAGAAAGTGCTAGCAGTTAAGGGCCGATCTGATTTGAACCAAGTCGAAGACCATTTAGTTCTACTAAAGAGAAATCAATTGGATTTGGGTCCGAATGCCTGTAGTCAGATCGGGAGCTCACTTCGGCTAATCTTAGGTTGTCTTCTGGGATAAAGCATCGCTACTAAACAGGGATAGATCTGATACTAGTAAGGATCTGATAGTCATGTCGGTAGGAGACCAGTACGGGATAGAAATCCCTACCTTGGCTATGGCTTAAGGTTAGTACCCTTCGAGTGAGTACTTGGAGTCCTCTAGTTCGGCTATGTGTGATTGGTTCAAAGGTTTAATTCCTATCATCTGCTTGGGGGTTGGAAAGATTTGTCCTCAAATTTGGAGTGGTTTTTGCTTCTTCTTCTGCTGGTTAGTGAGAGATCATATTAGATACATTGAAGGTGGAAGAAACACCATAGTCATTAGGCAAGTCGATTTAGTAAGCATTGCAGTTGATTTTCTTCAAGACCTTGAACGGATCATCAGCTCGAGGATGTAGCTTATTCTATCTCAAGTGTGGAAATCATTCTCGGTTGAGATGTATCCACATTAAGTCTCTTAGGTGGAAAGAAATAGTTCGGTGCCTTCAGCTACCAATTTCTTGTTGTCTTTGATTGAACTTAGCGATCTTCCTGGTTACAAACCGGTGTAGCTTATGCAATTCTTGAGCTCAATTCACTCCGGATTGACTTTCTTTAGTAGCTGCTGGGGTACCGATCATATCTAAGGGAATAGTGGGGTTAAGGCCACAAACAACCTTAAATGGGGTCTTCCCAATAGTGCTATGAATAGTTTAATGAATGTGAACTCTACAACTGGTAAGTACAGACCCCAATCCCACAAGTTCTTTCCTACAATAGCTCTAAGTAGATTACGTAGTGTCCTATTTACTACTTCAATTTAGCCATCAGTCTGAAGGTGGTTGTTGGAGCTAAATACAAGTTTAGTTCCAAGTTTTTTCTAAAGAGTTTTCTAAAAATAGCTCAAAACTTTTGTGTCCCGATCTGAGACAATAGTCATCGGTACCTCATGTAGTTAGACAACTTCCTACAAAAATAAATTAGCAATATATAGAGCATCATTAGTCTGATGGCACGGAATGAAGTGCACCATCTTGTTAAAGTGATCCACTATAACAAATATAGAATCTTTCCCTCTTGGTGTCTGGGGTAACCCTAGGACAAAGTCCATATTAAGGTTAACCCAAGGTAAGGTTGGTGTTGGTAAGGGCATATATTCTCCATAGGGTTCTTTCTTCCCTTTAGCTCGCTTGTACACCTCACAACACCCAACTAACATATGGACATTCTTAGCTAAACCAAGCCAATAAAAGCTTTCCTTCAATAGATTAGCTATCTTGGTCTCCCCGAAATGACCAGATATCCTTCACTATAAGCTATCAATAGCTTACGCATGGAGCAGTTCGGAATATATAGCCTGTGATCCTTGAATAGATAACCGTCCTTAAGATAATATCCTCCAATAACTACCCCTTTTCAGCATCATTCAACAACAGGACCAAAGTGAGGGTTAGTAGCATACTACTTAATGATAGTGAGAATCCCAATAATTTTACTTGCAAAGTAGTCAGTAAAGTTTGCCATCGTGATAGAGCATCGGCGATTGGATTTATGCATCCCTTCTTGTGCTAGATGATGTACAAGAATCCTTCCATAAACTTCAACCACTTGGCTTGTCTCTTTGAGAGTTTGTTTTGACTCCCAAGATGCTTCAATAATTCGTGGTTAGTGTAAATAACAAACTTTCGTGATAGCAGATAATATTGCTAAACAGTGAGGGCTCGAAAAAGGGAGTACAACTCTTTTTTATACACAGAATAATTCGAGGTAGGACCACTAAGTTTCTCATTGTAGTAGGAGACGGCTCGTCGTTCCTACATTAAGACAACACTAATTCCAACTCCCAATGCATCGCATTTTAATTTGAAGGGTTTGTCAAAATTTGGTAGTGACAAGACAGGTGCCGAGGTGAGTTTTTCCTTGATCTCTCTAAAGTTTTGTTCAGTTCGGTTATTCTACCTAAACTCACTCTTCTTTATCAATTCGATTAATGGAGCGAATATTGTACTGAAGTCCTTAATAAATTACCTATAAAAAGAAGCTAGCCCATGAAAACTTTGAACCTTAATGACATTCTTTGGCATCGGCCATTCAAGAACTGCTTAGATCTTTTCCTTATCTACTCAGATCCCTTCTCCTGACATTACAAACCCTAGGAAAATCACTTCTTTTTGTCAAAACAAACATTTCTTCTCATTTCCATACAATTTCTCAATTTGCAAAATTTCAAATACTTTGTGAAGATACTAGACATGGTTGCTCAGGTTGATACTGTATACCAATATGTCATCAAAGTACATAATCACATACCTTCCAATTAGAGGCTGCATTACATGGTTCATTAATGTCATGAATGTGCTCGGCGCATTAGTAAGTTCGAATGGTATAACCAACCATTCATAGAGTTCATGCTTGATCTTAAAGGTAGTCTTCCATTCATTGCCTGGCCTTATGCGAATTTGGTGGTAGCCACTTCATAAATCAATCTTCGAAAATATCTTCACACCATAAAGCTCATCTAACATGTCATTGAGCCTTGATATCGGGTATTTGTACTTGACAATAATTCGATTGATTACTAGGCTGTTGAAGCACGTGCACTATGAGCCATCTTTCTTCAAAATGAGTATAGCTGGTATAGCATAAGGGCTCATGCTTTCTCTTACATATCCTCACTCTATGAGTTCGTCTACCTATCTTTTTAGCTCGGTAGCCTGCTCAGGGTTCATCCTGTATGCAGGTCGGTTTGGCAAGGTGATGCCTAGCTATAAATCAATACAGTGCTCTATGCCTCGAACTGGCAGCAATCCTTTATACAGTTCTTTCAAAAACATGTCAGAAAACTTATTTAGCAAGCTTTAGATCTCTTCTAGAACATTCTGTAATTCTTGCATCTCCAACAATCTTTTATCCAACAGGAACATGGGTTCATCAACCTTCTCAATAGATCAGAGCTCTCTTCGGCTCATAACTAAGGTTTTCTTCTTACTAACTCGGGTGAGTTACTTATGGGTTTCATTTACTTAGAACGAGGTCAGGGGTTGCAACACAATCTTTTGTCTATCCTTGACAAAGGCATAAGTGTTCTTATACCCATCGTGAGTAACACGTCGGTCGTCTAAGTAGTAAATGTGAAGCTCCCATAGGGATGACAAGGCATACTACTTCATCCCTATACATACTCCCAATATTGAACAGTATGGTCACTTGTTCAGTTACATGCAAAGCACCATTATCATGAAGCCAATGCAGCTTGTAAGGTCGAGGATGCTCTGAGGTCGGCAGACCCAACCTATGGATAAAGGACTGTACAATAACATTAGTACAACTTCTTTCATCCAAAATGATTGTGCATAATTGGCCTTGGATGATACTCCTCAGAGTTCGACAACGAACTCAGGACTTGTCTTAAGACTAGGGTCATCACTTCTCCCTGGTTGGCATAAACATAGGTCTCCTCTTTCTCTTTGGCTTTGAGTTTTCCAATATCTTCTTTTTCGGATTCGCTCTTGTCGGTGCTATCCACTACATCTCCTTGGAGCACCATGATGCGTCGGTTCGAACTCTCAGCGGTCATATGTTTGAAATCTAAGCACTTAAAGCATTTTACCTCATTGGTCTTCTGTCCAGAGGTCTGCCCTTTCTCATATATCCTCGAGGTCGGCTTAACTTGTTATGCTACGAAGCAGTAGAGTCATAATAATCTCGTCATGTAAACCATTCTAAAATAAAAGCTGACCATACAACTATCATCTTAGACCTGATTTACACAAGGCGTACATGACTAAACCGCTTTGAAGTAAACCGTTCATAAATTAAATAAATTTTTTACTTATGAACTTAAGAAAAATAAATACTCACATTAAAATAATTTGAGTGTATTTACAAGATTTAACAACCTAACATAATTTACTTGAGTAATTTGTAAACTAATATTAAAAGCCTTAAAGATAAATCTAAACTTAAGAGTGTATTTGGTCTTCAGTTTATATCTTTACTCCCTTAGGATTCAGCAGTTGCTAGCTTTAGAGTAATTATAGGTTGCTTCCTTGCTAGCACCTACAACAACATCTCTAGGGATGTGAGCAATTACAACTTAGTAAGTTAGGACGGAGACTTAAAACCATACAATAAACAAAAACATGGTTATCAACCAAATTATTAGGTGCAATGTATGTTCAAGTAAATGCCATTGCATGACGTTGTTCGGCCCGTCATAAGATTAGAGAAATTACACTCACTTTAATTTGGATCGAGGGTTTTCTATTAATGTAACAGTTTACGACCAAACTTAAGCTTATGCAATGGAGACATCACTCCTCTTGTAACTATCTTTGAATCATTGACTTCACCCTTGCTGTGACCTCCTCATCTGTCACTTAGTTCGACTAAGGATGAAGAAGGGACCAATTATATTATCTAGCACTATCTCTTTCGAAGGGGTCGGTATTTGGCCAGAGAACCCTAGATTTCTACTAATGGGTTGCTATGCAGGTCTGATTTATGTTTACAAGCCATATATTCGATTAGGTTCAGTTTAGAGTAACCAATCATTTCATACAAATAACATATACAATCCAGAGCAGTAAACCAAATCACATGATCAACTTTGAAACAAACACATATGCGCAGTCGACTATTTAATAAGCACAATCAAGTACAATTTCAAGCCTTAAAGTACTACAAATTAGTACTCTAAAATATAGCAACGTATTAATCCCAACTTACTTGAAATCCTTAGGTTGCTCACTTAACTTATTGTAGGTCAACTTGTCTCTATATCTCCTATAATATAGATACTATTTCAGTATTTATATCCTTATGTTATATATCAACTTTAGATTAAGATTTAACTAAGATTTCCATTTATATATTATTATGTATTATCGCTTCATTCTAGGTTAGTTTAGGATTCGATTTCTAAATCCGGTTTCAATTTAGGTTCTAAATCAGTTTTAACTTCGAGTATTATACGTAAATCTTAAAAATATGATTCGAACCCAAATGTGAAATTAATCACATCAGGCTCGAGTATTTTAAGTCTTTTGGGTCCTTAATCAGTATTCTAGTCTATTGATACATTCTAATATTCATTTTTGTACCGAATTTACTCCCAATGTAAGAAAATTTTATATTTTTCATATAATTACCCTAATTTAAGTTTCCTACTAGATTTATTATATAATTTTATTATTATTATATTATCAATTTTTATTCTAATATTTTTTATTTGTTATATTTCCTATTTCACATATTATGTATTATTACTTATTATATACATAATATACACAT
This sequence comes from Lumnitzera littorea, assembly GCA_024138015.1. Taxonomy (NCBI): domain Eukaryota; kingdom Viridiplantae; phylum Streptophyta; class Magnoliopsida; order Myrtales; family Combretaceae; genus Lumnitzera; species Lumnitzera littorea. Next base: position 5,898,825 of record JAMXBB010000001.1, on the reverse strand, counting down.
CTAATATCCTCATCACTTCAAATATCATCCGTCAACACTAACTTATATCACAAAATATCTAAATTCATCTCAAATAAGATTTTACACCTAATTATCCTAAATTATAAAATTAACTTAAAATTTACCATTTTTATCTATTACATATTTACTACATAATACCTTAATAATTACATCTAACACTCTAAATGCTAAAAATAGCATACTCCATCAGATTTCAACATCTTAAAAGATATAATTATACACAAAATCAGTAATTATTTATTTAATTACTTAAATAATCTCAAATTACCCATTTTATGCCTTATTTTAAGCCCTAAAAATTATATAAAAATTTCAAAAATTAATTTTTGAAAACAGGCTTTGTGGCACTGTTTTATGTCACCTAAGTAGTCTATACAAAAATTTTAAGTCCAAAACTACACTCTTAAGCCTATTTAGTTCTAATTCAAAATATGCTCGGTTTTACATGATTTCTTAAGTACCATATATCACAGGATATATTTTTATCAAAATAATATTTTTCCTAAAAACTGCATAAAAAATATTTCAGAATACCAAATTTCATTTTCTATAACTATTTAATATTTTTAATAAAATATTTAAAATCGGAAGGAAAATCGGACTAACTAGCGTGGGTGGCTCTAGCCACCATAGCCTTGTTAACTAATCTAAGTGCTGCCACCACCGTATAGTGGTGGTGGCTGTTCACTCCATGGTTGTCGTCGGGTGGTGGTTCCCTTCTAAGTTCCTAATTGCACACTAATTTTCTAAATTTTTGTAAATTGGCTTTCTACTCTTTTCTCTCCTCTCCCTAATTTTTTTCTGATTCTAAATTGTCCAAAATGAGGAGTAAGAGTGATTTTTGGAATTTATAGGGCTGCTTGGATTTTTTTTTTTTTTGCATTAATTTTGAGTTGACATTGGCTTGATCTTATCCTATTTTTACTTTCTATTTATTAAATTTTAATTAATAGATTTTGTTTCTTTTATTTCCAAGCTACTACGACCACATTTTGGACATTTCCATAATTTTCTTGATTTTTCTTTAATTATTTGGGCATTTTCTTTAATTAATTAACATTATTTTAGCCTATTTGTATATTTTAAGTAATTATGTGTATTTCTACCTACATGTAAATACATGTATGGTATAAATAAATATTTCTAAATATTATTTAAGTTATTTTATGATTTTTAGTGTGTATATAATTTATCTTTATTGATTCGTTAGTTATCGAAACTCGTTTTAAGCGTTTTTGATAAATAGCGGACAATTTTCACAATATTCAATATTATATTAATTAATCATTTTATTACTTATTTTCCTAAATTCAAACTTACAGGATCACTTATACTAATAATCTTAACTTCATTGTAAAATTTAGGTTGGATTAGACAGTTTTACCAGGTCGCCTTAAATTTTACGAACCAAAACCAAAATACCTGTTTGTAGGTCTTATATAACCTTAGCTCAACTTGGCTAACCAACTCGGCCTTGCTGGCTTGCTTAGCTGTCATTGGATCGGTCGTTCCTATCTTTGGCATTATATAGCTTCCTCGATTAGGCTTGAATAGGTTGGTACTGAATTAGAGGTTACGATAATGTTGGCCTAAGTCAACTCGAAACACTTCGTCTTTACATTTCAACCTCTACACTATCTTAATTGCCTCTTCTAAAGTATAAAACCTTTATACTTCCATGATGTTGCGAATTTCGTACTTGAGCCCAAAAATGAACCTCAATATTGTATGAGCCTTGGGTTCTTTTATGTCAGCCTAGATCATAAGCATCCGGAACTCTCTAACATAGTTGTCAACAGATCGGCTTCTTTGGCAAAGCTCCTGCAACTTTGCAAACGTATCTTGTAGGTAGGTCTCAGGTACAAATCTGCTTCTTAACAACCTTTTCATTTCATCCCATGTCTTAACATCTTGTCTTCCATCTCTTGCTTGAGCTGCATTCAGATTTTTCCACCATATGATGGCATATCCAGTAAACTCTAATGCAGTAAATTGGACTATAACATCATTTGCATACCCATAATATTCACACACTTTTTCGACCTTCTCTTCCTCCTCTAAGTACTCATTTGCATCTCCACTTCCATCGAAGGGCAGGATTTGAACCTTGACATTATCTAACCCTCGAGGGACTTGGCATCCTCATCCTTGTGCTTGGTAATAGTCGAATTCTTCTTCTTCACCAAACTCTTCAACTTCCAACTCCTCATAATCTTCCCCAATCTCCTCCAACTCCAGTTTTCGTCTAATAGCTCTTCTAGCTCAAGGGTGTTGATTGGGTGATTGGTTCAATTGCCTTGTCCATAGTGTCTCTTAGGGGCATTTTCCTGTAGGTTTTGGTATTATATACTTTAGGGTTGTTTGTTAATTGGCATTACGATGACTAGACTCTCAACAAGGTTTGAAAGTCTATTAAGTTTGTCATTAACTGATTATGGAGTGTTGCTACCATTATGGCCACAAATAGGTTGAGCACCATTAACCTAGTCACCAATAACACCTTGAACACTTGAATTTAACATAGTATAATACTTCTTGAACAAATTAACAATTCACTAACAACTTTAGTACTCAATAGTCACTCAAATAGAATAGAAACAAACTTGCTTTGTTTTTGCAATGAGAAATAGAGTAAAAACAGAGTAACAATGAAACTACACTTGCTATTACACAAACACACTGCAGTAGCTACGGAAGGAATACAACAGCTACTAATAGTAAGGCGAACAAAAACTTCACTGCAACTTTATACACTCCCTCGCCAAACCGTGTTTTGATACAAGTGAAGCTGATGTGTCTTTAGGGTTGGACACATGGAGAGGCCCCACAACAAAGTGAATAAAAAAAAAATAAGGAAAAAGTTAGCAAAATTTGGGTAGTTACCAAATGGATATGATTAATCACTTGATCCTACTCGGCCTACAATCTGTCGAATATGACACACCAGTTCGAACTAAAGGGTCACTTACCATTACTCCTTACTAAAGGGAATCGATAAGAGTTGAATGATAATAAGAACACTAAGGTTGTTCGATGTGAATAATTCTATATTGATTAGTTGATTTTTTGCATACAAGAAAGTGTGAGTTTATAAACCCATTAACTAAGGTTACTTTACATGTATGAAAATACGAAAGGGTATTCTATAATTAGGTTACATGAAATATACTAAAAATGGTAAAAGAGATAAGGAATATTTTATGCTAGAAAAGTGAAGAATCTTTCTGGAAAGATTGTGCTAGAAGACATGTGTCACATGGTGGATGAGAATCAGGACTATGATACAAAGTATGTGAAACAGAAAGTGCTAGCAATTAGGGGCTGACCTGATTTAGACCAAGTCAGGGACCAATTAATTTTACTAAAGAGAAATTAGCTAAATTCGGGGTTGGATGCCTATGGTTGGATTGGGAGCTCACTTCAACTATTCTTAGGTTGTCTTTTAGGATAAAGCATCGCTGCTGAATAGGGGCGGATCTGATACAAGTAAGGATTTGATAGTCAGGTCGGTAGGAGACCAGCTTGGGATAGGAATCCCTGCCTCGACTATGGCCTAAGGTTAGTACTCTCCAAGTGAGTCCTTGGAGTCCTCTAGTTTAGGTACGCATGATCGGTTTAAGAGGTTAATTCTTATCACACACTTTGGACGATCTATTGTAGGTAAACTCAATGATTAGTAAGCACAGATCTTGATCACCTATGTTCTGTTTGACAAAAACCTATAGTAAAGTTCCCATGATTCAATTGACAACCTCGATCTACCTATTAGTTTGTAGATGGTAAGACATGTTGTACAATAGCTTAGCTCTCATTCGCCTCCATAGTGTTCTCCAAAAGTGGCTCATAAACTTTGGGTCTCAGTTTGAAATAACGGTTTTGGGCACTCCGTGAAGTTTGATTACTTCCTATCAGAAAAGAAAGGAGATAGTCGAAGCATCGTTAGTTTTGGATTATGGTACGAAATGTGCCATCTTACTAAATCGATCCATAACCACCATGAAAGAGTCTTTCCCTCGAGACATCTTCGGCAATCCTAACATGAAGTCTATACTTAGCTCGGACCATGGTTTTGTCGTGACTGGCAAGGGTAGATAATGTCCTTGCTCAGCTTGGCTCTTCGCTTTTTTGCAGGTCACATACTTTTCCAACATGGACTGCACATCTCTTATCATTCTCAACCAAAAGCATCTTGAGGATAACACCTCATGGGCTTGGCGTTAGCCAAAATGTTTTGTTAATCCTCCTTTATGCACCTCGTGCACTAGTAGTTCTCTCATGGTGCAAGTCAAGATACGTAGCCTCCTCTTCCCGAGTAAGTATCTGTCCTCTTTGTGATAGTCATCCAGCATTCTTCCTTCCTCACATCTAGCATAGATGGGACCAAAGTATGGATCCTTAGTATATAAACTCTTTATTATTGAAAAGCTAAGCAGCCTAGTCTACAACTCGGTCAGGAGAGAATGTTGTCTCGATAGGTTGTCAACCACTAAATTGTTCTTTCCATTCTTATATTTGATGACATAAGAAAATCCTTCCATGAACTTGATCCATTTAGCTTATCTTCGAGACAACTTAGGTTGACTCTTCAAATATCACAAGGATTCATGATCAATGTAGATCATAAATTCCTTGGATAACAGATAGTGTTACCATACCATTAATGCTCGAATCAAGGACTAAAATTCCTTGTCGCAGATAGAATAGTTGAGTGTAGCTCCTTAAAGTTTCTTGCTAAAGTAATTAATAGCTTGGCTTTCTTGCATCAGCACGGCACCTATACTTAGTCTAGACACATCACACTCTACCTCAAACACTTTGTTAAAACTTGGCAAAGCTAAGACAAGGGCTACAGTTAGCCTCTTCTTCACTTCCTCAAAACTCCTCTACTCCTTCTCTCCCCATTTGAATTCAACATTCTTCTTTGAGAGTTTAGTTAGTGGGGCTACAATTGTACTAAAATTCTTTATAAATCTGCGATAGAATGATGCTAGGCCATGGAAACTTCTCACGTCGCCTAAAGTGGTTGGAACTGGCCTTTTAGTGATTGCTTTGATCTTCGCTTTATTAACTCGTATGCCACTACTACTTACAACAAATCCTATGAAGATCACCTTGGATCAGCAAAAGTCGCACTTTTTCATATTAGTGTAGAGCTGTTTTGCTTGGAGTTTTACTAAGACTCTTCGAAGATGCTCCCGGTGAGTCTCTAAGTCTGAGCTATACAACAAGATGTCATCAAAATAAACCATAATAAACTTCCCTATTAATTCTCAAAGCATATGATTCATCAAGCACATAAATGTGCTCGGGGTATTCAATAGCCTAAATGGCATCACAAGCCATTCATATGATTTATGTTGAGTCTTGAAGGCGATCTTCCACTCATCTCCTTCACGTATTTAGATCTGATGATATCCTGATTTGAGGTTAATTTTGGAGAACATTCTTGCTCCATCAACTCATCTAACATGTCATCAAGTTTTGGCATGGAAAATCAGTATTTGATGGTGATTCGGTTGATTGCTCAACTATCTAGGTACATTCTCCAAGACCCATCTTTCTTTGGCAGTAATAAGGACGACACGATACAGGAGCTAGGGGACTCATGCAAATATCCCTTCTTTATCAGCTCATTTACTTGCTTTTGTAGCTCAGCAACTTATTTAGGATTCAGCTTATAGGTAGGTTTATTCGGCAGCATGACTTTTGGCTACAGGTTAATTACATGCTCGATGCCTCGAATAAGGGGCAGACCTTTCGGTAGCTCCTTTGGAAACAGGTAAGCAAATTCCTCTACCAAGGTTTTTACCTGGTCCTTCTCTTCGGGTCTCATCTTTGGAATTCTTTTGATCGATAGATAGGTCGCTCTTTTGAGCTCCATATCTCTTTTCAACTTAGCTTGAGTTACTATTACTAGAGCCTTTTTTCTTCAAGGTTCCACTTAGTTGGGACAATATGACCTTTACTTGCTCGGCAGTCATAGGACTCAATTTCATCCTCCTGCCTTCATGCTCTATAGAACATGTATTCTTTCTCCCATCATATATAACTGCTTGTTCAAACATCCACAGTCGCCCAAGTAGAATGTGGAATACACTCAAAGGCAACACATTACAGAGTACTTCATCTCAGTAATTGCCAATGTAGATCGGCATAGACTCTTGTTTGTTCACTTGTAGGGCTCCTTTATCATTGAGCTAATGTAGGTTATAAGGCTTTGGGTGGGGCATGGTCAGCAATTTTAATCGCTATACCATAAATGTAGAGGCTACATTAATATAACTCCCACTCTCAACAATTAGCATACACAGATACTCTTTCATCTTATATCTAATATGGAAGATATTTTCCCTCTGTTCATCTTCGGGTACAGGACTGACGCTCATCGTTCCTTTTAACACTAGAGTGGCCAGCATAAAGTTTCATTTCTCACTATAGATAACTTCTTCCTCGATCAGTTCAGTTTGTTTGTCCTCTTTTAGCTCCTTCACTTCCCTATCAGTATTGTCGGCCTCAACAATCAGCACCTCGCCTCAGATCACTATTGTTCATTCGTTTAAACATTGAGTGGCTATGTGTCCAAATATTTGGCATTTGAAACACTTTATCTCACTTGTCTTCCAACCTGAGCTCTAGCATTTCTCAAACTTCCTTAGGGGTTCCTTCTCCTCTGCTCGAATAGTTAGAGCAAGTTAGGTCTCAATAACCTTACTTGGTTTTGTTTGCACAGGTCTGCTTGAAACAAATTGGCTACTATTAGGTTGGCTGACGGGTGGTCGGAACATTACTGTTTGGCACCTTTCTACCCTTTGGGCGACTCAAATTGCATCATCAAATGTTACGATATCCAGGGTTTCTAGGACATCTCCAATCTCATACTTTAATCCATCGATGAACCGAGATATAGTTCGGTCCTCTAGCTTTACGACTTTACATCGGATCATTAACATTTGGAATTCCTTAACATAATTGTCTACACTTGACCCTCCTTACCTCAACTTTTGCAGTCTTTTAAAGGTATCCTATAAATAATAGCTTGGCACAAATCTTCTCCACATAACCCTGTTCATTTCATCCCAACTCTTAATCTCTTGTTCTCCTTCCCTTCTTTGGGTGGCTTGTAAGTTCTTCCACTATAGGGCAGTATAACAAGTGAACTCCAAAATAGCAAGCCTAACCTTTGCATTGTTGGGTACGTCGCAGCATTCAAACTGCTTTTTAATGCTATCTACCCAATCTAGGTAGTCCTTAGCATCACCACTCTCAGAAAAACTTGGAATATGCATCCTCAACCCTTCAACTCTAAGGGCTTGCACATTTCTTTCTTCGAGCTCGTAGTACTCCTCTATTCGTTGTTTCCTTCCTCTTCTTCTTCAATTTCCTTAAGTGCTAGCCTTTGTCTAGCATCCCTACCCATTCCCTTAGCTCAAGATGGTCGAGTTGGGGAATTAACTTGGTCAAATTGACCATTACCTTGTTGTTGCTGCTTATGTCCTCTAGTGGGGTTATTTTTGGCTTATTGTCTATCTTCTTGGATAACAATCACCAAATTAGCTACCAAGTCGATAAGCTTATCCAAGCGGTCACCTACCGACTGAGGTGTGAAGTTTCCTTCTTGCCTTTAGCCATGTTGAGTGCTATTTTCTTGGTTTTCCAAAGTTCCTTGAATACTTAAATCCGACATTGTTAGTTAACTCACAAAACTGACGTTCTTAAAACACCACTCAAAGTTCTTTCCATGAATGACAATAGCAGAACAACAACTACTACTCCTACTACTACGACAAGTACATAATGAATAAACATATAATCACACTCCGTTTTTGCGTATAGGAAACAGGGGAAAATAGAGCATAGAACACCTCTTTACTTCCAAACTTCTATGTTAATAATAGAACGCAGTAACAGAATTCAGCTTTGAATGTAGCCAAGCTCTAATACCAAGATGATACGGATTCTTGGATGAACATACAAACCTAATATCATGCGAAATAGAAAGGTGGGTTTAGGCCATTAGATGGCTCGAAAAATAAATAATGGTCAAAGGTTGAGTAGGGGTTCCCGTGCACCAACATTAGATATGACACATTGACGCCTTATATGAGCTCAGGATGCACTTAATATGACATACAAGTGTAACCGGAGGTTACTTGCCACTAGTCCATGCTCAAAGGGCTAGATAAGAGTAGCTTGAGAGTAAGCAACAGAATACTTAACTTAAGAGAGTATGTCTAAAAAATTTTAATTTGATAATTGATGCGACTATTACAATGTACAAGTATTTATATGGCTAAATTAGGATAAATCTTAGGTGAAAGTACTAGTAAATGAAAAAAGAGAATAATTTATAGGGGTATCAATGTAATAGTACAAAAAGAATATCCGTTGGTAATAAGGGTAGTATGGATGTCTGAAAAGGCTAGTGCAAGTGTAATTTGCTCATTCTATGGTCCCTATGATATTGTTGCTAAGCAAGGGTAGGGATCTTGATCTAGTTAGGTTAGTGTTGGTAGTTCGACAGCTCAGACAGTTGGGAGTTGATAGTTGGCCTCGAGTGATTGGCTCCTAACAACTGTCAGGTCAGCTTTAGTATTGGTGAGGTTAGCTGTTTCCTGACTTGATACTTGGATTGGTGTATGTTACGGAGGGGTTGGCCTGGCATATTGGCTGGTTGCCTCGGTAGCTTCCTAAATGATGTGGAGAGTAAAGTAACTCGAAAAGTTGGATTAAGGAATGCATTGCTCCTCGGTGCTTAGTTCACCTTAGATAGTTCGACAAGCCAATGAGCTTGAAAACACGTTATTGGTTTGTGATCCCTATTGATGGGCGTAATCTTGACCATGATCATTGAAGTTAGATTTTTTGTATGGACCACAGCTCAAGACTACGAGCGTAATCCTACTTGTAGTCATCATAGATAAGATCCAATAGGGAACATGACTAAGGACCATGGTCATGGTTCCAAGCGTGAACCCTAAGCTTGTTTTCCTTCAAAGTTTACACTCTAAAATTCTATATAATCAATCTAATAACCTAAGATTATCTAGTTAAAGGGCCTAAGACAAAATTGTGTAAACTCTAAACTTAGTATTCCTTATTATTACAGGTTCTCTTTCTCTTTATTATCTAACCTACCAACTAATACACTAAAAACTTTAATACATATGTATCCACTCTTTACTTTATTTTAAAACAAAAAGGTATATGATACTACAAGTATACTAGATCTCATATGCAACATAATACTAGTAAGACTAGGTCAAACCCACAAGGTTTAATCAATTACCGATTCTTCTCCTTCTCTTTATTATCCAACCTACCAACTAATAAACTAAAAGCTGATAAGCCTTAAACTAAAACTAAACTAACTAAACCAAAGTAGATGACATAATGTACAAATAACAATAACTGAAAACACATAAGAATGCAAGGTTGCAATACTTAGACATTGATTACCTTATGATACCTATGTAATATATTAGTCTCATTACAGTTTATTGGACTATAAGAATATTAATATCTAACCTTAGGTTGACTAATTGAAATCTCTTCCTAATTAAAAACCCTAGAATTGCATTATCGTTCTATGAATTCTTCTATTGATGCTAATCTAAAAGATTTATATCATCTTATCTTTAGGATTGTGTGCAACTTCTTTTAATTATGCCAGATCCATTTATACATAAGATTTCTCAATCTCTTTATTCAAATAAAATAGTATAAATTGATATTCCGAAATATTAATTCATAGAAAATAAAAGTATACATAATTGGATAGCAATGAACTAAGCATCAAAAAACTGAATTAAAAAAAAAAAGGAATCTAATTACATAGTGCTCCTAAGATTCATCAATATCTAAATACCAAAACAAATAAACTACTTAATCATCATGTTTAAAAGAGCAAAGTAAAGTAATTCATGATGAACATCCTTTCTCAATCTCTTCAATCTTATACTCTTGACGCATTTATTGACTCTACCTTTAGAAAACCCTAGAATGCTCTACTCTTCTTCTTAAAGTTATAAGGAATGTTGTAACACATGTATGTGTGTATAACCCTAGACTTGATATAGGGTTAGTTCTAAACAGTGAATCCGCCTGGAACAGGCCCATTGGTTCATTAAACCGAATCGGGCTTAGCTAGGCCAAGCCTAAACCATCTAACATGTTGGGTAGACCCATCGGTTCTGCCCGCTCTACTTAATAAGAAAGCTGATGAATATATATGTATATGTAAGATATATATATATATATATGTGTGTGTGTGTGTGTGTGTGTGTGTGTGTGTGTCAATATATTTGTTTATCAACAATTTTCCTTTATATATTTGTTCATTTTTTATAGTAAAGTCTGTGAAGTTGGTACATTTGTCATAAATATATATATATATGAATGTATATAAATATAAATGTCTATTAAATAAATATAAAAATGTACATGTAAATGTGTTTTAATATATATAAATATATATAATTTTGAAAAAAATTAAAAAAAAATTTGAAATATTGGTTCATAGGCCATATTAAATTAGCCTATGAACTACCCTAGAACCGATCTCTCCCTAATTGGTTATGGATCACGCCTTTGGTGACTTGTGAACTAGTAAGCCCGAGCCGGTTTGGTATGTCTCCTTAGTTTGTATAACCTTAAGCTTCAAATCCTATTAAATTAGAATTTTCACGATTAAACACCATGTGCATGGGCTTTAACATAGATAAAAAAGGTGTGCTTCTCTTTGATCTTCAAAGCTTTGAAAATACTTAAAGTATGTAATGAACATAGTCAAAGCATGGGTATATACTTACTTGTGTAACTCTCTAAACTTCGATTCTTCAAAAACAATATCACTCAAGGGAATACACAATCCCAACATGGTTGGAACACGACCATGTTTCTCTCAATCATCTTTATGGATGTGTTTTTTTCTTCAATTCAACTTTGATTCTCATGAAACTTATCAGAATTTGCTTCTTTTTATCTTACTTGCTTATAAAGGCCTGAAATTAAAATATAAGTGAACTAAGTACCAAAATTATTCAAAATGCCCACGAATTCTTTTAAGAGCATTACAAAAAACCTCTAAATAATAAGTGTAATCAAACTCTTGTCAATATAAAGGCAAAATGAGCTATAATCATCAGAAGGTTGAGGTAAAGGAGGAGGAGGAGAAGACTGGGGGAAATTCGTACATGAAAATGACTAAGCTAGCCATGTGCTTGATAACCATCCTACACATCATACGGGAGTTGATAAAGAATTTGCTGCTAGGTGTCTATCATCTTATGATATTGTACAAATAGCTAATATATCTAGGCATTTTGCTCCTTTGTTAGAGATAGAAGCCTTATGATCTAATCTACAGCAATTAATGGAGGCACAAATGTGTCAACTGGTATAGGAGCAAGGGAAGTGGGCAAAGGCTCATCCTAATCCTCTAATTTCAAAGCAATTGGAGGTATAAGGATAATAGATCAGTAAGGGTATCTACATTTAAACCCACTCAATGCTCTATTTTTTGCACCCAGATGATGTTTCCTTCATTAATGTAACTAGAGTAGAACTCAAGTTTCCATAAGTTTCTCGATGTAAATGGCTCTATATTCTCATAAACAATAGTCAGAACCAAATTTGCTTAAGAAGGGACAATTTGTCCTAAAGGTAGAAGTGGTTGAAGTGTGTAATAGCTTTCCTGGAGCATTCTTAAAATCAAGTCATGTAATTTATTTGCTTATCTATTATTATATGATTAACCAACTAAATATCCTCCAAAGTAAGCTTCCAAATGTTTCTAGTTCGAAGTCTATAATTATGTAGATTCCATAACTAAAGTACTCAAGCATGAAGCAAAAGTGCATTAACTCCATATGTCATTACTTATCTTTATTATCTTCTTGTAAAAGACTTTTGCCACTTACAAAGATGCTAATGCAATGTGTAACATGAAAATATAATATATGTGGAAGATAAACTTTGTATTAATTTGTAAGATAATGGATACAATTGATTTATAGGCTTTTTCTAGGCCTAAAGCCCTAGAATTATTATTAAGGAAATAGATTAGAATTGGAATGAATGAAAATAAAAAATAAAATAAGCTAATATAAATGTTCCTAAACTATCAAGAAGTATTTGATAGCTCGATATCTTGTGGAAATGCACAAATTTATACTTACAAAATGGAGTCAAATAATGAAGTGGTTTGATTTGACTAAAGTAGACTTAAATTAGTATTTATTAATATATCTTAGGTTCCATAACTCTTCTTATGTCAAAAAGGTATAGCATTTCAAAGTTAAATTTAAAATTTGACTTGTAACTTTACTTTTGATTATGTTAGCTTCCTGTCATCTTCATGTTCTGGCCAGCTGTAAATCGTAGAAAATCGGTAGTCTGAACTCTAATTTAAGTCCGAGTGTCCTAAATTGTGTCATGAGTTGATAAGACTAATAACCACAAAAGATTATGAAATTTAATAAATCGAATATAACATTGATAATAAAAACTTTAGAAATTGATCGAAACCCTAAATCACGTACACAACTACCCGAAATTGAACCCGAACTTGATCGAAACCCTAAAACTATAACTTTAAGCTTATAAAATAATTAAATATCATTCAATAGTGATATAATTGTAGTCTATTGTAATTATTAACTAAATCGCGCAATCGCATAAAATTTTGAACGAAATCGTTAAAATAACTTGTAAAAATTATAATTGTAACGGGTACCAATTAAATTGATAAATTTTCATAAAATTCCAAAATTAATTTATAATGATTATTTTTATGATTTTTACGTTTAGAAAAATTATATATAATTATTTCTAATTTCCTTTTTCTTCCATTTTTTTTTCTATTTTCCTTTCTTTCTTTTTCCTTCTTTTCTTTTTCTCTTCTACTTTCCTTTTCCCACACGTGAATTCCAGCTGCAAATGTAGCAACCCATGTGCACAAATTTAATGTCCAAGTGTTACAAATCAAAGGGAGAAAGGACAAAATAATAAAGTATATATTTTATCTTAGTTAATGCTTAAATTAAGAGGATAAACTTCCTTATTTTTTTTTTATTTTATTTGCTTAAAAAAAAATTTGCTGATCATTACGCCTAAAAGAAAGAAACTTGGAAAATAAAAATAGAAACAAACATAAAAGAAGAAGGAAAAGAAAGCAAAACCAAAAGGAAAACTAAGAATAAGAAGAAAATTAAGAAGAAGAAGAATAAGAAGGAAAAGAAGAAGAAAATTTTGGAATACTATCTACAAAATTTAGGTAAGTATATTTTATTTACTTATATAGTATGTGCATGTATATACTAATTATTCTCTTACATATACATGTATGTATGCATAAGTAGATAAACAAATGTATATGTATCCTTTATGTGTATATAAATATATGTACGTAGTTATGTATATATATATATACTGTTATGTAAAATATATGGTATATGTATATACATGTATGTATAAATAAGAATACATCTAATACGTATGTAGAAATTTTACTCTTGGATACATATATATATATAAGCATGTACACGAAAGAGAAAAAAAAAGATAATAATAAAATAAATAAATAAATATATATAATACATATAGTATGTATTTAGTATTTTCACAAATTAAACATTGATATATATGTACACGTGAATATGACTAGTTAAGCTGCTCTTAGATTATTACGACTCCTGAGTCAATTATGGTTGAGTGAGTTTTTCCTAATGATCCCATACTTACTTGTGCTTGTAATTAGCGAATATAAATTATGCTTAATAATTGAATATTGTGTGGGGATGGGTTATGCTTGTGTATAATAACTGTTTGTTAATGGTGAATTTACTTTAAAGTATAATAACATATTGATTGCTGTATGGTAGATTTGCTAGGAACTGATTGTTTGTGACCTTGTTGATCACTGAATAATAAGACCTAATTTTACTCGACTAGAAAATGTTAACTTGAAACACGCATAATCATACACCGTATAACTATTTTCGGCTGTCACATTATATGGAGGTAGCAAAAGGTCATACGTGGGTTGATTGTTTAATTGATATAGATTTCATACGGTGCATACGTAGGATATAACCTTACCTTAGCCTATGAGATTATTAGGCGTTGGAGGCGTTAACCACCTAGTTAAGGGTCGAGTCCAGAGACCTCCGTTTAGGAGTAAGTGAGGACTGCGTGAACCTATTCACAGTCATATGTAAAACTCATTTTTAATAAAGTTGAGAATGGATATACCATTACATTTTAAATACGAAACGCAGAGTTTCTTTATGAAATAAGTTCTAATATGATACCCGGATCTGACTGTGCCAATGAATCTCCAACCCTAGCTTCGGAGAGCGTTAAATCTGAGTTGCATGCAGTATCTAGTCACCTGTATGTATTTGTTTGGTATACTAATTGACATGCATTCATTTGATTGAATTTAATTTAATGTATAACTTGATTGTGGTATGGTTGAGGGGATTATCTTACTAAGCTAGTTAGCTTATACTCTTGTAGTCTTTTTTCGCAGATTGAGTTGTTCGTAGAGTCGAGCCGCTACATGCCCGAGGTTAGTTGTTTATCAAGGGGTCGATGTGGGAGCATGACATGATCAGAGAGTACTCATGATAGTTTATCTAGGTTATAGATCTAATTATATAATAAAATGATATTAGTTTGAGTTAAGAAGTGCTTTAGACTTTTTATTTGTAAATTATTATATAAATAGATTATGTTTTATTTTTTCTTAATTTGTTATTATTATCATAAAATGATATTACTTACACTTGCGTAACTCTTGGTTGTTATGTGTAGCTGTAGCCTTATGTATCGTATAAAGGGTCATTGATTGTAAGGGAATTTAATCTACAGTTCTTTGTACGGTATACGGCGACTGCCACGACTAATCCTCTCAGGTCGTGACACCGGCTTCTAATAGTCACCCACTTTTGCTCTTTTTGATTGCTTCTACTTTTGACTCTTATATTTTTATTATTTAAATGCTCCATATATTGTAAGCTTAACTTATCCATGTAAGATATATACAAAGATCTTAACCATCATAATCATCTTGTTAATAGATACCATTAATCAAGATTCCTATTACTTCATTATTAGAATCTTTACATGATGCCCAAAAACATTAGTTTAAAGTACATTGCATCATTGTTAAATCTTTTGTATCAGAGGCCAATATGGTATTTACTAGTTTCTTCATTATAATTTCCATTAATATGTTAAAAGCATGTGCATAGTCTTCTTACATACCCAATTTTCAAGATTATCTATAAATTAAATTCCATTTTATACAAACCCTTCATGATTAGAAAAATCTTATAGTCTAGATAAGGCTTACCAACAATGCAAGACACATTATATATATGATGACGTTCCTCAATTGGAAGGGGATTAGGATTGACAATCACTTTGTGAGGCATATGAGAAGGAGGTACAAGGATTGGTTAAGCAACTTGTGGAGCCTGATCATATAATCAAGAATACAAAATAGCAAAATGAAAACCTAAGAAAGAAGAGGAAGAACTAGCATGCTTAATCATTGTGAGAAAAGTTGTCATTTTACTCTGAGCCATTATTGAAAATGATTGGGGTTTTGGAAAGGGAAAAGAGATTTTATGAGAGAGAGAAGGAATGAAAGAAAAAATAAGATGAAATAGCAAAAAACAAATGTAGTGTGTTTGGAAGGGGAGGTGGGGGGGGAGGGAGCAGGTGGGGTTATTGTGGTGGAGGTAATGGGAATCAGCTTCTGACTACATCCAAGCCGAGGCAAACTTGCCTAAAGCCGAGGCCAATCAATGCTTGCTGAGGCTGAGTTGAAGTTAGAAGGATGAGAGGGAGAAAAATAACCACTAAGTAACAAGTTGGTTGTCGACTAAGTAACCAAGAGACCACGTTACCGATAGTGGGATTTACTTAGCACAGCATGGAGAGACTAGTGCCGACTAACTTTAGAATTCAGCAATTGTAGGCTGACCTTTCTAGTACTGAGTTGAAGCCAGAAGGATGAGAGGAAGAAAAAATAACCACAAGGTAACAAGTTTGTCGTCGACTAAGTAGCTAAGAGACCACGTTGCCGATAGTGGGATCTACTCATCACGGCACAGAGAGACTAGTGCCGACTAACTTTAGAACTCAACAATTGTAGGTTGATCTTTTTAGTGTCTCGACCAAGCCACGTGAGACTTTAGGGACTCCTTCCCGAACCTGTACATCCAACTATTGACCCCGTTGGGTTCGGATACTACTCCTTCCAGGACATGTTGAGTGATTGCATGTTGACTATCCTTGTAAAACGCACAGTTTTGTATTCTTGTACATGTTTTCTTTATTTTATTTATGGGCCCAATTCTTTAGGTTTTAAGGCCTTACACATTATTTATAGTTTTGGTCACTAGGGTTTAGAATTTGCTATAAATAGCAACATTTGTAAGTATCAAAAAGGAGAGATGAGATAGACATATAGTGAAGAATATTCCCCATATAGAGAGTGAAACTTTCCTCTTTTGAGCAAAGCTATAGTAAAGCTAGTAGAACTTGCGTTTGCCAGATTATTCAGTATTGATTAAACTCTTTAATCTTTCCCACGTTCTTATCAATCTTGACCCTAAGATTGTGGTGAGCCTTTCATTTGAACTAGTTAGTGAATTGCATCTAACCCTTATTTGAATCCCAAGTAACATTTAGTGTTTGTGAGTTGCATCGAACCCTATTTCGAGCTTAAGCCTTCGATTGTGTTTGTTTCTTGGTGTGTGATATCCATACATATTCACACTCAAAATCCCAGTTTTACTTCCTATTCTTCATACCGACTCGAATCCATGAATACCCATCTTTAGTTTCGATTTGCTGCTGTATCATCTTACTTGCTTGATTCTTTATCAAATCAGAACTTGAAGGCTTATGAAGAGTTTAATGAATCAGCGCTTCGTGCCGACCTACTTCAAGCAAGAGATGCTCCATGCTTTCCAGCACCTAAGGTAAGGTTGAAACACTGTTGAAGAGTACTTGCAAGAGTTTGAGACCTTAATGAGTAGATGTAAGATTGTTGAGCCATAGGACTACACCATTGCCAAGTTTCTAAGTGGACTCCGAGATGATATTGTCAACATAGTTGAATGCTGTTCAACTCTCTGGATGAGCTAATCAATTTAACATTAAGAGTAGAGAGACAGAGGAGGAGAGGGCATTAGAGGCCGACCATTCGACCACAATAAGGTAGCCGTGAGCTTAAGAGGTACGAAGAGAAGAAAAAAACTGATAAAAGGATAGAGAAAGGAGAGTCAAGTTGACTTGACTAAATTGACGCTAAGAAAATAGAGAAGGAGAGAGTACCTAGTACCAAAGCTTGAGAAATTAAGTACTTCAAATGCTTAAGTTACGGATACATTGCCTCCTAATGCCTGAACAAGAAGGTAATGATTTTGAAAGGTGAAGGACCCAACGCTCAAGTAGAGAAGCGTAGTGATAAGAGCTATTGCGAACTGTAACCAAGAATTGACAAGGCCAGTCATTGGATGGGTATAAGCTTGTAGAAAGCTCGAAAAATGTTAATGGGGAAAGTGCGAAAGGGCAAAAATGACGAATGAAATAGTAAGAAAAACCTATAAACAGCTCTAGAGAATATGACGTATTAATAGAACTTCCAAGGACTCACGGCACAACTTAATATGATGCACGAATTGGTCTGGTAAGGTTACTTACCACCTAATCTTGCTTAAGGGAAAGGATACGAGTGATGCTGAGAGTAAACAAACAGTGTTTACGCAAGGAAGAGAATACTCAAAGTGTATATTAATGATTATCTATCTACCTACAATTACAAGGGTAATTATACCCATAAGTTAGGATAACTTACCCAAAAGGGAAAAGACAAAAAGAATATTTCTTAAAGAAGTAATGTATAAGATACAAAAGGGCAAAAATAAATATACAAGAAAAGTAATCATTGGTGCAACAAATTCTACACATGATAATGTACATATAGAGATGCTATATTAGTTATGCCATTAGAGGATGTGGATAAAAAGTATTGACAGTTTGCTTGTTCGAGTAGTGGCAATTTATGTAGTCCAGGGTCTCTCTCTTGACTTGTCGGTAAGGGTGTGTCGAGCCTGATTTTTTGGTTTCTTTTATTTAAAATTAATTTATCATTTCCTGATTAATACTAAATCCTAACTCATTTAATATTAATCCTTGACTAAAGAAATTAAGAAATTCCGATTTTTTATTTAGAAAAATTTTTGGAGTCGCCACCCAATCAAAGTCGAGAAAAGAAAAAGAAACCGTAATCAATTAGGTGGATTGATTACAATTTGACTACCGATTTTTGATTTCAATTTTAAATGAAAAACCAGAGGGTTCCAAGTTCGGGAGCTAACCTATAAACCCTTAATGAGTACCACTATCTATTTACCGAAATTAGGATTATTTTTTCTAATTATAATATTAAAAAAATAAATAAATAAAATCAAAAGAAAAAAGAACCTAAGTTTCTACATATTTTATTGTCGCCCCGAAGATGCTTACGTACTCGTTAGCCGGGATTAGATAATCGTAGTTCTTTCGAAAAATCTTTAGTGTGTTAATTAATTTTAATTTTAAAAATTGCCCAAGTTTACGTTTTTAATTTATTCGATTTATTTAAAAAAAATCTAAAGGGGTCTTAACTCTTGAATGTTATTATTTTATAAAAAATACTCTAAAAATCCTATTTTTAAAAGGGCCTTTTATTAATTTTTATTTAAAGAAAAACAATTTCTATGTGATAAATCCTTAAATAAAGCCAAATCTAAAAAGATAACTAATTCTAACAACCACTAAACTAATATATATAACTATTTACCAAAATAAAATAATTCCATATAATACACTTTATATAAGAACTAATACTAAAACTCCTAAAGTCATATTATATATTACGTTAACTAAGAAAATATAATAATGTGTATATATATAATAAAAAAAATAATCTTAACGACTCCTAAAGTAATACATATATACATTTATACTCATATAACTATTATTAAATAACTAATAACTTAAATCATTATCTAATTTATATAATAGAGAAAACTAATGCTAAAAGAAATGCCTTAAACTAACATACACACACACACACACACACATATATACATATATATAATGTTAAATAACTAAGGACATAATAAAATACTAATATAATAAAAAAAAATCTAAAGAAACTGAACCTGAACTGATTGTTCGGTGAAAGCAGAAGCGTGTGAGGATTGGAGCGCTAGTTAGGTATGTGCCATCACTGTTGCAACTATTCGTTGGGGTTCTATAGTGGATAGTGCATCGATGAGTGGCTATTGGTTGCAACAAGGTAGGCGATGGGCGTTAAATTGGAGCTTCACACAATGTTGATGCTAGGTCTGATGCGAGTGGAGCATAACCGTGTGTGAGCGAGTTAAGCGATGCTACTGTGTACGGTGTAGAGTTGATGGTTGCAAGCATGGTGTGCGGTTGTACATGGGGAGGCGCTGTCGGGTGTTAAGCATGAGGCATTGGACCGCTGCGATGTGTCATGCTTGAGTGTGTTAGATGATTGTAGATCTGTGTAATACGTGGACTATGCTGTGTCGGTGTATCGGTGCTATTGCAGTGTTTGGCAGCAATGGCGTAAAGTACTATTGTAACTAGGTTTGATGGTGGTGCATTCGAGTAACTGAGAGAAGGATGCTACTTGGTTATGGCTGTTTTGAGGATGGTGGTGTAATTTGGTGTATGCAGTCGTGTAAGGGGAGTGATCGTGAAGTGTGTAACTAGTGTAGTAAACAGTGTCGGTGTAGAGACGTAGACGTGTCGTAGTGAGTCGTGCGGCTGTAGTCCATGGGTTCGGTATAGAGTGGTGTGGCCAGACAGTGATCAATGAAGAGTTGTTGAATGTGTGTTGGATTGTGAGTGGCGTCTGCGAATGATGAAGGGTATTAGATGTCGACTGTGAGGATGGATAGTAGTAGGTTTGAGTTAGGCGGTGATGGAGCTTGAGAGGGCCTGATGTGTTTTTGTTGGAGGCCAAAGTAAGATCAAGCTCGATGATGATATTGTGTTCTCCCTCTTTTTTCCGACTACGTATGTGTGTTTATATAGTCTAAACCATATCATATCTTATCATATCTAATTATATCTGATTTGGTAATTAAACTAGATTCAAACAAATTCCAATCCGATTTAACTAAATTCATATGATTTAATTAGATATGACCCCTATTTTCGTCTTGCTTCTGCAAAGATAGAAAAATAAAGACATAGGTGCCTGCTGAGACTCGAACCCAAGACCTCAAATTAAATCCAACCTAAATACTCCGATACTTATCCGTTAGGTTGTTGACCTGCGCCTTGACATTCAGTAAAATTAAATTATATTTAAACTATTCGATTCCCTAAAATAAAATTTTTTTAACTAAACTAAAACTAAAAACTATCTGTTCTAAAAAAAATTACTTCCTAAAAATCAACGAAATTTTTATAATTTTTCCTTTTCTTATTTTTTTGGTATTTTCATTATTTGTTAATTTTTATATTTATTTTTTATCTTTCATTAATTTTTTTGTTTATTATTTTTATTTTTGAATTAGAACCCTTTTTGTAATAAAAAATAAAAAATTAAAACTACAGAGGGGCAAAAATTAGATGTCTACAGGGTGATGTCAAGTAAGTGGTCAAGCATGAGGGAGGATTGGGTGTTGTCTTGGCCATCCATTTCTCAGCATTCTATTTGCAAGAGATTGGTAGTAATTCAGTTCGGCTTAAGGAGTGACTCAGTAAAGAGATACTCGGCATCGGCAGGAGTTGGTTGGAGTAAAAGAATCCTCTATGCCAGACCTTTCAGTCCTCGGGCTTGGCTTCGGGTCAATGGTTTAGTAATTCGATTCCCATAATTCTCTCTGGGTTGATTTGGATTTGAGATCAAATCCAAATGATCTCCAGTTAGCTCTCTGTCAAGATGATATAAACTTAGGTTAGTAATATTGAAGGTATCAGAAACCCCATAATCCTCTGGCAGCTCCAACTTATAGGCGTTGTCATTAATCTTCTAGAGGATTCTGAAGGGTCTTTCAACCTGTACGAATGATTTGTTCTTCCTCTTGCCCGGGAATCGTTCCTTATTGAGGTGCAGCCATACCAAGTCTCTTGGCTGGAATTGCTTAGTCATCCTACCTTTGGTCTTCTCTCGCATTCTTCTAGCAGCTTGGTTTATGTGCCAAGTGACCTTGTCGTATATATGCTGAAGGGATTGTGCTCTAGCTGAGGCATCAGGGTCCCTTTGTGTAGGTACTGGTACAGGAGTGTGGACGAGGGGCAACTCAGGATTAAATCCATAGACTACTTCGAAGGGAGTCTACTTAGTGGTGTCATGTACTGTTTGGTTGTAAGCGAACTCGACTACTGGCAAGCAGACATCCCACTTAGCTAAGTTTTTGCCCACTGCAACTTGGAGCAGTGATCCTAAAGTGCAATTAACCACCTCTATTTGGTCGTCAGTTTGGAGGTAACATGAAGTATTGAAGAGTAATTTGGTCCCCAGTCGACGCCACAATCTCTTACAAGAAAAGAGAAGCAATAGTCGAAGCTTTGTTAGTCTTGGTATAGGGCACGAAGTGTGCTATCTTACTAAACTCATCCATAATGACCATTCTAGAATCTTTGCTTCGAGTAGTTCGCAGCAGTTCGAAAACAAAGTCCATACTCAATTCAGTTTATGGCCTCATTGGAATAGGTAGGGGCATTGCTCTGCCTTACTTGGCTGGGCACTTAGCCTTCTTGCATATGGCACAGTTTTCGATAACTCGGTGCACATCTCTCTTTATTTTTGGCCAAAAGAATTGGCCATTCAACAGTTCACATATCCTCCTTTCTCCAAAATGTCCGAAGAGTCCTCCATTGTGAGCTTCCCCAATCAATAACTCCTTTAGGGAATAAGTCGGTAAGCACAGTTTCCTACTTCGGAACAACTAGCCATTCTCCACATGATACTCATCCATTGTTCTTCCATTAATACATCGTGCAAGTATAGGTCCAAAGCGTAAATCCTTAAAGTACTACTCTTTGATACTTACGAACCTAAACAGTTGGGTTTGCAGTTCAAATAAAAGTGCATGCCTTCTCGAAAGAGCATTTGCAACTATGTTGCTCTTCTCCTGCTTATATTTTATTACAAAATTGAATCCTTGAAGGAATTTAACCCATCCTGCTTGCTAGTTTGACAACTTGGTCTAACTTTGGAGGTACCTTATCGATTCATGTTCAGTATATATGATAAATTCTCTTGGCAGTAAATAGTGCTGCCATACTTGTAGTACTCGGATCAATGTTAAAAGTTTTTTGTCATTTACGGAGTAATTCAACTGGGGTCTTCGAAGCTTCTCATTGTGGAACGCAATTGTTCGGCCTTTCTACATTAGGACAGCGCTTATTCCAATGCTTGACACGTTACATTCCAACTAAAAAATTTTGTCGAAGTCAAGTAGCAATAACACCATGGTGGAGGTTAATTTTTCTTTTATCTCAGCAAAACTCCTCTCCTCCATTTCTCCCCATCGGAAGTCGATGTTCTTCTTTGTTAACTCAGTAAGTAGTACGGCAAGGGTATTGAAATTCTTGATGAACCGCTTATAAAATGAAGCCAGTTTGTTGAAACTTCTCACGTTAGCACAAGTAGTAAGAGTCGGCCACTTGACAATTGCTCAGATCTTCTCATCATCAACTTGCAAGCCTCTTCTATTGACTTACTAGCCCAAGAATACCACTTCCTTCTAGAAAAAGCAACATTTCTTTAGATTGCCGAATAGTCTCTCGGCACGGAGGATATCTAGGACTTCTTTGAGATGTTTACAGTGACTTGGCATTTGGCGCTATAGACCGAAGGGCATGACCATCCATTCGTAAAGTTCATGTCGAGTCTTGAATGCAGTTTTCCACTCGTCACCTGGCTTCATGTAGATTTGATGGTAGCCAGATTTAAGATCAATCTTGCTAAAAATCTTAGCTCTACTTAGTTCATCCAACATGTCTTTTAGCCTCGGGATCGGATACCTGTATTTGATCATGATTTTGTTCACGGTTCGGTTGTCTACACACATCCATTAGGTTCCGTCCTTCTTCGGTACTAGAAGCGTCGACACAGCATAGGGGTTGAGGCTTTCCTTCAAATATCCCTTCTCTAACAGTTCATTGACTTATCATTAAAGCTTAACAGCTTGCTTGGGATTCATTTAATAGGCTAGTTTATTCGGCAATGCGGCACCGGGTACTAAGTTAATGCAATGTTTTATGTCTCAAATAGGGGCAACCCCTCAGGTAGCTATTTTGGGAACAGGTCGGTATATTCATTTAGCAGCTCCTTGATTTCTTAGGGTAGTTTACCTTGCTCCTTCATTTCTAAAAGTTGCTTGACCAACATAAGGGTCAGCTCGTCTGCCTTAGTTACTTCTTGGAGCTCGGTTTTACTCATCCTAAAGCCTTCTTTGATCCACGAGTAAGTTTTGTCTGCAATTTATTAACCTCTCTCGATGGCATCGGGTTCAGTGTTATCTTTTGATCATCATTTTCAGACATATACGTGTTCCTGTAGCAGTTATAGATAACTCTCCTATCAAACAATCATGGCTTACCCAACAATATATAGGAAGCGCTCATAGGTTGTACGTTATAGAGAATTTGGTCAGAGTAATTCCCTATAGTGATTGGCATTAATATTTATCGAGTGACTTGTAATGCTCCCTTCTCACTCAACCAATGCAACTTGTACGACTTTAGCTATGCAACAGTTGACAACTTTAATTTTGAAATAAGATTGGCTGATGCCACATTAGTACAGCTTCCACTATCTACGATGAGGGTGTACACTTGATCATTCACCTTATAAGTGGTATGAAACAAGTTCTCTCTCTACTCATTCCTTGTGAGGGTTCCCTATTCATAGTACATCAAATAACTACGAGTAACTTGTCTAAGTCTTTAGCAAACATGTCCTTCTTAATTAACTCTTTCTTGGCATTTTCTTTCTCGGTAGGAACCTCCTTCTCCTTGGGTTCTTTATCTGTACTTTCTACTTCTAGCTTTGAGATGTCTCCCTTAATGACCATCATTCTTCGGTTCGGGCACTGAGTAGCCATATGTTTAAACCCTTGGCACTTGGAGCACTTGATTTGGCTTATCTTCTTGCCAGACCCTTACCTCTTCTCATAAGTTCAAGTCAGCACTTTACCATGAGTTTGACCTTTCTACTCGGCTCTTACATCAACCTTTCTGTTTGGTTTGGCACTTGGTAGCGGTGACTTACTTGTACGGGTCGGCTAGTCAGCATCCTCACTAGTACTTGGCTTCTTCTTTGTCTCTTTATTTGTTGGGCAATCCTAACAGCTTCATCCGTTGTATCAAATTGTTGGAGCTTCACAACGTCTCGAATGTCTCCTCTCAACCCAGTAACAAATATTGAGACTATTCAAGCTGGTGGTTCCTCCACTTCGTAACTGATCACGAGCATTTGAAACTCTTAAACATACTTGTTAATAGTTTGGCCTTCTTGTGTCAGCTCCTAAAGCTGAGTGAAAGTATCTTGAAGATAAGTTTCTAGCACAAACCTGTTTCTAGGCACTCTCTTCATCTCGGGCTAAGTGTTAATCTCTTGGTAGCCCTCTCGTCTTCTCATGGCTTGAAAATTCATCCACTACATGGTGGCATATCCGGAGAACTCACTTTCTTGTAATCTTCGTACTAATAGTAATCAAACACATGCTCCACCTTCTCTTCCCATTCCAGATATTCATCAGCATTTTCAGATCCATTGAAACTCGGAATTCGAAGCTTCACATGGTCAGATGCTTTGGGGACTCGTATACGTTATTCTTCAAAATACTCCTCTTCTTCTTCGTCTCCCATGCTTACTAAATCAATCCTTCTCCTCACCTGTCTGCCTACTCCTCCACCTCTAACAAGTTGAGCTGGGTTTTGACCTCTAACAGGTTGAGTAGCTTGTAGAGTGTTTTGTATAACTTCAGTAGGTTGGCAAGACAGCGCATGAACAGCTTGGGTCAAATTCACCAAGAGGTTAGCTACCTCGTCAAGTCTCTCGTTAATGCTTCTAGAGGTCCCTTGAGATTGTCGTCTATGGTGGACAACTCCACTATCATCTTTAGTACTGATTTTGTAAATGTTTTTCTTATTTCAATTGTGGGCCATTTTTTAGGGTTTAAGGTCTTATATATTATTTACAGTTTTACCACTAAGGTTTAAGATTTGCTATAAATAGCAACATTTGTAATTATTGAGATAGTGAAGAATATTCTTACAGAGAATTTACCCTTGAACGTTCCTTCTTAATTAAAGGACATTCTTAAACCCTTTAAGTTGGTGTTTCAGATATTGAGTGTTGAGTTCTCTTTAATCTTTCTTGCATTCTTATCAGTCTTGTTCCTAGGATTGTGGTGAACCCATTCATTTGAGCCAGTTAGTGAGTCGCATCTAATCTCTCATTTGAACCCAAGTGACATTTAGTGTTCATGAGTTGTATCGAACCCTATTTCGGGCTCAACTCCTGATTGTATTTGTGTCTTGGTACGTGATATTCATACACATTCACCGTTAAAACCCTCTTCCACTTCCTATTCCTCATCCCACTTGAATGTCGAATACCCATTCGTAGTTCGTGTTCGTTGTGTGTTCGTGGATTCACATTAGTAAGGTTATTGGAGAATTAGATAAAGAGATGCAAGAAAAGTATCTAGAGTTATTGTAGGCAACAAATAATTTGATGAAAATCATTATAATGAGGGACGATAAAATATTAGAAAATAACATTTTAAAGTAAGAGGCACATTAATGATAAGCCACTAATTTCTTTATTATATGCTCTTTTTTTCTTCAATTCTCTCTCTTTGTAGAAAATGAGGGATTGTAGATTAAAGTACGATGGTTGATACAGGTAGTGACCTAGTATGAGTTGATTAATGTTCTAGATAATGGTTATAAATATTATGGATATTGTGAGAGTTAAGGATTATTAATAACTTATGTTTTTTGCTCCAACCTAGATAGATATAACTAATCTAACCTACAATCGTCATTTGACTTATATGTGCATTAGTATATATTTGCATGCTTGTAGTTTGGCATGTATGTGTATGGAAAGTGATTCTTGATTATTGAACTTTATAGCCCACCACTTTTGGGACTTTAAAATTTCAATTATTGGCAAATTTGAGGATGTATGTTGCTATAATAATTTAAGGTATGACATGTAGGTTAGTGTTAGGATGAATTATAGCCTACTAATGACAATATGTTCTATAACTTAGTTGTATATGATATTTTGTTGATATGTAATAGGTTTTAAGGTTAATGTCGTATTTGGTACCTGAACTTTACCAAATTATTTAATTTATTATCTTAACTTTGAAACGTTTATTTTACTACCTAGTTACACTTTTCGTGGTTATTTACACTACTCTACTCAACATAACTCCGTAAGTTCCCGTTTGTTGACATGGATGTAATAAACATGTGGCATTTGTTGACATGGCATGAAATGCTACGTGGCGCCACTATGAAATGCTACGGCGCCACTATGAAATGCTACGTGGCGCCACTACGAAATTCCACGTGTTTTTACACATGATACTTGTTAACGTGGTGAGAGTAGACACGTAGCAGCAATTCCAATCGTCATATGGCGCCACATGTTCACATGTGGGAACGACTTTTTTTTTTTTTTAAGTGCAAAATTATTTTTTTATTCAAACCAAGAGAAGAGTCAAACAAAGCACATGCCATGCACATGAGCACAAATCTTTAAACACTACTTAAGATATCCCATATATAGACAAGACTTTTTCTATACAAATACTCTATGTGAGACTTATGAACGAGGGCTGTGGCTCTTGAGGTGCAACTTGTAATTTTTTGTAAGAGAAAGTATTGACTTTGATACGATTTTTCTCGTATAATTCGACTTTTAATTTTAAAAAAAATTGCTCCATGATTTCTTTTAAATCATATAATAATTTCCACAAAAAACCTTTTAAAATGTGATTTAAATTTATGTCAAAGTTGGTGGTTTAACTGTGTATTATATTTAAAGGGTCCACTTTGACATGGATTTCAAGCACGTTTTAAAAGCATTTTTCTAGAAATTTTTATATGATTCAAAAGTAATCGTGGAATAGATTAAGAATCGAGCATTTTCTTTTAAATTAAAAGTTGAATCAAGTGAAAAAATTTGAGTGAAAGTTGATTTTTTCTCTAGCAAAAAATTACAAGTTACACTTTATAAATCTTATTTCCTCTTTCAAGAGTCCCACATGGAATCCCTCACAAAAAATACCTTATGTATATATATGGGTTGTCTTAAGTCATTAATTAAATGATTCCTCATGAGCTTAGTGTAGTGCATGCTACAAGTTTGATTGACATAAAAAAAGTATATTTTTTCCCTTAAAAAAAGTATATTTTTTCCCTTAAAAAAATTATGCCTTTATAAGTTGACACGTGGCGATATGTGGCATTTGGATCTGATGCCACATGTCAACCAATGCTACATCAGTGAATATAATACTGTTAAAAAAAAAATGGTGCCACGTGGTATATACATGGCAGTTGCAACTACTGCTACATGTCCATCAAACATTATATAAATCTAAATGTAACGTAAATTAAACTAAGCTCATGAGTACTTAATCAAATAATGATTTAAGATGACTCACATATATACAAGGTATTTTTTACGAGAGATTTCATGTGGGACTTTTAAAAGAGGAAATAAAATTTATGAAGTGTAACTTGTAGTTTTTCGCTTGATAAAAAGTCAACTTTCACTCGAATTTTTTTACTCGATTTAACTTTTAATTTAAAGAAAATGCTCAATTCTTAACTTACTCCATGATTACTTTTAAATCATATAAAATTTTTTAGAAAAATGCTTTTAAAACGTGCTTGAAATCCATGTTAAAGTGGACCCTTCAAATATAACACATGGTTGAACCATCGACTTTGACATAAATTTAAATTACGTTTTAGAAGGCTTTTTGTGAAAATTTTTGTATGATTTAAAAGAAATCATGGAGTAGATTAAAATTGAGTAATTTTTTTTTTAAATTGAAAGTCGAATCGTATAAGAAAAATCATGTCAAAGTCGACACTTTCTCTTATGAAAAATTGCAAGTTGCACCTCAAAACCTACATCCCTCTTTCATAAGTCCTACATTTAGTATTTGCATGGAAAGAGTCTTGTATATATATGAGTTATCTTAAGTAGTGTTTGAAGATTTATGCTCATGTGTATGGCATGTGCTTTGTTTGACTCTTCTCTTGGTTTAAATAAAAAAAATAATTTTTCACTTAAAAGAAAAGTTGCAATTTGTGGTGGCATTATGTAGCATTTCATGTCATGTCAGCAGATACCACGTATCAATTCCTAATTATGCTATATGTCTATTACATCCATGTTAGCAAACGAGAACTTATTGAGTTATTTCAAGTAGTATAAATGACCATGAAAAGTGTGATTAGGTAGTAAATGTAGTAAATTGAACATTTCAAAGTTGAGGTAGTAAATTGAATAATGTGGTAAAATTTAGGTACTAAATACGACATTAACCCTAGTTTTTATGAAATTGGATAATTTATTTTCATTCATGGATTTTAGTAAGTAGCACTCTAAAGTCTTGTGTCTTCTTACTAGATATAAGAATATGCAACAAAGTGGTCATATCTTAAGGGTCTTAAGGTGTACACAAAGTTTATAACTTTTATATGGAAAAAACTATGCACCAGAAGATGAACATTAAAGGTCAAGCATAAGTAAATGATGATATGGTTGTTGAATTGCAAGTTAACTCATATGATTTTATGAGTTTATGATTATGAGATATCCTAACTTCAAATAGATCAAAGTCGTTAGGTTAGACTTGTGGTGGAATCATAAGTGAAATTGTTAAAATAGGCTAAAACTCAAGCTTATGATTGATTTTACCAATTATATGACTTGTGGTGGAATTGCAAGTGAAATTGTTAAAATAGGCTAAAACTCGAGCTTATGATTGATCTTACTGATTGTATATCTTGTTTTGATTCACAGTTGATGTATAATCAAAACCAAGAAGATTAATTGAGATTCATAACATCAATGTTGTTTAAGAGAAAGTAAAAATTGGGTAGTTCAAAAGATTTGAAATTATTAAAAGATATAATTATCATTGACAGTTGTATCAATAAAGATGTTAGTGATGACAATGATAGTAATTAAAGAGGTAGTGGTGGTTTTAATGATGAAAAAACAATTGGTGATTAATGATTTTTTTTAGTTTTATATTATCATAATAATTTATATGGCTACTATTATTTATATTTTACATTTATGCAATGAATAATGATTTATACTCGATCATTTGTAGCATAAAGCATAGTGTGACTAAAATTTATGATGAATTTCTTTATTTTTTATCATATATCTCAAGTTTTCTAACGATGATTTTAAGCATATTACAATTTTGAAAGGTAACCTACATGGGTCATAAAAGCTTACTTTCTTATGTTTTAATTTTACAAACCCTCTAATGAGTTTGGGTAGAATTATGATTTTGACAACCTTAATCATGCATGAGCATTGTGTAAGTTGTGCAAACAGAGTATGTCATTATTTAAAGTAGTACAAATAAAGGAAAATGTTATTTTCAAATAAGGGATGAGCATTTTATATATTTGACCTATCATGTCAATGCCATACTCTGAAATGGCAGAGTTGTAAGAGTCATGCTATGTAAACTACCTTAAGATAGAAACTAACCTTACAATCGTTGTTGGTTATCAATAATTTAACTTGCGGAAGTCTTTCAAACATGTACTAATAGCCTAAGTTAACACAGTTTAACTCATAATCTTTATAATATAGCTAATGTAAATATGTGCATATATTTTAAGAAAAAGAACAAAAGACATGACATAAAATAAAATTTCATAAGTCCAACTGGTGTATGATTCCTTTCCTCACACCTAATTCCTTGTAGCTCTAACTTCAGGGTAATTATAGCACGACATCTTAATCAAGTCCTACAAAAAGATTTATGGTGATGTGGGTAACCAATCGCTTAATAAGAAGGGATGGAGATATAAAACTATATAATAAGTACAAACAGGGTTATTAACCAATTATATAGTTGAATTGTAGCAAAACAAATATTATCGCATGATATCATGTAATTTATCGTGAAATTAAAGAAATTTTGCTCACTCTAATCCAAGTTTAAGAAGTTTTAGTGCTTTTAAAATAGCTTATAACCAAACCTAGGCTTGTGTAATAGAGACATGCCTTCTCTTGTGATTACTTTCGAACTAGTGTCTTCACCTTTGTTGTGACCTTTTCTCTTGTTATTTAGTTAAGGGTGAAGAATGGATCATTTCAATTATCTCTTTCGAAAGGAGTCAGTATTTGGCTGGAGAATCTTAATCATCTCCCAATAGGTTACAATGAATGTCCAATTAATTTTTCAAGTTTAATATATCTTAGTTCCATTTAGGTGTGATCATTCAATTCTACGCAATTCAACTAATCATAATCTAACAAAGTGAACCAAGTAATAGTACAGTCAATATTAGAGACACATAAACATGCACATAATCAAGTTGCTTAAAAGAACAACCAAGTATAATTTAGGCCTCTAAATACTATGAAATAATACTTTAGAATATAGTTACATATTGATCCCAAACTTACCTAGATTTTACTTAAATACAATTTAATGTGTATTTCCTATGTAAGTTCCTATAATATAAACAATATTTCAATAATCACACAAATACATTATATATACTATTGTTTAGTATTTTGGTCCATTAATCTAAGTTTAGTATGCTATTATACATAATTGATCAGATTCTTAAGCCACTTGCTAATAGTTCACATCTAACTATCTTTTGATTCATTTTTTGATTGATCCTTTAATTACAGTTCATTTAAGAATTCTAGGAATATCCTTTGACCTATCCTTTGAAATCCACCTAGCTATATTTTGTATATATAGAGTCTTTAATTTAGTTTCTAAACATACTTCTAACATAGTAATTACCTAAAACTTCTAATTTAACCTCTAATTCACATAAACTTAATTTAGTCATCTTCAACTCACTCTTTAGTTAGAATCAACAATCAGATAATACTTATAACCTTAGCCTCATCACTATCAACAACTATCACTTTACACTTTATTATATATCATTTCACTAAGGAAAATTTACATTTCAGCCCCACTTCCCACCAAACTAGTTAAGAAATAGATTTTCTACTTCATGATAAATGTTCCCTTTAATCGAACAACATTAAAAACTACCAATTATTCAATTATAATATAAACTTATATTAAACTCTTAAGGAAACTTAACAAGATAGGCCATTAGTGCACTATTTTCATAAAACCAAATTTTTTTCAAAATCTAACTTTACAATTTTGACAAAATTTTTACATAACGTGAAAATATAATAAGTGAGGATCTTATAGTTAAAAATTGAGACCTAAACTACGTCATTCAACTTTTGGAAAATGCGATGGAAAATTAGCACGTACATATAATTTCTTGAGGAATATATACTTATACTCAAAATTTGGAAAAACTGGTTTGATTTTTTAAATTTGCACACAAAATTACCTAAGGAAACCAAGTGGAATAATTTTTTAACATAGTAGATACTTTTAACAAATTTATAAAAATTAGATAGGAAATTGTGACTCACCGACAATTAGTGTTCTAGCCATCGGCGATGCCTCTCTCCTTATCAGCAACTGAATCTCCTGTTAGGTGGTGATAGTGATCTTCTCCTAGATTTAGAATTAGGTGTTCTTCTCTCACTTTTAAGATTAGTTTCTTAAGGTTATCTCACTTCCAGCCTTATCACATCTTTGATCTAAGTTTTCCTTGATCCCACCTTGCTTTATTTAATTTTTTATTATTTTTCAACAATTATTTTAGTATATTTGAGCATTTTTTTCGGTATTTTAGATAATTACAGATATATTTTTATACAGGTAAAATATATTTAATATAAATAAATACTCTTAAATATTATTTCATGCTATTTTATAATTTTTAGTATGAATACAATTTATTTCTAATATCTCATCAATTATCAAAACTTCTTTCGCATGTTTATAATAAATAACTAATAATATACTTTTACTCAACAAATTTAATCTTTTTATTATTTTATGTTGTTAAATTTGAACTCACGAGGCCGATTTTTCTAATTTTTTCAATTTCGTTATAAAATTTGGACTCAATTAAACAACTTTTATGATTACTCTAAATTTTACGTATCAATTTCGAACCATCCAATTGTGAGCTTATTACTACTTTTATGGGGTCTCACGATCACTAAGATGTAATGGCATTACACTAGAGCCCTAATGCTATTTTATATTTATAGCAATTCAAGTCACATTCATCTCCTAATTAAACTATTAAAAACTTTCACTCTATGTTTGAATCACTAAAAATTTTTATTCTTTGTTTGAATTTGACCTTAAAATCTATGTCATTTTTCCCTTTTATATGATCATATTATATCAAATGCAAAAAGAAACGAGAATGATAGTTATAAATTAAATTTAGCCATAGTTGTTGTCTTAACATTTAACTTATGTTCATTTCGTAGATTGTTATTTCATGATAATTTACACATTATTAAACCTTTTGGTGGAAAAATGTACAAATCAAAATCTTGATATAATTTTCTTTTTTTTTTTTAGGCTAGATAAAAAAAATTGATAAATATATATATATATATATATCTACTAACATTACTAAACACAGGTCTACAAAATTTTTTTTTCACTCCTCTAACACAAAGCCTGTTTCTCGAAAAATGAGAATTGAATATAATGATCCTTAAAGTGTAAGCACAAGATAAAAACAAAATAATAAAATAGTGTAAATAGAACTGTCTTTAATGTAGCTTCTGAATGTGTTTTTTGAATTCTTTCAAGAATGAAGATTGCAGAAGGAAATTGCAGATTAGCATGTCTCGAAAATTTGAACTGCTTTTTTTTTTTTTTATATGTATATATATCCTTTAGATGTTGCGTCTTTTTGTTGAAATTTTGGATAAATTTTTCACACAACTTAAGGGATGATATAGTTGTTGGATCTTCTTATCCCTTGATTTGTGGAAGCTAAATCACTCTTATTGATTGGTTCTTATTAAACATTGGACTGTTGCTATTATAAAGATAACATGAATCTTTACTTGTTACTTGCTTCATCTCTTGTATTCTTCAAAAGACTTTTGGAAAATTTAAATTCCATCTTGTTAAAAATATCTCTTTAAAATTAGCAACAAATCTTGATATGCTTGATAATACTTTGAATTTAAACTTTAAACTTATGATGTTTTCTTGCTGCAACCTTGCACGACACCTTGCAATGTATTAAGTTAGTTTGTTATCTTCATGATCTTCTAAACACATATGGAAACTTTAAAAAATCCATAGTAGCATATAAGATTCATCCTTATTTATAATTGTGATACATTAATAAAAATCTGACTTGAATTCCTTAAAATCCTTCATTTATCTTTATAATAATCTATTAGATATCTCGTGCAAAACTTAATATTTATCTGATAAAATCGATCTATTAAAAATCCGTCATCTTGTCATGAAGTGTCTTATTCAAATAAACTTATCTTAAGGATAATTCAATTAATTCTCTTTAATCCTCATGGATTTAATGTTCAACTTAGTGGAACTGTGGATAAATTATCCAAATTTATTTAACAAGTGAAGTAAGACCTTTAAACAATTAAAAATCGAATAAATCACACAGAATATATTGTTTTGTAAGTTTTTGATACCGTCTAGTGTCTCTAAATTACACTGAATCTAGATGTTAAATAAAATCTTAACTTTGCTTAATAACCTACGTACTTAACATATTGATCAAACATTTTTAGTTTTTTTTGTTAAGACAATAATGAGCGAACTTAATATACTTTAATTTTTATAACTCATATTTTTAAAAATTATTATATATCTCATGTATATATTTCCATAACCGTCGGTTGTCACACTATGAACTTGTTTTCTTTATCTCCGTTCTCTCACTCCACCAAAAAAGCGCGTACGAAGTAATTACCATTACACTTCCAATTCTACAGTATTTGATCGATATAATGTTTTTCTTTTCTCAACAATAATATACTTTCATATGCTTTTTTTTTTTCCTTTTTAAAGTTTGTGGATGTAAAATTTGTAACTTTTTAAACTATAAAAATTATAGCTTTTATACTTTGTTTATAATCGCACTAATGAAGATTCTATATGTGGTTGTTCATGGACAATAAACATACATCGATTAAATAATAATAATAGTAAAACAGAGAGTTTACTCTATGGCCATAAAAATAACGGTGATTGAGAATATTACAAATGTAAGCCGTATAATAATGTAGAAGGAAATTTTAAAGAAACTTTCAAAGGATAAAACAAATATAAAATAAGGTGATTAAGAAGATCACAAATATAAACCAAATAGCAATGGAGGTGTTTAAGAGCTAGAGGAGGTCTGCCGCTCTAGGAGGTCAATTAATATGCCAAGGCTTTTAGGTAGTTGTTATGGATGATGGGCATCACATTATAATCACTTAATTTTTCCGCTTTTTAATCATGTTAGTTTTCTTTAAACCCTTTTTTTTTTTTTTTTTTTGCCATTTCCATGACATAAAGATAGGGAAAAAGAGGAAAAGGATGGTGGGAGAAGGTGGAACACATTGGGTTTGTTAAGCATAAATAATAAAATGCCAATATTTTTTTATTGGATTCGTCATCCTTAGTTCGTGTTTATTGAAGTTTATATTATGTGTTTTGAATTTTTTTTTTTAAGTTGTGAATAATTTAATTATGTAATTTTTTATATCATTATATATAACATTAAAGAAAGTTTATATAATTATTGATATCTCTTTTCTTAGAGACACAATGTCATAATGTGATTTATCAATATCATTTCATTGAGAAACTTTTTCTTTTTTTTTTCTTTTTAATTTAGGCATACATATTATAGGTACACGTTGACATCTCAATTATTGGAGAAATTGGAAAGATGCTTCAATTTTAATCTCAAAAAACTAAGATCACTGAAGTTTCAAAACATTGCAAAACCTTTTCAAATATTATATCATTGGCTATCATACATTTGCCTAATTTCATGTTATCAGTTGTTGACAAATATATTTCCAATGTAATTGCAAAATTTTCTGATGTATTTACAATAAATTCGTCTTGGTTATCCTTATCCTTAGCCTACCTAATAATTTCATTATTACAGTCGTAGAAAATAAAAGTAATATATTAGAAGGATATTCTTTAAAACAAAGAATAAAAATTTCTCAGGACTTCAGTGTTGAGCACCATCGACAAGGGAAATTACGTGCTCACAACACCTATAACATGCAAAGCAGCTTTTTCTACCCGTTCTATTATTTCGAAAAGTTTTGACTTTTATGTCTGTCTTACGTGGCATTAATTTATTGGTGAACAATCCTCTTCCAAATTTCAAATTAAAGACACCGAAATAAAAGCATCTGAATAAAAAAAAGGTAACGGATCTTTTGTATTTCCAAAATTATTTCGAAAACTGAAAAAACAAAAAAAAAAAAAAAATTTAAGCAAAACAACTCTGAAAAAGACAATCTTTCCACACAAGCTCTTCTCTCTCTTCTCTTCAAAAAACAGAGCAAACTCTGTGTGTTCTTAAAGTTCTGGTTTTTCTTCTTCCCAGCTGTGAACAATTCAAGAAAAACATACTCTTTTTCATCTCAAAACGACATTCTTGGTTCTCATTCTTCCTTTCTTCAATTCTTGCAATGAAACACAGCTTTATAGTTTGTTATATTACAAGAAAATTAGAGTAAGCCCTCTGTTTTTCAAAGTCATTTTATTTATTTATTTTTTTGTTATCACTTTGTAACGGTTCTTTTGCTTTCTTCTTTTGGTTGGAGGTAAAAAAAAAAAAAAAAAACACCCTTTATTGTCTCAAAACCAAGTTATCAGTATAACACAGTGAATCAAATTCAAAAACAAGTCAAATACTTGTTGGTTCTTTTCAAAACAGAGCAATGTCCCTGTTTCTCAAGCTCTGTTTTTTCTCCATTTTCCTCACAATTCCCAACCTACCCTCCTGTTCATCTCAGTCCTCAGAACTGGCACCAGCGCTGGCACCCGAAGCCGATGTTTGCAATGGAGTTTCCTTATCCTACACCTACCTTGTAGGAGCACGAATCCCACCAATCAATTCCTCACACCAAGCCTATAGGTTTGAGTCAGTACTAAGAATCTTAAACAATGGAGCTGACAAGGTGCTGTCTTGGAGGGCATTTGTGGGATTCCAACACGAAGAATTGTTGGTTTCTGCCTCCAATGCTGTTTTGGCTGATGGGTCTAGCTTGCCTGTGGACATTAGCAACGGTATTGTCTTTGCCGGGTACCCGAAAGCCGACCTCGATACGGCAATACAGACTGCAGGGGATGTGAAGCTCATGCAGGTGCAGATAAGGCTTGTGGGTACTCAGTTTGGGGTTAAGCCACCGGATGTTCCTATGCCGAAGAATATTTCATTGGCTAATGATGGATGGAACTGCCCTAAGCCTACATTCCAAGGTAATTTCCTTTTTTATTGAGTTAATGTTTAATCCAAAATTTAGTCTTTTACATGTTTGCTGTAATGTCATATTTGTATGTTATTTGGTAGCGTGATTAATTGTAATACCATTCTGATGTACTATCAGGAAAGAGTGTGATGCAAGTTTGCTGCACCAAGGATCCCAACTTTGTTACAAACATCACAGAAAGTGAAAAGTTCTTACCCCGTCAAAACGGCGATCTTACGATCATGTACGATGTGACTCGAACATACGATTCAAATTACTGGGCTCAGGTTTCCATCGCCAATCACAACCCCCTCGGCCGTTTAGATAACTGGAAATTGAGCTGGGACTGGATGAGGGAGGAATTCATCTACACCATGAAAGGGGCTTATCCGTATGTTGTGGATTCCAGTGACTGCGTGTTTGGCTCCCAGAGTACTTACTACGGGGACCTGGATTTCTCCAATGTGCTAAACTGTGAAAGAAGGCCAACTATAATTGATCTTCCCCTGACGAAAGCTAATGATACGAATCTAGGAATGATTCCTAATTGCTGTCGAAATGGTACTATTTTACCCCCAACTATGGATCCCACCAAGTCGATGTCGGTTTTCCAGATGCAAGTCTATAAGATGCCACCAGATCTTAACCGCTCCGAGCTCATCCCACCTCAGAATTGGAGAATCAACGGCTCCCTTAATCCAAACTACCAATGTGGCCCTCCGATTCGGGTTAGTCCAAGCCAGTTTGCAGATCCTGGTGGCCTTTCTAACACTACTGCTTTCGCGAGTTGGCAGGTCGTGTGCAACATCACTCGGAGATCAACTCCCAAGTGTTGTGTCTCATTCTCTGCATACTACAACGATTCGATCGTTCCGTGCAACACTTGTGCTTGCGGTTGCCCTAGCAGCAACAAAGGGGGTGTGTGTAGCACCGATTCCCCTGCGATTCTTCTACCATCTAATGCACTTTTAGTACCGTTTGAGAACCGGACAGCGCTGGCTCTTGCTTGGTCCGATATAAACCATAGACAAGTACCTAATCCAATGCCTTGTGGAGACAACTGCGGTGTGAGCATAAATTGGCACCTATACACAGACTACACTAAGGGTTGGACCGCAAGGATCACCGTCTTCAATTGGGACGAAACATCATATCCCGATTGGTTTGCAGCTGTGCAGATGGACAAAGCTGCACCAGGATTTGAAAAGACTTATTCATTCAATGGAAGTCTTTTAGGCGGTGTCGAATATAATAACACCATCTTCATGAAGGGCCTTCCTGGATTAGACTATCTTGTAGCGGAAGCAGATGGTGCTAAGCCATCAGATCCTAGGGTGCCTGGGAAACAGCAATCTGTCATCTCATTCACAAAGAAAACTACCCCCGGAATCCACATCCCTGCTGGAGACGGATTTCCTTCTAAAGTATTCTTCAATGGGGAGGAATGCTCACTTCCGAGTGTGTACCCCACAAGCAGCAGTAGCAGGATCAGGTCATCCGTGCTCTTTTCGTTCTTCTTGGCAGGTTTATTGCTCAAGTTGATGTCGTAATGGCGATTCTGGAACCGTGACTGAGTTATCCTCGCACGCACTTGCTGCTGATTTATTCATTCGTTCCTCTACTTGAGTGTTTTGGCATTACACTTTGTATCTATTTGAAGATGCAAATGAGATAGGATTCTTTTTTCATGTTGATTGTTATTGGGGGTCTTTTCATTTCTGGTTCATATATATTTCTATCTGCAAGTGATTCATACATAACAGTTACATTATATCTTGTAAAATGCATATGACTCTAGATACTGTGTTAGACATAAATGACGTTGATGTTGTGGCTTTGTTTGATTACACCTGAAATTGCATGTGTTAAAAGAAAAATGTTTTGTTATAACCTTCTTAGCGGTTATGGCCACGATACTTGTTAACAAAACCTTATTCTAAGATGATGTTCAAATAAAATTTTAGTTC
Organism: Lumnitzera littorea; assembly: GCA_024138015.1. Classification (NCBI taxonomy): domain Eukaryota; kingdom Viridiplantae; phylum Streptophyta; class Magnoliopsida; order Myrtales; family Combretaceae; genus Lumnitzera; species Lumnitzera littorea. The sequence goes on along the minus strand of JAMXBB010000001.1, from coordinate 5,860,167 downwards.
AAAGTACTTATAGTTTATAGAAAGGTAAGCTGCAACAATAAAACTAATGTATAAATGCTTTTTCATTTGTATAACATGTTGCATTTTGGATTAGACAAAATATATTTCATTTTTTTTTAAACTTTTATAGCCTAAATAATTTTATTATGTCTATATCGATTAAATTACATAATTATATATATATTTTGGTTTTTCATCTTTACAAGTTTTTATATTTTTGGTAAATCATATAACTAGTGTTACTCTGTTATTTCATTTTAGTTTAAGTCATATGATGCACATCTTAACATTTATAAAGTCTGTCAACCGTAATTGTATGGCCAAACTCTACTTGAGAAAGCCCTGGAATATAAGTTGTACAACTAACACAAGACATAATTAGAACCACAAAAGCAAAATATCTCTTAAGCATAGTTATATAGTTAACATGAAATATAATATTAATTAAAAGTATGAAAATTGTATAGGGCTATTTTCATTAATTGAGCTTTTAATTTAATTTAATGCCATGAGTTGACTTAATGGGCTAATAACAAAGCCAAGGATACCATACCTTATTAGGGATGTCTTATAGAGATCTAACATAACAAGCTCAAAATAGAAATCATCGAATTAGCTTTTCCTCTTTTGACCTCATTTGGTTGTCTCATCCAAAAAAATAAAAAAAGTAAACTTGAAAAAGTTCTTTTAGAGTTCGTTTGGGTCTCGTTTGGCTTTAAAAAGGAACAATTAAGCCTTATAAATTTAGAAAGGAGTTAGGCTTAAGCCTATCTCCAGCTTTAAGCCTAGAGCACATATTTATGAAAGCTTAAGTTTGGACAAGTGATCATCAAGAATCAATCTAACAGTTCTCACTAATAATTCACTTGGTTTGTTTATCTCACATTTATCCAACAATCATTGTCAAGACTAAAATCTATATATATGAGCCTCCTACTCCTCAATTGGAACATTTGAAACATTTGTGAGCTTTATATAAATGTCATTACTCTATTGGAGTCACTTTATAAAATATCAAACATTAGAAGTCAATAGGAGTAAGTTAATAATGAATGAAGAGCATGGAATTTGATCCATTATTAAACATGTATACATGAAACATCGAGCTTATTTATTCATCCTTCCAAACCTTTTTCTATGTGTCATTAAACTAAAACTTCCTTAAAGTTGGTCAATACTCTCACTAATGATCGGATAGTTATAACAATCCCCATATATTAATGGCAACTCTATTGGGGATGAGAAGTACAAGGTGGAATGATGCCTAAGAGAGGTTCCCTCAAGCAAAGCATCAGTTGTAGTTCCTCTTTCCTCATATGCATCAAAATTATCGACCTTCTGTAATTCGATTCGCCTTTAAGCTCTCACATTAATTCCAACTCCTCTAACTTAAACATTCAAAGCTCAATTTATTTACTGCTAATCTACAACAATGGTCCTTTCAATTCTAGCTCCTTACACCCATGTCTACTTGGATTAGTTCAGTCATTTTTAGGAACCACATCAATAGGTTAGGTGTCTAATAACCTTTACACAAATACTACAAGATTGGACACTGGGCTACCAAATCTTGTATTTGTTCATAAGTGGATTTAGGGGTTAGTGGATTTTCAATAAACAATACGAACAACAATACTCAAACTAAGCTTAACATGAACTTGCTAAAAATACTTAGATACTCCAACAACTTTCACAAACAATACCCAAACTTAACTTCACAACACCAACAACTACTAACTACATCACTTCACCGATATACAAATTACACTACCATAGTAACTCCAATACTTTAACAACATTCTCGAACATGCTACTATAATGACAACTAACAACAACTTTAACACATAAACACTTTCTTGCTCTAATATCAGGTTTATATGATGTACATAGGAGTTGAGTATTACTAAGATATCAAACAAATTGACATAATGCAGGGTGAGTCTTTTGAAATATAGAAGAAACTAAGAAGAGTTAAGGAGGGTTTAGTTAAATGTAAGCATCTTGATGGATGTTAATTACTATCAAAACATTACACAACCTAATCATTGCATGAATATTACTCACAAGTAATACCGAGGTCACTTGCTGATAAGAGTAGGGTTTGTACTTAAAGAGACTTACTTGTAAGGGAACTGGAAATATATTCAGTATGTTAAAATATGTGGTTTAGATGATACTTCGTACTATTTATAGTAGTGCTTTAGGGATAACACTAAGAGGGAAAGGATAAAGGGCATATTCACTAAAAGGTGCAAACATACATTCTAAGAATGTCTAGAAATATAAAGAAATACAAAAAGAATGATTTTGCAACAACGGTCCAGAGTTAGAAATTTTGACACAAAACAGCGCTTCTAGTAGAAGATGACAAATTGTTACGGAGCTAATTTTAGATCTTAGCGAAGCTAGTGGTTAGAAGTTAGCATAGTACTTTCATGATAAATATAAATATATATTTTCATAGTTTAGATTTTTACATTGATTCATGTTTCATTAGGAAGATTCTTTTCTTTTGTGTTTTATAGATAGCATATGTTCTTAACCGGTTTTTTTTTTTTTTTATAATTTCATTTTAAATTTGAAAATCATTATCTTTTAGATTAAGAAACTAAATGTTTAATATTTTATTGTATTAGCAGTTTATATTCTTATGTACTCATAAAACAAATGTATCACGTTTAATCTTCCAATTAACTATTTATCTATATGAATAAAGTAGGAAAATCTATTTTAGTGTAACATTTAATATCAGTAAAATAACCCTTCGATAACTACCAATCTCTTTACAAGCTTTTCTTTTCTTTTTATTTTTTCCTATTACAATTTGTCCTTTTTAGTTAAATGTATTGGTTTTTTGTATAATTATTATTTTTTTCTTTTGACACCTATAATAAAGTGTGCCCCTCATTATTTTGTAAGGGACATAAATAGTTGTTTGTTTTTTGTATTTCATAAATTTAATGTATTAACTTACTCTCTTAATTAAAAGAAAATAAACTTTCTATGAGATAATTTATGCATAAGTTGAGGATGACCTTTTTTTTTTTGTCAACATGCATAAGTTGAGTTGAATTTCAGAAGTTTTATAAAGTTTTCTAACTTTCTTCCAAATTCTTAGGGAATAGCCTTCATAAACTTTGACTTAAGTATAAATTAACAATCTTAACTTTCAAAATGTGATTTATGACCTCTTAACCTTTGATAAATTGATATATAATCCCACAAGTTGAGAATAACCATTTTAAACTTTAATTTTGATATGTAAATACTCGGTTAAACTTATCAAAATATATTTTAAGACTCATAAACTTTGACTATAAATATAACTCTTTTTATTAAAAAAAAAAGAAATATTCTATATATTGCCAATTTATCAAAATTTTGAAAGTTAAAAATCATATTATGAAAGTTTAGGAGGTTAATTTGCATCAAAATCAAATTTTAGAAATGATTATTTATAATTTTCTCTTTTTCCCCCTTCTTTCCCAAACCGCTATTATGCATAAGTTATGACTTAAATTTCAAAAGTTTTCATGAAATTTCCTAATTTAAACTAGTATCACTTTATTTATATTCTTGGTTTTGTTTTATTTTTTCCTTTCCAAATTGCTATTATCACTTAAAAAAAAAGATAAATTGCAGAGACCATCCTTGAAAACTTTTATAATTGTACAGATGCCCCGAGTTTTTAAAATTGAGCACTTTCCTCTCTTAAACATATATGAGACCCATAAATTTTGCTTACATGATAGTACTCGTTGTAAGAACCTTAACTTGGAGTTTTCACATAAAATATATTTACTTTAAAAAATAAAGGGAAAAATGCATAAAACCTTCTTAAATTATGATTCAAGTGTAGATTTCTTTCGTAAACTTTTAAAGTGTGATTTTTGATCCCATAAATTTTCATAAATTGGCAAATAAACCCCACGACTTTATTAAACTTTGATTTTGGTGTGTAAATATCCTCTAAACACTATATAGTTTAGGGCGTGTTAAAACATTAAAATTAAAATTTAAGTGGTTATTTTCAATTTAAGGGCTTGTTTATTAATTTATGAGAGTTTATAGATCAAAAATCGAACTTTAAAAGTTTAAGAGGATAATTTGCATTTAAATCAAAGTTTAGGGGGATTTTATGTAATCTCCCAAAAAATAAAAACAAGACAAAAATATTATATTATATTATTGTATTTATTCATATTACAATAGTTATATTTATTTGTGTCTAATTAATTTCTCATATTGAATATTGTGTGAGTTTTTTTTTTTTGGTATAATCATATTTTTAATTATATTGCATTTGTATATGTGTTATCAAATCATGTTAAATATCATTAGCCCTAGCAACTCGTATGCAACTATAAAAATTGAAGACTTTCTTCATAAAATTTTTAAATATGAATTTTCCGTATGCATACCATTAACTACATACTTAGTTATTTTTTTTATTTATAAAGATGCTAGGAAGATTTGAACAAGGAAGTAATATTCATGAAAAGGATCCTAATAGTTGTTCTCCTTGCCTCGAAGGAAGGAAAAAAAAAGGTACACTCAAAATTTTCTACTATTCATATTAGAATCTAGTTAAATCATTTAAATTTAGATCGAGTCTTTCAAATCTTTATATCTATACAAAATTAAGTCATGAATATTATGAATAGGTAGTAAAACCCAATGAACATTATTATTCTTTTTGGAGAAAATTGCAAAAACCTCTTTTAAATTTTGATTTAAGTATAGATTAACTCTCTAAACTTTTAAAGTAAGATTTTTAACCTCTTAAACTTTCATAAATTGGTAAATAATTCTTATAATCTCTTTAAACTTTAATTTTAGTATGTAAATACTTTATAAAATTTGATTTTTATGCATAAATACCCTTAAACACTTCTTAATTTAGGAGGGTATTTATGCACCAAACACAAAGTTTAAGAGTTATGAGGATTGTTTTGCCAATTTATCAAAGTTTAGAAGATAAAAACACTCATTTTAAAAGTTTATAGAAAAAATCTACATCAAAATTAAAATTTAAGAGAGCTTTCTACATTTTCCTTTCCTTTTATTCTTTTAAAAGGAATAAAATAATAAGTTGTTTATCATATATAAGATAAAATCAATCCTTCTATCCTTTTAAAAGAAGTAAAACAATATGAAAACAAGAAAAATAAAATCCAATAGTTTTATTTATTTCATCCTTTTGTATTCTTTTTATTCCTGTTCTTATTTTAATTGTATGTTATTTACTTTTTTTTTTCTTTTGCTCTTTATTTATTTAAGTCGTTATTTTTTATGTGAAAAGCCCAAGCTAAGATTCTTGCTGTGTATTGCCATGGAAGCAAAATTTGCAAGTCTCAGACGTCGTTGAGTATCCATGGTTTTTAGGGGTAATGCACACCCACTTAATTCAAACACTAAATTGAGAATTATTTTCCCATTTTAGAGAGTGCTTTCACGTCTTTAGGGTGTTTTTCAAATTGATTAGCTACTGTCTCTCTCCCTATTTGTTTTATTGCTTTCCACGTGTTTTTTGTATCATTTTACTGAGTAACTACACAATTTTCAGATATAAGCTCATCTTTGCCTGCATCATCCTTCCACCGTATCTCTTCTTTTTCATCTTTTCTTGCATCATTCTTCCACTGGATTTCTTCTTTTTTACCTGCTCTTGTAACATCTGTTTGGTTCAGGTATTCACACATCACCATACTTTGCTTCCATTATACGCTATGGGTTCTTGGTTGTATGAAGTTTTACTTTACATAAATGTTTCATATATACGAGCTATAATTCATTAAAAAAAGGGGAAAAAAAAGAAAAAAGGAATCAATGAATACAGCTCATATGGATCTAGAATGTTTTTCTTGAGCTTCTTGATTTTGTTACATTATATCCTTTTGCTTTTGTCTTTGGTATTCGTTGACCGATTCATGCTGTTCCTTTCTTATTCCTTGCTTCTGTTTTTTTTTCAGCACCATGGCGACTGCTTCTGTGAATGGTGACTCAATGAACCTAAATTTGGATGAAGTATTCCTGGAAAACCAAAGCAAATTTAAGAACTAAGCAAAATCAAATCTGCAGGAAATCCTACTTATTGCTAAAGTAATTGTAGAAAAGGCTTTAAATAAAACTACAGTAACCAATGTCCTTACAAAGTCATGGAAGGGTTACGGTGAGAACTCAGTTTCATTTATGCAAATGAATTTGTTCCAGGTAAATGTTAGAGGAAGGGTTGATGCAGAGAAGCTGTTGAGTGACAGCCCCTGGTTGGTGTTAGGACATTGTTTAATTATAGAAGAGTGGCATGATCGGTGGAGTATTGATGAAATTTCTCTTCACACAATCCCAATGAATATGTTAGCTGCTCAAGTCATAGGGAGGAAAATTGGTGAGGTCTTGGAGGTTAAGCCTATCGTGTCAGTGAAAGGGGAAAGGAGGGCGTTTCTTAGAGTGAGAGTCAGAATTTTCATTCTAGAGCCTCTGAAAGCCAGTGTTTGGGCGAATAAAGGGAATGGAATGAAATATCAAGTGTTGCTTAAGTATGAAAGATTAAATGACTGGTGCTTCAATTGTAGAAGACTGGGACATTTGGGCAAGAGTTGTGAATTTGAGAAATGTAAGGATAAAAACATGGGTCTTGGTTTGAGAGCCTTTGTTGTGAAGGTATGGAATTTGCAAGATCATAGTCCTAAGGATAATGTGAATTCTGAAGTCTAATCTCGGATGAAGTCTTTGTGTTCTACCCAAACTATTGCCTCCAAACAGAAATACCCTCTCATAGACATTACTTTCAACCAAAATATTCCTTCCAAATCTTTGCAACTGTCCTCATCTTTTACCCAGACTTCCTTTCATCCTAAGCACAATTTAGCCTAGAAACAGGCATTTTCAACAGAAAACCAACCACTGTTGTCAAATGATTCAAACCAGAGTGGAGAAGATACCTGTGCTCATTCTCTTATTGCTCCAGTTTCTGTGCCAGCAGCAAAGACTTCACAATGTGCTGATGCTTCGCAACCCCAGGAAGGCTTTGATCTTGTTCGTAACATTTTGAATTTAAACCTTGTAAATCATGTAATGAAATTAAAATCTACATCCTTTGTTGCAAATGGTGCCTTAGCATCAGCATTGAGCAAGTTTGAATATCAAAAGGCCCAGAATGGAGGAGGAGACGATTATCACCTGCAAAGAAATTAAAATATTGTGAGAATTTATTAACTGGTGGTTTAGTTGAAAATCAGAGAGCTAAGAAAAAAGAGGATGGTGCGCTGTAAGTGAAGGTTTTAGTTGAAAATGATTGTGAAAAAAGTAGTGTAGTTGAGAATGAAAAACAAAAATGCAAAAAATAAAAAAAAAAATCAGAAAAGGAATTTTTCAAAAAGAAAAAAGTGCAGAATAGAAGGTGTGTCAAAAAAGAAAAGAGTGAAGAAGGAAATAAAAGTGACTACAGAGGAATCGAGCGTTTTAGAGGGGCGTGAGTTTTTATTCCAAGGTGCACTGAGGCATGTGGCAAATGGCAGAAGAATTAGTGTGTGGACTGACAAGTGGGTTCCCTATCGGCAAATCAGAGGGTATGTAATGAAGGATAACTAAACTCAAATTTTAGCAAAGTAGAGGAATTTATAGATGCTGAGTCGTTTACGTGGAATACCTTACGTCTCAGACATTGTTTCTCCAGCGGAGCGGTTGAGCTTATCCGTGCGATTCCAATCCATGCAACAGCGACAAAAGATTTCATTGTATGGCCCTTCAACAGGCAGAGTACCTGTATAGTTAAATCGGCTTATCACTTTATGAAGCAGTTAACTTCAAAAACTCAGTATGATAAACCATCCTCTTCAACATCTACAACTAAGGAGCAGTCGAAAAAGATATGGAATGTGGAAACTTTACCGAAAGTTCGGCACTTTCTTTAGTGACTGGCTTCTAATACGCTTCCAGCCATGAAAAGGTTGTGCCACAGGAAAGCTTCACCTTCACCGGTATGTCCATTTTGTGGTGACCCTGAGACAACTGAACACGCCATCCTCCTTTGCGAGTGGGTACAGACCATACGGTTTGGAAGCATGAGGCTATGTATCAACAGAGCAAGGGTAAGTCGGTTTGATGACTGGTTTTTGGACATCATACAGGGCTTAGGTCTCCGGTTGCTTCACGAAACGAAATCGAGAGAGAAGTTAGTGTAGCGGCATGGCATATTTGGAAAACATGGTGTTCCAAGGTGTTTGAAGGGGTAAAAGTGGCACCTTTGACAGTGATCAATAGAGCTAAGGCTTCCTTGCAAGCATAGTGTAAGGATTTGAACAGTGATGCAGATCTCTCTAGTGCGAGATCTAGGGTTAACGAAAGGGAAGGAAAGTGGTCTAGCCCTAGAGATCCATACTTTAAAATCAATGTTGATGCTTCATGGGTGGCTTTGGACAAACCCGCAGCAGTGGCCGTGGCTGTGCGAGACATTAGGGGTTCATTGGTGTTAGGGTTTGCCAAGACAGCATTTTGTGGGAATGTGGAAGGGTTAGAAAGCGTGGCTCTCACTGAAAGAAGCGGTTCGGGTGGCTTGTGATTACAACTAGTGTCACGTGGCGTTTGAACGTGACAACCTATCAGTAATTTCAGGAATAAGAGAAGATGTGCGTTTAGCCTACTAGGCCTCTCGAGCCCACATCCAGGAAACTTCTTTTCTTTTTCTTACATTAACAGAAAAGCTAATAAGACAGTTCATTGCGTAGCTTCACGTGTTCTAAGAGAGATGAGTCCAAGTGAATGATGTTCAGAAGGTACTTAGTGAGGTTACTGCTTTTTCTGTATCCATGGGTCAAGATCACTCTGATTATGGTTAATCTTTAATAACATTCATCATTTTTTCAACCCAAAAGGAAAAAAAAAGTTTTAAGGGATATTCTCCGCAATTTTCCAAAAGAAAAAAAACAAAAATATTGCTGTCAAATTTCAGTGGATCCTTACGATTTAATGTTTACTGTGATACGTTATTCGACATGAAACTCATGCCATTTTTCAATTCAAACGCCTTGCAATTTACTGGATGAGTAAAATACACTACAGAACGAACATCGAAAACATGCTCTCATTGAGAGTCGAACTCAAGACCTCCCGCTTACTTAACGGGTGCTCTAACCAACTGAGCTACGAGAGCGCTGTATCCGTTTGAAAATATATTACTATATATTTAATAATCCGCTCCAAGGTCGGTCCCCCCTTCTCTCTCCGCGCTTTTCCTGGACTTTTCCTCTCAGTCCTCTATCTTATAATTAAACCCTCTAAGTTAAGTTTTTTATGCGACTCATTTTCATTTTCATTTTCATTTTCATTCCCATTTTTTTCCAACTAACGAAATCAACACAAAAAAAGTTCCACTTACAATCTATTCAAATTTCACTGCCGTCATTAGATTAGCCCATGGATTCCGATTTGTGGAGAAGCACCCGTCTCTCATCTTCCTCAAGATGTTACCAAACTCGTTCAGGTTATACACCGTTTTTCTTTTTCTAAATAAACATTCGATCTTCTTAGGGTTTTTTTTTTTGTCGCATTGGATTTTGAACTGGGTTTGTTTGATTTCAATTGGGTGTTTGCAAATGTTGACATTGTGCTGTGTTTTTGTTTAGTTTAACAGTATTGTTGAGTTTATCATTTAATTTTAATGTTATTTTTGTTGCAGAATTGTTTTTCGATGACTATGAAGAAATAGAGGAGGATTTTGATTCAAAAGGGGAGTTTTTGTGCCCTTTTTGTGGCGAGGAGTTTGATATAGTGGGGCTTTGTTGTCATATCGATGAGGAACATCCTGTGGAAGTGAAAGACGGGGTACGACTTGCTCTGGATGCTTTGTGTTGCATGTTCAAGCTATATTTGAATATATGTTTATATTACTTTACGTTTAGGATGCAAAAAAACGTGTTGTTTCTCTCTTTTATAAGTAAATGGATTTTGGGTGAGGAGGCATGGCTATAATTACATTGGCTAATTCCTGTGGCCTTGTTGTGAATAAATCTGGAAGATTATGCAATGTTGTGTTAGTACTCTTACCCAGACCTTAGCTGTCAAGCCATAAAGATTTGCTTGGGTGGATGGTTTGGTTATGGTGTTGTTTTGTGAATGTATGTGAAGCCTACTTATTTGTGCAGTAACAATTTTTAAGCTAATGTTAGATGGAATGGGGTTGTGGGCAACTAAGGTGGTTCCTAGGATTGCGAGATGACATTATTTGAGGTTTTTATATGATTTTTTAGTTCTTTAATAGGATAGAGAAACTTGTATGTAGGTGATAATAGATAACCTGTGCAATTTTCACATTCATGGAGATTCCTGAATGAAGTCAGGAGCTTAATGTGCTTAACTTTTTCAGTTTTTGTTTGGCCTTTGTTCCAATGATACCCAAATGAGCACTTTGGCACAAGTATAAGATGGCAATATTAGGCTGTGTTTGGTTTGTCTATGCCATGTCTGTTTGGCAGCTGCTCAATGTCTACTTGAGTAGACTTGTTTGGCAGCAAATAGATGTGAAAAAGACAATGATATAATTACACAAATGACCTCATTGAAAAACTAATTTCCTAAACAACTGACCTCAAACAGAAACGGATAAGATAAAGTTAAGATAATTTCTCAAACAGTTAGTTTCAAATAGATACAGATAAAATACAGATAATGATATAATTACACAATGACATTTTGAGATGAATCTTTGTGCTTGACACATTTTCTTTTGGAATTTAGGTTTTATGTAGTATGTATGCATTGCTTTTCTTGATCTTGTTCTTTGGTTTGTGAGATTGCAGGTCTGTCCTGCATGTGCAAAGAAGGTGGGGTTGGATCTTGTTGGTCACATCTTACAACATGGAAATTTTTATAAGATATCCTTTACATTTAGTATGGGTCCTATATTTAATTCAAGTTTGGATATCACACTTTAGTTTTCTTTTTTCTGCTCTCGTATTGTCAGATATTTATTGTGCTTCCTGACTCCTGAGTTTGTAGCTCATTATCCTTTTCCTTTAAATTCTGAGGCTCTGGGGCTATGCTTGTCTGATTCCTTGCGCTATGATTTCTTTTGTTTTTAGAGGAGAGTTTGGCAGGAATGTGATTTTGTGGAGTCAAGGATATGGTTCCATGGTTGCCAATTCGATTCAATTTAGTTTCTCCCACTAATTTATGAGAGCCATGCAACCATAGTTTTAGCCTCATAACTTTACATCTTTTCCAAGTGCTCCATAAAAGTAAGAATAATTGGATTTCTTGGTATTAACATCAAGGGCATAAAAGCTGACATGTTGGTTGTGGTTGATAGTTATATGTTGTTTCGCAAAACCCTTTCCTTTTCCATTAATGATATTATTTATATATATTAAAATGGCTTCTCTGATATTAAATTGTCAATGTGATTGTTTTACTGTGTTTGGAAATTCTGTGCTAGTTCTATGAGTCATGTCCTTTTTAGTGAATCATGCAACCTCTACCCCCTTCCCCTCTTATGTTCTTGTTTTATCCTGTCCTACAAAGGTGGAGAACTGTAGTTATCTAGTTGATACTCTTGATTTGGCACAGGTTTGCAAAAAATCATGTAACTGTTAATGGTAAAAGTTGCTTTCTCAAGCTCAATTTGTGTTGAACATGCCTATTGACTTGTATTGAAGCTTAGGAGGAAGTCCTCTCTTCTTGGTGTTAATGGATTCTGTTATCATGAGGCAATTATGTTTTTTGAGTTCCAGTATGTAATCTTGCTTTCTTCTGTTTTTCTCTTGAAAACCCATGTTTTCCTTTACTAGTAATACATGCCTCGCAAGCCAAGGTTTCGTAGAGGTGGATCCAGTTCAGCATATTCTATTTTTCGGAAGGAGCTCCGGGAAGGAAACATGGAATCCTTCTTTGAGGGCTCCTTGCGTCCTTTTTCTTCCTCACGTGCAGATCCAGATCCATTGTTATCATCATTTATACGTGCTCCCCCTCTTGAGGAATCTACTACTGTGGAGACACATCCTTTGTCAGAGGCAAGTTCAGTCAAAGAATGCTCTGATGAAGAATTATTGGAAAGGTATGGTTTCTACATGGTATAATATTAAGATGTAGTTGCTGTTTGAGAATTTTTTATATGTATGTTCCCAAAATTTCAAAGAGAAGGATCTTTTTTAGGTAATGCTTGTTGAAAATTTCAGTAAGAAACCATTGCTTTAAAATTTGTAAAAGGAAACCAGGAGGTTCCAGATGCAGTATTGCCTGTCAATTGTGTTCCAAAAAGAGGCACACATCATTCTATACAAGCTATAGTTTGAAACCCCCCTTGCAAACCCCCCAAAAAGAGAGAGAGAGAGAGAGAGAGAGAGAACCAGATACAAGCCTATCACTGCTCTGATTGTGTACAATATTATTTGCACTGTTCTATCATAAGATAAACTTCAAAGGTCCAGGCCTCTCAAGTTTCTTTCCCTCCATATGAAGTAAATGCAAGCTGAAAGGCTGATTTCCACCTGGCAACATCAACTGCCTTGGAGCTTCCTAAAGGAAGTGATGCCTGTAGATTGATATCCTGGCTAGGAGAACTGGTGGGACATTTAACTTCACTAGCTATGTGCTTCCAGACTTTAGTAGAATACGAGCATTGAATTAACAAGTGGCAGCATGCAACATATCTAAGGGTTCATAAACCTTTGGCTAGATTTTATACTAGGCGGAGTAAGTAGTAGTAGTGTATGGATGTGTTAAGTAGTTGTGTATGTTGTATGGGTATTTGGTGGTGTGCAATATATGTTGTGTTCCTGTGTTAAGTGTTGTCAGTGTTTTAGTGGTGAGTTGCATATTGCTGTTCTGTTATTATTGTTGTGAGAGTGTATGTTGTGGTACAGGTAGTGTTTTAAATATGTGGAAATGAGAAAGGGTAGATTAGTAATTGTAACAAGGAGAATTAAAGGAGGAAATGTGGGAAAAGGGGAGTTGTCAGTTAATTCAGTTAAAAGACAAGGAAGCTGGGGGAAGAGGCATTCGTTCATTTTGGTTTTCCATTAGAGCTGAACATTGCCGTAACTTAGACTGGAAGTGCCTTATTGGTGTTGGCTTCCAGATTTGCTTAGTCGTTTGTATTCTTTGATCATCTTGGTTGTTCAAGTATTGTACTTGCTAGTCTGATTCATCTTAGTTGTTTCAATCGGTGCTTTCTGTGGGAAAAAGTCGAGACTAAGATGGAGACTAGAGTGGAGATTTTGGAGAAAAAAATATGAAGGAATTGGGAGACAAATTGAAAGGAAGTTTGACAGATTTTCCTACTAGAGAATAATTCAAGTCTTAAGTCCTTTAGCCATTGATAAGCGAATTGCGACTCTTGAAACAATGTTACATGACTTCTCGAGGGCTCGACAGAAAGAGTTATGAGTGTAGGATAGGGAGGGATGTTTGGATAATGTTGAAATTAAAATCAATGATGGAAGTCAAAGTTTCGATTGACATTCCATGACTCTGGGTGAAGGAGGATCGGTTAATATGTTGAACATACCTTTACTATATTTCAATGAGATCCTTCTAATTGGATTGCTACTGTCATACAAATATTTGAGACCATTAGATCGATGAAGAAAGAAGAGTAGATATGGCAACTATATGTATGATGGGCCGGACTATATTGTTGAAGCGTAAGATTCCAAATTTACATTGGGAAAACATGAAACTGGAGATAACCTAAATATGACGATCATCTCTCTAATAATCCTTTTGAACGACATTCAACCTTTTGCCAAACAACTACAGTGGCAAAGTACATAGAGGACTTTGAAAGCCCCTGAGATGATTGAGTTGCAATTGTTGAGGTATTTCCTAGGCAGATTGAAGGACGGTATGAGTTAGGGTTCAAACTTTGAGGCCTATTGGTGTGTCCAAATTTGTTGAGTTGGCCCTAAGTGTTTGAATAGGAGTTTTGATATATCATTGTTTCCGTGTAACTTGTGCGTTGTGAGGAGTTGATGAAACATTGGTGAGTTGAAAGTGGCTTGACTAAGTGCATTCTTGTTTGCGACTGTCGCATTGCTCGGCCTCATGTTGCATGAGTAATGTTACTTGTGCGCATGGTCAGAATTATGTGAATTGGAGAGCTTGACCACCCAACCAGGGTGGACAAAATGTTAGAACTATGAGTTGAGTGGGTAATAACTCTTGTCGAATTAACTTACTGAACAAGGAAGGGCCATTGGTTAGTAGCAGTGGCTCGGATTAGGTTTGCAATATTAGTGAAGGGGTTGAACTGATGTCTTCTCATGAATATGTGGATAAACAAATGCCTGTGCTTTTAAGTGTGATCAACCCTTGGTCTAGATCACAGGTGTTGGAATAAGACCATGTAGGTGATGATGCTTGAAGATGAAGTTGACTTCATGGACGGTGAGTGGATTGATGTTGAAGTAGAGGAAGTGCAACATGTATGTAGTTGTATGCGGCAGCTACAACTAGTGGGTGTGGAATTATCTTTACTTGCTTTACATGGGTTTGAGGGCCATAAAACCTTGAAATTTGAAGGTGATCTTTTGGTGAATGTTGTTTCCATACTTGTAAATAGTGGCGCAAGCCATAATTTTGTTCAACTAAGCTTGTGAAGTCTTTGTTGTTGAATGTTTTTAAGACTGCCATTCCATGTGAAGCTTGGTGATGGGCATAAGGACACTTCTGGTGTTTGTAGGTACTTGAAGTTGCTGGTTGGTATGGCTTCTTATGAATTATAGGTTCATTGCTATGTACTACACATTAGTGGAGTTGATATCATACTCAATGTTGCGTGGCTACAAATGTTGGGGGAGATTAATGTTGATTGGAAAGCTATGACAATGAAAATTCCATATAAAGGGGAAGAATTGTTGTTAAAACTACTTTGCACAATCTGGAATTTCTCTTAACATGTTGAATAAATTGGATGGTTTCAAATTATGTGGACTCGTGGGAAGAAGATAAACTATGTTGCTTGGCTAAAAGCAATGATATACCTGCTGTAATTTCTGAACTTTTGGCTGATTTTGCTATCTTTGATGAAATTAAGGAATCACCTCCTTCTCGAGTGCAAGATCATAAAATTGTGTTGAAAGAGGGAGTTGGTCCAATAAATTTGAGGCCTTATGGATATGCTCAAATCCAAAAGGATGAGATTGAGAGATTGGTGAAGGACATGATAAATGTGGGAATTATCAAGGCTAGTTTTAGCCCATTCTCTAGTCCAGTTGTAGTAGTGAAGAAAAAGGATGGCTCTTGATGCTTTTGTGTGGATTATAGATCCTTGAATGAAGTTACAATACTCGATAAACATCCTATCCCCATTATTGATGAGCTACTTGATGAATTGTTTGGGGCTTCTTGGTTTTCTAAGATCAATTTGCATTTAGGATACCATCAAATTTAGGATTCTTTAGAGGATATTCCTAAAACTATCTTCTGCACTCACCTGGGCCACTACGAGGTCTCATATTCCGCTTGGCATAGATAGTAATTAGCAATCAGATGAGTTTGCAATACCCAGGCGATCAATTTATTGCAAGTACGCAGCTTCCCATGGATTGTTATTTACCTAGGTATAAGTTATATGGAACTGTACCAATTTAGTTCAAGGAATCTATGGATGAGGTTACATAAGGCTATACAAGGCAGATTTTTATGGTGAATAGACCGCTTATTGGTGTTAACCACATAACGCTATGAGCTTCCATGGTCTAGATCTGATTGAGGAAGCGATGATTCCATGTGTGGGCAAATCTCTCTACTTGGAAAACCTCGGCCTTGCTCAGAAACCATGGAGCAAATTCCTGCATTTCTGGTAAAACTGACCTGTAGGTCATTTGTGGCTCAAAGAAATCAGGAACAGCGCAGCTTGAGAGCCATTGATCTTTCCACAGAGAGAGAAATTAAGCATAAGAATTTGCTTTAACCTTTATTTCTTAATTATTTTGACCTATTTCTAATTCTCTTTTGTGAAAATTGATCTTGCTATTGGCTATTACCTTGGAGATTCATTAATTATAAAGAGCATGGCCGTTGGTCTAAAGTGTTGTTTTGAAGCATTATTTTGCTTGTTAATGGACCACAACATCCTGCATGAACAGACATGGCTTCTGTGAAACCTAAGCAAAAGATGTGATCCCTGGGCATATCTATAGGAGCTGTCCTGCTCTTTAGGCTATCGAACCCTTTTGTAGAACCATAAGGAAACCTGATTAGAGAAGAATAATCTTTGGTGTCCTCTAATCACAAAGAATGAGACTACTCCTCTTATATATACACATCTACGCATGCATTCAGCTCTGAATGAATTAGGAAAATATTGGGCCATCCTTCTCTGATTGTAAGATCAATTGGATGAATCTTGAGATAATTAGAGTTCTGAAAGCATGATAATCAATCATTAAAGTTATGATGGGTTTCATATATATATAATGAATTTTTGCTGAAGTCTTCTCATTGAATTTATCTTGGCATAGAGAGGGATGTGATATATGATCTGAATTATATTAGCTTTTCTGTTGCATGCAAGGAGGTAAGTTTTACAATGATTTATTGTAGTTATAACCACATCATGTCTAGGGGATGGTGGGTCTTATGATATATGTCTTCTGAGGTTTTTCCTTCTTGTCTAGATTTGGATTGTGAGGTGCTAAATTGAAAATGTAATCAGCAAAAGGAGATCTTTATGTCATGTCAATTTTTGATGCTAGGATGGACTTCTTGAACTTATCAATTGGGTGCCTTGAGGAGAGTCGTTAACAACTCATTATATCTTTTGAAAAAAAAAAAGGGAATTTGTAGTTTTCAATCGATGCAGCGAGAAACAGTGACGTGCAGAGAGGTGGAGTAGGCGATGAATGATTGTTGATTTGATTTTACTAGTTTTCGTTGCTTGTTCAACCTCATGATTATTGTCTGTTCTGGTTTCAAGTGTTTCCCTAATACCCTGGCAGGCCTACTCGACTTGTTTGCGGTACTACTCCTTTGATTACCGCACTAGTGCTTAACCATAGAATTTTGCACTTTTCGTTCACTACTATATGGTCCAACTTCCAAGGGACTAAAATGGTCGTCTTCTTCTGCCATTTTCCTTCTGCTTTTAAATTGTTTTCCCACTTGAATTTTAACGTAGTTCTTTAATGGCAGGAGCACGGAAGACACGCTGTCGTCGGCCCAGGATAAGGAAGAAGCGGCTCGGAAGAGCAAATTTGTGCAAGGGTTGCTGCTGTCTACCATTTTCAATGACGACTTATAATTTTCTGTCGGGATGGCGGATTAAGGAGGAGTAGTACAAGCCTAGAAATATACTGCTAGGTGAGGAGTTAGGTCGAGCTTCGGGGAATTCTATGTACTTAGGAACTTAAATGTGTATAAACACATTATATGTATGTATGTATGATAGGAAGCCTAATGTCGTATTATCTTTTGTAGTTTCTCGAGAACCTGCGGTGTTAATTAATAATAGAATGGAAACCGACGAGATGCTGCCATTGTGGCTCAGACACACCATGTAGAGATCAAAGTTATATACATATTATATATTAATTCTGAGTAATAAATTGTAAAAATTTCAAATATGAAAAAGGGAAGAATTGATTATAAATAGTCGATGTTTAGATTAATAAATAGTATATAAATATTAATAAAATTTTATTGATATTTATATATTATTTATCGATTTATATGATGTATTAATTTTATTAAATATTTTTTCTTCATTTGTCGGGATAATTCTCGAAATGTTGATGGCATCTCAATTTATTTATTGTATAAATTGTCGGATGCTTAAATGTAATTGGTTGGAGTCTCATTTTAGATAATTGTGTTTTCCAAACTTGAAGAAAGGATTTAGAGACGTTAGAAATTCAAAGAAATTTTCAAAAATTATTGTACGAATGAATGAAATAACAAATAAAAGGTAATAATTATTTTAAAAGGCCTACACCGTCCGCAGCCTACCATAAGTGCAATCCAAGTTTGATTTGACAGCCTTTTTTCTAGTGAATTTTACGGCAAAAAGACAATTTTCACCAGACAATATTAAAAGTGGGCCTAACGTGACACGTGGTGAAATAAATTAGTTATTTAGTATAAATAATAATATAATTTTTCATATACCAATACAAATTATCTTCAATCTTTCTTTTCTCTCTCCTCTCCTCTCACCTATTTTCTTACTTCTCTTTGTAAAAATTTCTCCTCCTCATCCGGGAAAATCAAATGAAATATTATTTTTTTTTTCCAAAAGAATTTCCTAAAATACGGAATAAAAGAATGTCCAAAAATACTTGGTTAAATTTCGTAACTTCCAAACGTTGAACTTGACGCCAAAGCCATTATTATCCCAATTGTATCATTACTAATCTTTAATCTTTTCGCTCTTAGGGGAATAAATAAAAAACTTCTCAACAGATAGGTCGGAGGATAATTCTATTATTCTAAATGGTCCCACTTAGGGCGATTTGATGGCGAAGCAAAAGTTGTACATGTTGTAGCTAACAGGGGCGAGTGATCTCCCTTCCATGAATCGTGATAGGATCAATGTCACAGACAAGAATGTATTTGGCTTTTATCCCTTCGTATTTTGTCTCTTTGCATTTCCAATTCGTCTTTGAAATCATGACTTCCAAGTTAGATTTTACATCATCCATTATTTTAAGGCATTTTAAAATTGCAGTTGGCGTTTTAGTCACTCTCACGCACACACTCACTCTCTCTCTTTTTTAGACGGTGCCAATTGGCATTAATATAAAAGAACATGACCCCATTTCATTGTGGTGACACTAGATAATATAATTTATTGATGACGGTTATTTAATGGATTAAATTGCCACCTTTATAGTTGGGATGTAATTCATTATAAGCGATTTAATGTAAGTCTAGAAGATATATTGATTTTCTGGTAATGTTTAAAAATAAGACTATATTATTAGTGGAACATGCAAAAAAGATTGTAAAATGTAAATAGATAGCCATGTATTTATCACTTTTATCTAAATCTTATCATAAAGTTAATATTAAGTTGCTATTAGAGAACTTATCCCAATACTTTCCTAAGTTATCGATGAGCATATGATCCACTAACTTAGGTCAATTCTATTCTTCACTGGTTGGGTGTTCACTAGCTTAGATGGATGGTTGGCCATTAAGGTGAGTTCGGAGTCCCATTAAGGCGTGAGGTAGTGGTGGGCACTAAGTCAAATTGGCTTGAAATCAGTCTTGAATTGTTGGTTCACGAGTCGATAATACAGTGAATCATGATCGGTTTGTGAGTTGGTGGTTTCAGTTTGGTTTAAGGCCTTTAAATTATTATTTTTTAAATATTTAAAATTTTAATTAATTTTATCTAATACATTAGTAATTTTTAATAATATGATCTCCTTTTGTTCTTTTTTTTTTAATTGTACTAATAATTAATAATTTCTAATTTTTTTTATTAATTTCTAACTTAACGAGATTTCAAATTTTTTATTTTTTTCTCTCAAATTTTATTTTATTTTTTTCACATTTAAGTCCTTAACATTTAATAAGTTTTATAAAAATGACTTGTATTAATTGAAATTAAATTTTCTATTTATCGTTAACACATAATTAACTTTTATAATTAGTTATCTATCATTAATTTGATGATATTATTTTTTAAAAAATTATCCTTCATTATTGCAAATAAAATAGTTTTAATATGCAATAATTTATTAGATATTATCAAATTATTTTTTTCAACTTAGTGATATTTCTTTTCTCAATAGATCGGATCAGGCAATTTTACTCTTTTGAATTGCTTGAACCATTAAAATCCGGCGATTTGTTAAGGCGTTTCGACCTGTCTACTTTTGGGTTGAGTTAGTTCTAAGCCGGTTTATGGTTCAAAACCGACCTTTACTTAGATCTAGCATGTGGTATCAACTTTTTTAAGGTGATATTGCCCTTACAGTAGAAAATAGGTCACCTTCAAGATACAATGAAATTTTCTCAAAAATCTCTTTTTTGTAAATCTATGGAAAGCATTAATATTTCATGATCGAAGAGATCAGGCATATTTATTTATTTATTTGTGTTGAAAAGACATAGCTATTCAATTTTAATAGATATGACTATGACTTTTGGTTTATGTCTGTTTGTTTAAAAGAAATTATTGTGGATTAACAATCCATTAATAACAATTAAAAAATTAATTGTTGGATAGATTAGTTATGCAAATGGCAGGTACAAAGTTCCATAACATAAGCCGCGCGTAACTAATTTAAGGCATTAATCAAGACACCCGCTTATGAATATTTTACACTTTGCTTTTCTCTTGACTTAGCTCAAAATCAGTTGTATGTGTAGCTAGCATTCTCTTAACTTTATTACTGAATGTGTGTATTTTAATACATGTATGCTAAGGTAATTATAATTTAGTGATATTATTATTGATATTTTATTGGGATAGATTAATTTTCGAATTGTTTCTATTCTTAATTAGTAAAAATAAAAAAATAAAAAAGGAAACTAATCACATCAAATCCTATATTTGGTTACCAACAGATTAAATATTCAATTTTATCAATCATGTTTTGTAATTATAAAGTTTTATTCTTGATTGTTTGAACGAGCAGGCGTAGATGGAATTATGTAATGCCAATTTATTTCAAACGACAGTGGCGTAGATGAAATCATGGAATAAAAAATACGTAATTTTTATTGAATATATTGGAACCGATATTTACTATTCGGTACATCCATTATGGTTCTGAAATATAGATTTTGATTAGTGTAATAGACACGTGGTTGATTCTTTTTCTTCCTTTTTAACAATTCAATAGCCCCCCCTTTTTTTTTCCTAATATGGATAAGGAAAAATTGTGAATTATATAATAAGAAATGACAAAAATTGCAAAATATGAGGGAAAGAAAAACAGAATTCAAGAACCTTACGGCAGCCATCTCGAGCACTGAGGCAAGTAGTGTCTGGTGAGGATAGCCAGTCTTGCTTCGTTGTTTCATTTTTTAGTTAAAAATATATAAATGTACTATTTTTTCATCTGTTTTCCTAATTTTTACATTTCTTTCTTATGTAACATGTAATTTGATTTAATAAATTTAATAACATCAATTTGTTGAGATACTTCCTGCAAGCTAATAAAAAGGGTGATACTTGTAATTTCTTACCAAAATCTTTAATGGAATTAATGAAAGAGCTTGTTACACCTATTTTCAAGAATATAAGGATTCAAATAGATAAGCCAAATGTTAGGATTAAGTTTGTATATTTTCCTTAAGATATAATATTCATCGTTTCTTAGAGTGAATAGTAAATGCACTCCCTATATTTACTTTACGAGCGCTTAACTATTTCATTTTTGAAATTGAATATTTAGCACCCCCAAATATTTGAAAACGTGTTTTCAAACTTTATTTTACTATTTTTCAATTGGATAAAGCAAAAAAAGTATTTAAAATTTAGAAAAAGATACCGAAAATTAAGAACAAAATGATAATGCATAAATCTACTTATACCTAAAAAAAAAAAAAAAAAAAAAAGACTTGGACAAGATGTTCAGAGTTTATCCCATCTAAAATGTAATACAAAACTAGATAAAAGTATAAATATTGAGGATATAAATGTAATTAAATAAATATTAGATAATATTTAAAATTTATACTTTTGAAATAATATAAAAATATGATTAAGTTAATATTAGACAATATTAAAAATATAAATATTAAAATATAATATTGAGTTTAATACTTGTGTATACTAAATAAAAAATATAATAAAAATCTATATTTAATAATATGTAAAAAAAAAATGGTATAATATTGTTGTATAATTCTATAATTCTTGTACTTTTATTGTTCAATACTCTTTATTTTGTCTAGTTCTAACAACCCAATATTATGTAATTAGTATTCCCATAATTTATAAGTATAAACATCAGACNGGGAATACTTGTAAAAAAAAATTGGCTAACTACGGTTGTATAATTCTATAATTCTTGTACTTTTATTGTTCAATACTCTTTATTTTGTCTAGTTCTAACAACCCAATATTATGTAATTAGTATTCCCATAATTTATAAGTATAAACATCAGACAATAATAGATGTGGTAATGCAAATTTAAGGGATATGATCGGAGAAATCCTCCTTGCTTTATTTTGTAATAAACCCTAATTAAATTCAGAGAATTCGATAGTTGTAATAATACATACATAGAGGATTCAATCGTTCGTGATAATCCATAATCTCATACAACCATCAAAAAGTAATCTGTACCAAAAGTAATCTCCCATCCATGTGGTGCTGGAGGACGACAAATTGGAAGTCTGCAGCGTGTCGGATTGAAAGAAAAAAGTAGGAAACAAGCACAAAAATTAATGAATTAATAGGAATGACTAAAAGAGATTTCGAATCTTTCTCATGGTTCTTTTATATTTAAAAAAAAAATGTGAAATCTCAAGGAGGGCCGCTGGATGGATATCCGTTCTCCTCGTGTCCACTAAGTCTGTTATACGATGCAAAGTTGCCCGCGGGATGGGTTTCACGTGTCCGTCCATTTTTTATTGTAAAATTTGGCGATGAATAGACGTGCTCCAAAGTCCAAGGTGAATTTGATGTGATTAGGCTGTGTTTAAATAAGTGTATATGCGGATATCGGGAGAAATCAATGGAAATCCCGTGTCCGGTTATTTTAATGAGAAGTAAAAATCAAATAAAATGATTTAAATGAGTAAAAATATTCTCACTTTAATTCCACTTTCATTTCTTTTCAAAATTTGAGGAAAGAAAAAAAGAAAAAAAAAACGAAAACTTTATATGAAGTTATAGAAAAACTCTTAAAACAACTCCTTATCTTATATTTTGACGGGTGTTTTCAAATCAGGCTTGACTTTTTGAATTGGACACACGAGAGAGTTAAGGGTTAACGGATTGAGTTGGGTTGAAACGAGGTTGAATTGAGATTAATAAAAAAAATAAAAGTATAAGTGATATTTTATAAGAAATGCAAAAATATATTAATTTACAAGTTCAAATAAATTAAAACTTCTATGTTTATTAGAGCTAGGCAAAAAAAAAAAAAAAATTGAGGATCAAATCATGAACATAACTGAATCGAAAAATCGATTTTATTTTATTTTATTTTTCATACTGTTTAATTTACAATTCGGTTCGATTGTATATAAACGGTTCGCAGTTTGGTTTGGAGAAACGAATCAAACTTTATCGTTTTAAATTAAACCGAACTAAACTATTTAATTAAATAAAAAAATTTATGCAATTATTTTGTACTTTTTTATATTTTTTTCTATCAATTTTTATAAATTTCATCAAACTTTTCATATCTTGTTATTCTTTATCATTATTTTGTATTAATTATTAAAATTACGTTTAGTAAATTCCATTTGAAATTTCATATTTATTGAAAATAAAAATATTTAGTAAAAATTTGACACAAATGGTTTGAACCATGGATCAAACGGAGCCGAATCGGTTTTAATTAGGTTTGAAAAATTTATGAATCAAACTGTATGATTAGATTCAACTTAAAAAAAAAAAAACTGAATTAGTTATATTAGGTTTGATTCGGTAAGAGAGGTGAATTATATCGAACCGAATTGTACCTACTCTTAATGTTTACATTAAATAAAACATAAAAGGAATAGAAATCCATGAATATCTATGTTCATACTGATGATTATTTTTCCACATTAAATATTAATTAGATATCTACTCATACAATATAGATAGCATACAAATATCAACAACATAGTCTAAACAAAATGTGATAATAAAATGTAAGATTATGGGGAAAAAAGTATGGAAGAATTTTCTTTTGTTTTTCACCTGTTATGCTAAATGCATGTATTAAGGTAGACCGTAATATTGGACTTACCTACAACTTTACACGGTTCCATGAGATAAGTACACTTGCATGTTACCATCTTCTCATAAGAAGGATATGATTGTATGATCACAATGTGATACCTTCGAGGTATCAGTATATCAAAGGTCAATAGAATGGGAAAGATGTTTTCATTCTTGTGACAAAGAACCCATTTATGCTTAGCAAGTTTCACTTCATTGAATCAACCTTCTTTAATAAACATGTAAATTAAGAAGAGACACTCATAGTGGAACCCCCTAAGGAATCGGTACTAATAGGAGAAGAAGCTAAGAAACACGTATCGAAAAAAAGAAAAAAAAAAGGATATACGGTTGTTGTTGAGTTATAAAGAAGCACAAGCTAGTTATTGAAATTATGAAAATAGATGCACCATAGGACTTAGAAAATGTAAGAACCATTGACAACTAGAGTTTCCTCTCATTGGTTACATTTTGGATTTTTTTTTTTAATACTTCATACGTAAATAAGGTGATAGCCACTTCTTGTTAGTAAAAGAATTTCTCTATCATTGATATTGTCTAATGAGAATGTGATTAGTAGTTTATCTTCATTTTATTGCTATTGTCATTGTAAAGTAAAATTAAGTTCGTATAACAAGTTACGTTTGAATGGGGGCAACTAAACCCCTTGATTAATCAAAAGAGGATGATAATGAAGATAACATATGATTTTCAAAGTGTAATGTGTTCTTGGGAGGTAGTGTGTCCACAACATACAAGCTAAGTTCATCATCATTTCTTTATATGTGATGCTCAAAGTGTATGCACAAAAGGCTTGATGTGTGCACGGTTAGGGTTTCTATTTCTCTTTTCTTTTCCTTTTTAGATGTTTTAATTTAGTTAGATGAGATATTGAGAAACCTTAGAATTATGTAGTTAGAATCTTATTTTCTTTGATTATTTAATAAATTTTAGATTATTGTTACCCAATTATATTGCTTTATGTTGTTCTTTGAGTTAATAATTGCAGGTTTGTTAATTCAATTTTTTATTTTATACATAAGATGGAGAGAACAAAAAGATCACATGTGATTGAAAAGAATTCACGTAATCCTAGAGATGAGTATCATAAATTCTTTAAGATTAGGGTAACTTAAAAGTAGAATCCATACATCTTATACAATTTTAGAATTTGTAATCTAAAAGAGACTTTGGTTGGCATCTTCATAATAAGGGCTAGAAATCTTGAGAAAGATGTGAATTTAAATTAAGAATTCTTAGTGTCTAATAAATCTAAGATGAGACTAATTAATTGTATAATGATGTGTCTAAGAGCTTAGTTAATACTAGGACTTATCGTAGGAATTTGAATGGATCATTCGAGATATTGAAGAAAGGAAGATGGTCGACAAACATACATTATAAGTAGCTTCGTAAAGCTGATCTTAGGAAATAACTCACCGAGGAACATTACACCACTTATCCTCTACTTTATATTACACATGAGTAAAAACTAAGATTCATTCGCTACTAATCTTGAGCTATAACAAGACTAGATAAGAGTATGAAGGTTGTCACTTGGAGTACTTTGTCTTGCAAGAACAGGAAGGAATATTCACTAATAATGAGGTACGGTGATTCTATGACTACAAAGGAAGCTGGCTATTTATAGTGAGCCCCTAAGCTTACAAACATGTGCATGAAATGACATAAAGGGCAATACAAAATAAACAAATCCTAGTACAATGCAAAAAGGGTAAATGGGAAAAATACTGCAAAGGGAATATAGTATAATGTCAGAAAAAGAGAATGATAGGTGGCATGTTATTATTCCTTTCGTAAATGAGGTAGAGAAATACTGGAGTCGAATTTATGCATAGCAACAGGTTGGTAAGAAAAGGGAATAAAGAGGTCAGCTTTTAAGTCCTCGCTATGTAGCAGGTTGGCACTTAGGTTCTCAGCATTAGGTGGAGTAGCATTGGAGTTCTCAACACATAATAAGTTGGCATTAAGGTCCCTAGCATGAAGGTAGGAGACTGAGTAAAGTAGAGTGTGTTTGAGCTTGATACTTAAGGAATTTATCTTTAAGCCTTCTTAGAGTTCATCCTAGTTGAGTTAAGTAGATAGGATTCTCCTTGCAAGACCATGCAAGCCTCTAAGACATGTTCGAGTAAGGGGTTTGGATATTTGCATTTCGTTAAGCACTGCCTCTTAAGTTCTCCTGCGAGCAAGGATTTAGTAGTAATTATGGTTGCATAGGAGGCCTCTTTCCTAATCTAGAGGTTTTTGGCTAGGGTAGCACAAAGGGTACATTCGGATAGTCTCAAGCCCTTTGTATTACTTGGTAAGCGGCGCAAACAGGGTTGGGAAATCAACCCATATAACCCTTCCCTTGTCACTCATGTGGAAGGTTAGCTCATTTGGTTGGTGTAAGGCTTACTTTAAGGCCACGAGGGTCATAGCCATTAGCTTGACTACAGCTTGAAAGAATGGTCATAACTCTCCCAGGTGGGGCTTTAAGCTGGGTCAAAGTTGAGAGTAGTTCCATCTACTTAGAAGTCTTCTCCTATTGGCCAAGTTGAAGTTGAGAGCAGTCATCAAGAGTTGGCATTGAGTAATAGACTTAAGAATTAGCCTTGATCTTATAATCTTTTTTCTTTTTCCTCTTTATATGTATTCGGGGTTGGGATGCTAACCCCTAAAGCCTTGTAATGATTAATTGATCAATAAAATTCCATACTTTCTATTTATACTTGCTTGCATACTTTTTTTGTTTGACTCATCCTCTTTTTTTTTCTTTCGCCTTAAGTATGTTAACACAAGAGTGCTTGCTTGTTGTTGTGATAATAACATGCGAGAACATTTGATAGTGAGTCGAGTGAGGTGTGTCGACTAGGTCGATGCATCCTTACCTTGACCGCGTACACTTTAGGCACGAGGGCCATTAGGGCAGCTTAAGTATGAGTTTGAGCCAGTTAGCCTAATTTGGCAACGCATGCGTCCTCGGTTTCGGAAACTATGCCTTTGCCCGAAACTCACCGTGAAGCCTTGTCTCGACGGTAATTAGGGCTTTTATCCCTATGGTGCTGGTGCAAATACTGACTTAAAGTGTGTTATTGGGGATGAAGATCGACTCAAAGGTATGTATTGCGTAGATTGGCGACGAACAATGGTGCATAAGCCCGAGGTGTCAATATAGATATTAACTTAGGGTACATGTTTGGGAATGAGAATTGACCCAAAGATGAGAGCATGTGGCAAAAGCTGATAATAGAAAAGAAAAAGCAATTAATTCTTTTCTACTATGATTAAGAGGCTCGACTTTTCTACTAGTTTTGTCTTGCCATGATCATCATCAGGAGATTGGCATTGACTCTCGACTAGTTTTCTCATAGGAGGCTAACCCCACCTTAAGCAACTACCTAACCTCACGAATAAATCTCTTGTTAATGTCACTCGCTTCATATCAAGCTTCAAGTTGATCACCTCCACTTCTCTTCAGAACACGGATTGTGATACACATACATGTACATAAGCAGGCAAAATTTTCACATCCACATATGATTCTTAATAATTAATGCATTAACCACAAGATTTTAATCTTTATTTTAACCTAGCAACAAACACATTTCCAGTGTCTTAAAACTTGGAGTAATTTATGACTCTGAATAAATAGTATATAATACCATATAAATATTGGTATTAAGTCATCCCCAACACTTTATAAACTAAGAATCTATATAGAATTACCTATATCATTTCAATGTGGAACTCCATTTGGGATATCGTCGTACAAAGATCATGAAGATGCCACCCCTAAGATATTGGGTCTTCTCGATCCCTTAAGCCTAGCTAAGCACACACAATACACAATTATTAAGGCTACATATTAATTAAGTCCGATTAAGTTTTTTAGTCTACAAGTATAAACATTAAACAATATCTTGTACCTGACTCTAGCGGCAACTCGGATACAAGAATGACCTCTTCACAACCTGTAAACACCATAAACAACTCAACTTAGCCTTAAACTTACTTTTACTATCATCTTCTATTCTTAAAAGCCTTACTCCTTTCATCCGTTAACTAAGTCATTTAAAGGACAAAAGACCAAATATGAAGATAAAGTAGTTTAAGAGCTATTTTGATCATTAGATATGGTTAGAAATTATGTTAGAAGGGTATAAGAATGAGAAAAGAGGCTTAAAAACTGCAAAGAAACGAAGGTGACATCTGGATGCCAACTTCCTAAGGGAAGAAATCCCCCCTAGCGTCTGGACATTAATTGGGATGGCTTTTGGATGCCATACTGTTGTGTACAAATAACAGTGGACGGAACATCTTCCCTTCGACTCGTTTCTTTAATCTCGATCAAAACCACCAATCTTGATGATTTTCACCACTCAAAACTTGATCTACACCTCTCCAATAATCAACCAAGGATTCAAAATGAATTGTTTTACCCAATTTGCACTACTAATTGAAAAACAACTCCTTTAACAATATTACATGCAAACCTAAAGTAACAACAACATGCAGGAGTTAAAACTTATTGTAAGGATAGAGATTTGGCACTCCCTTTGATTTTTAATTATTTAGGACCATGGATAAAGTATGAAAATTCATTTCTCTCCTTACCTTAGGTTGAAAATGAATTTTCTTATACTAACCCTAAGAAATTTGCTAAAATATCATAAAAAACCATACTTATCTTGATTTCTTTCTTTGATCTAAAGGGTTGTTGATTTTTTTTTTTTTTTGTTCAATCTTGTGTGGGAACCTTTGTTCAAACTTGTATTGCGTATATGAGGGATGAGAAAAGAATAACAATTGACCTAATCCTTTGCTTTTATAAGGCTAGGGTTTCCAGACTTTATGAAATACTAGAAACACCCCTATCCATAACTCTTATTATCATTCCTTTTTATTGTATTTCTCTTTCCTTTATAACTCTTTACTATTTTAATTTTTTAGGTTTTACATTTTCTTTTTGTTTTCTTTTTCATATTTAGTTAATTAACATATGCTAATTTATTTGGTGATAATGGATATTACAGGTGGTGGTCTTTTAGTGGTTCGATAGTCAGTATGGCGGTGTATAATCATGAAAGCCCCCTGTGGTAGTGTTAGTGAGGGCTCTCTCATGCTAAATTAGCAAAAGGGGAAAGAGACAGTATTTTGAGAGTGTTTTAAAGTTATAAGGAGTGCTTAAGATTTGATCCTTGTACCTATAGCTTCATGACCTATTTATATGGCATGAAACTTACCTACTTAAGGCACGTGGCTATTGAGGATTAGCTCCTACGTGATTAGTGTAGGGAGGTGTGCTTAGTATAAAAAAAGATAGCACCTTTCTGTTGGTTTGTGGCTTTAGGGAAGCTTATTCGTCACATTAACGTGGGTAGCCATCATAGCTAGGTTGGTTAGGCATCTAAGTTATATTATCAGCTATGAGGTAGCATTTAATGAAAAGAGAGAAGAAAAACAAGCAGAGTAGTTATGGCATCATGGTCTTTAGGTTGCATGGTTAAGCACTTGGTGTATACTTAAGATTAAGGTTGGGGTAGGTTTGCTGAGTCTTGGGTCTAGTTACCTTGAGGACTATGGGGTCCTTGGTGTCTTAGGTGTTGAAGAGACAAGCACCTTGAGGACATTAGTGGAAGCTTCCAAGATCTTTAGTTGGATGGGGTTGGGGCAATGCTCGATGGTGACTCGAGTAGGTTCACTAGGTATGCTGACCATGTGATTACACTTGGGTTAGAGCAAGTTTGCAAAGGAGGCTGAGCCATCAGCCTGGATAAGTGCTCGGGGGTATACGAGCATGTTGAGGTACTTAGGCTTGGGCTTTGGGAGTTTGGACCCAAAAGAGCCTATTAACACTATTATTTTGTTATTTTGTTAAAACAATGCATGTATATAATTTCCACCATACCAAGAGTGGAAGTGCACATAGAGATTAACATACTAATAAAAACCATCTTGTTTGTGCTAACTTTATTAGTATGTTAGATTTTTCTATAGCCCCATTTATATTTTTTAAGAATTAATTCAACCCACTATTCCATCATTTATATAATATCAGTTAGATTTAAACCATTAAATTAAATATGTATTTTATAATTAAGATCTCATAAATATTATGTTAATAATAGAATGAAAAGTTATAACAATCTTTATTAAAACAGATGACAGAACCATAATATATCTTTATCATTTTTCTCTACCTTGTAGCATTCTTACGGTACATGTGCTTATCCAAAGATGTGGAATAATAAACATCTAGTTTGAAAGAGAAAAAGCAATTAAGTCTGATGACCCCGCCAAAATAAGGAATCATCTGCATCCCTCCGCCCCCACCTCAACCCCTACGTGACGTACAAAGTCTATAAAGAGCATAAATAAAATTTCGTTTGCAAAAATTATTTCTCATTGTTTATATTTAGTATTTTCATTCGATAATTGTTTGTCGGAATTAACTTTTTAAGGATGATGAAGATGTAATAAATTAAACAAGTAAAGTTTGATGAGTATATAACATTTAGAAATTTCAAATTTTAGTTATAAATTTTAATAAGTAAAAGTTTGAGGTAAAAATGATATTTAATAATTTTAAACTTCAAATATAATTAGTAAAAACAAAAATTCACTCGGTAGTTTTAATATTGTAAAAAACTGAGGTAGTTTTGGTATTATCTCTTGTTTATCTATGTATTAAAGGAAAAAAAAGAATCATTAAAATAAAAGGAAAGAAACCGAGATAGATGGATAATACAGCGGCATTTATGTTTTTTTTCTAATCCATCTAGAAACGCGGTGGGCCGAATGAAGTGGAAAATTGGAAAAAAATAATGGAAAGCGATGGCTTAATTGCAAAAGTCCATTTTGGAGTGCTTGACTGAGGAACATGACCGGCATGAAGGAGCAGAAAATTTTGCACTCTCCATCTATAAATATCACTGAGTGATACCCACTTGTCATCATCCCACACACACACCCACCCACCCCCTAGGTTCTGCATCAGTAGCATCATCTCTAATCAAACTAGGAGAAGATGGGTTTCACTTACACCGACGAGGCTACTAGCAAAGTTTCCGCAAAGAGGTTATTCAAGGCTTTGATCGTTGAGTGCCATATCCACCTTCCCAAGATCGTTCCTGATGGGATCAAGAGCATCGAATACATCCAAGGAGACAGTTGTGCTCCTGGAGCCGTCAGGGAGACCAAATTCGCTGATGGTCAGTTTTCTAAAAAATTTTTGACATTAATACACAGAATAATATCATATGATAGCATAACAACTTCATATGTCTTTGCATAACATCATTGGGAACAATTTATAAAAGACTTACGATTAAAATAAATGACGTGTATTATGTTGCACAGTGATGTGGACGGGCTTAATTTGGATCTTATGGATCAGTAGGACAGATAAAATAATAAAAAGGATAATAAATTAATTAGTTTTTCAGTTACAGATAAGATAAAATGGATACAACTTTTAATTTGGAAAGAATTTTTTTTAATATAATATATTTTCAAAAAGGAATTTGAAGCCTTAAAATAAAATAAACTGAGCAAATAGGCCTAAAAAACATACTTTTGAAACTTATGACCAGCCTTTTATTATTTAGTATTTTATTTTTAAGATTTCTTTTAGGGTTTTTCTAATAGCTATATTAAGGAATATATAATCTTTTCATCTTTTTATCGTTTTTTTTTTCCTTTTTAACAATCTATCATGAAAAATAAAGATTGGTAATAATTTGCTTTTGTACATGTCGCATCACACAATAAATATGATAATACTATGGCTTTCATTTGGATATTAATATAGATTTGCAAAAAACATATGTTTTTTGGTTTTAATTTGTTTCATGACCTCGTGACAATATATTATAGGTGGCCATTTTAAGAACATGAAGCACAGGATGGATGCTATTGATGTAGAGAAATTCTACTGCAAGTACACTTTAGTCGACGGTGATGTTATCTTCGACAAGATCGAGTCTGTTGAGTATGAAATGAAACTCGAACCAGCAGGCGATGGTTGCCTCTGCAAGATGAAGAGTGAATACCACACCAAGCCAGGAGTGGAGTTCGATGAAGAGGAAGTGAAGAAGGGTAAAGAAAAGGCGCTGGGACTATTCAAGGCTGTTGAAGAGTACCTTCATGCTCACCCGGACGTTTGTGCTTAAGTACCCTTTGATTTCAAGACTTTATAAAACCTAAGTGTTTTTCCTCTCTCAGGCTTGTCCTTTAAGGAGTGAAATAAGAAGGCTTTTGGATCTTTCTTTCTTTTTCTTCTTTGTATTCCTCTAATCAGGGAATTCGGTATGGTATGGTGTGTTGATGTATACACAATACGTAATATAAATATAAATAAGAGATGATATTTTTATCTAAGTCAATCTCGTGCTATTTCTCTTCAAATCCCTTGTAAGTGAGGGAGAAAATCACAGTCTAGAGCTCAATACTTGACCCAGTCTCTTGACTTGAAAGTTTTTTAATTTGCAAATATACTCTATAAGCTATTCATGAGATGTAAATATGATTCATAACTTTTAAAGTGTAATTTTACTTTTCAATAACTTTCAAAAATATGAAAATTACTCTTAAATTATAGTTAAAAGCCTAAAAACAATGTTAAAAGGACCATAAGGATGGTTTGGCTTCTCTCAGTCCTTCTCAGTTGACTCTTATGCTTCAATCACTTGTATAGTTCAAACAACCTTTTCATTGGCCTATTTTAAAATACCTTTGGGCCCGTAAGGCTTATACATGAAAGTATTAGATTTAATGGCTTATTTATGAGGTATTGGCATGATTGAGCTTTAGTTTATTATATATGAAAGCATTGGACTTAAAAGGCTAAGGTATTGGTACAATTGAGCCAATTTATATTCAAATCCTATGAAGGCTTATAAAGAAATTAATAGAGATTTCATTTTAAATTAATAGATATTTTAAGCAGCTCATTTTACACATCGACTTCTAAAGTCATCTTAATATCGAGATTAAACTCCGAAATATATAAATAAAGGCTTTCTCTTTCTCATTCATAATATTTCAAAAGAACGTCATTATAGCGTTAAAATTATTTCATAAATATCAAAAACATAAATTAATTAACCAAGTACGATAAAAGAATGACAAAGAATGCTAGAGTGATCTTTTGTCTTGCATGTGCAGATTGCTCGTTACTCCTCCAACGCTTTTCTTTAATCACAAATATCCAATATTCATTAGGCCAAGGCTTTTTCAAGATCGTCCAACACACAATTTGACCGTTTATAGCAAAACCCCACATAATGTTAGCAAGGGTACAGTAGCGAAATCTAGATTGGATTTGCAAAAGTTAATCCCCTATTAGAAATCGCAGAGTTCAGTGGATAGACTATCAGTTTTTTGTTTTTGATTTTTTTCAAATTTCTTAGCAAATCCCATCATCTCAGTTGTCTCTTATAACACTGTCAATGGTTGTATATGGAGTTTAATCCAACTCTTCTTTGATGGGCTCCAGACTATTGGCCGTTTGGAAAGGGTCAATAGGGTTGTCCTTTTCTCGGTATAAATGCAGAAATCAGGGCTCCATTTATTGAGTTAATTGAGCTAGAGGTAACTGTGATGACTCTTGACTTGAAGAGTTTTCATTGCGGTCTATCCACGTCGTTTCCATAGAGTTGGCGTCCCGATTATTCAATCTTTCAAGCCGGGCAATATGAATGGACATGCTTGAGTGCAATCGCCGGCCCAATTTGCTTTACATTTTGTTTCTCCATTTTTTTTTTCTTTTTCCTTTAGTCACTTTTGATATGGTCAAACTATAAACAAGAATTTGGCAAAAATAAAAAAAAATAAAAACATAAACTAGAATTATCAAACCTAATTTGACTATCATGATTTAACTCGATTCAACTTGATTTGATTATAAAACTGATCTGATTTAACCC
Organism: Lumnitzera littorea; assembly: GCA_024138015.1. Lineage (NCBI taxonomy): Eukaryota > Viridiplantae > Streptophyta > Magnoliopsida > Myrtales > Combretaceae > Lumnitzera > Lumnitzera littorea. Next base: position 5,826,407 of record JAMXBB010000001.1, on the reverse strand, counting down.
TAGTCTAATTCTGATTAAATTTAATTTCATCATTTTAACTTCTAGTCCTCTTATCTTCTCATATCAATTATTTGGATCGGATTTGAAAATATTGCTATAATTGTATCCATATCATTTTGGGGCAAAACTAAGGGGCAAAAAACGCATTACAGCATGGTGTAATACAATGTCAAATTACGTGGATTTAACTCTAAAAAGCCATATCGGCCTTTTTCTTCTATTTTTTTTGGATTTTTTGGCCAAGCGACTTTTCGGTTGTGTTTTGAATTTTATCAATTAAAGTTTCGATATTTTGTCACTTCTTTTTTCCTTTTTTTTTTTTTTTTTTTTCTTTTTTCTTTTTAGATATATTTCTTTACGTTAAACAAAACTGCAGCTGTAATATTAATCACGTAAACGTATGCACACAGAGGGGCAACGGGTTAACGTTATGCATCCTCAGTAGCCACTTATGGATAATAAAACTAGTAAATTGAAATAAACATAAGGGTGCCTTTCTTTCGCAATAAGCTTTTCTTTTCTTTTCCTTTTTTTTTTTTCCCCCTTTTTTCTTTTTCTTTTCTTGATATTTATTGTAAGCATAATTTTGTAATTGTTAATGATTATCTTGGCAACGATAATTATCGTTCTCTTTTCAACAACCAATATTGTCTTCCATGTTTTCTGGTGATAGTGGATATCATTGTGATGGCTGCTTGGTGGTCTTTTTTGGTAATCTGGTAATTGTGGGTAGTGATGGACCTCTAAGAAAAATCCCTGTGATAATACCAATAAGAGCCCTCCGATGCTAACGTTAATAAAAGTGGAAAAAAAAAAGGAAGAGTGTTTTGAGAATGTTTAAGTGTATATTGAGTGCTTGGGATTCAATCAATATACCGTGGCTTCTTACCATGTTTATATAGCATGAAGCGTACCTATGAAGGACACATGGCCAACCATGATTGGTTCTTAGTGGTAGATGCAGGGAGGGAGGTATGCTTAGTATGAGAGAGAACATCACGTTACTGTTGGTTGGTGGCTTTAGGAAAGAGTACTTGTCACATTAGCATTGGCAATTGTCATAGTTAGAATGACTAGGTATATAGGCTATATGACAGGTTATTAGGTATTATTTAATGAAGAGAGAGAAGAAAGACTAGTAGCGCAATTGTTGCGTCAAGATCCTTGGGTCGTATCTAAGCAACCGGAATATGCTCGGGTTTGAGTTTGACGTAGGCCTGTGGAGTTTTCGATCCATCCTTTGAGGACTTAGAGAGACCTTAAGGTCGCAAGTGCCAAGGAGTTAGGCACCTTTAGGACAGTGATTGAAGTTGCCGAGCTCTTCAACTGGTCGAGATTGAAGGAGTACTTAGGGATGACTTGAGTAGATTGTGCTGTTGCTGGGTATGCTAGCCTTTTGGTTATACATAAGCTAAGGCGGAGCTATTCATGGGATTGGGGAGGCTGTTAGCTTGATGAAGAGGGTTGAGTTATCATCCCAAAGAAGCGCTTGGGAAGCCTTTAGCATGGTAAAGCCCTTGGGCCTGGGTCTTTGAAGCTTTGTGATAAAAAAGGCCATATGCTCCACAATTAACCGTTGTATTCACCTTTTACTATTACTTGCTTTTAAAAGATAGTAGTAACTTATGGCAACCTCTTAATATTACTGGGATAATATTTGAGGATAATCCTATATGCACTTTTTAAACTATTGAATTTATATAAATAGACTCTATAAGCTTTTAAAGCATGACTTCACTTTTCTATTACTTCAATTTGGAAATAAGAAAACACAGTCCAAACCAGCGCTAGAGCTTTTAAAACTGTAAGCCAAAAGGACCATAACAGGGATGATTTTGAGGCTTTACCGGTGGTTCGGGTGTATTTGCACATTTCTAAAAATTATGGCAGGTATATTTTATAATTTTCGTGAAAAAATAATCGAAAAGAGTCCAAAAATATTTTTTTTAATTGAACAAAACAAGTTGAAGCACAATTGCAAAATTGCAGAAACAAAGTTAATCAAACTGCTCCGGCCACCGGTCCAAGTTGAGCGTTGGTTGGTGATGCTTTTTTGCTGTGATTCCATTTTCAGCATCAAGCCAAGTTATCTCGCCTTTGGATTATTTTATTACACATTCGGTAACTGTAACTTTACAATCTAGAAGCTACAACGTAAGTAGTTTTGTTTCCCAATGTAACAAGAGGCGGGAGAGGTTTTGTTTTCCGATGGTCGGCTATCTTTCGGAAAAAAATACAAAAAGCTATGGCTGCTCACATCACCAAGTCCATTTTGGAGTGCTTGACTGTGGAACATGAGCATGAGGTAGGAAAAAGTTTTACACGCTGTCCATCTATAAATATCACTTTAGTGAATTCCATTTCTCATCATCACACAAACACTACATCTTGCATTAACACCACCATCTTAATCTAAATCAAACATATTTTTCATCAACTAGGAAAAGATGGTTTTCACTCACACTGAGGAGATTCCTTGCAAGGTTTCCGCAAAGAGGATGTTCAAGGCTTTGATCGTCGAGTCCCACATCCACATTCCCAAGATTGTTCCCGATGGAATCAAGAGCATTGAATATGTTAAAGGAGAAGGTTGTGCTGTTGGAAGTATCAAGGAAACCAAATTTGCTGAAGGTTAGAATTTTGACGGCAAAAACATTCTTAAAACCATTTTATTAGAAGGTTAATGACAGAAATGTTGAACAATAATTACTTTACTTGTTTCATGACCTTATGGATATTACAGGTGGCCATTTCAAGAGTTTGAAGCACAGGATGGATGGTATTGATGAAGAGAAGTTCTACTGTAAATACACTTTGGTCGATGGTGATGTTATCTTCGACAGGATTGAGTGTGTTGAGTATGAGACGAAACTCGAGCCAGCGGGCGATGGTTGTGTCTGCAAGATCACCAGTAAGTATCATGCCAAGGCAGGTGTGGAGATTAACGAGGAGGAAGTGAAGAAGGGAAAAGAGAAGGCTCTTGGACTCTTCAAGGCTGTTGAGGAGTACCTCTGTGCTCATCCAGAAGTTTGCGCTTAAGTGATCGTTGATTTCAGTCATTTCGTGTTTTACACAATGTTATCATACTCGATCCGGTTGGTTTTACTTTTCGAGGATTACAAATAATAAGGCTTTTTGGATCTTTCTGTCTTTATTTTCTAATAAGGTGTTGGTATTGTGTGTTCGATGTATACCAAATATGTGATATGAATACCAAGAAAACATGATGTTTGAATCAATCCGTCCCAGAAGAATCTATGCATGGAGGCGAGAGTGGATATCTTCCATTTCGATTCCATTATTGTTGATTTCTTTTTGAATCATTAGGTGTGTTACATGGAAAATATATTGTCAAAATTTTCGATGTTACAGTAATATCAACATATTATATATTTATAATTATTAGTGGTTTTAACTCCAATTAATGGTAGGATTTGAAGATGGTAATTGACAATGGCTAGTGGTGGCGCTCGATTATTATAATTTCCTGGGTTTCGACCTATCAAATCTCGTGTTTCGAACAATGTTTTCTGTTTTAGGTCAAACATTATGTAAATTTTCTTTATTGAAATAAAATTTATAGAAGTTTTAATATGATAAAAATATAAGTTATTTAGTATAATTCATTATTTATCGAAATCTCCAAGTTTGAGTTTTGAAATATAACAAGAAACTAAAGATAAATTAATTGGTTTATAAAATTAATAATCTATGTTATTTAAGCCATCAAGGTTATCAACTCCAAAAATATATGTGAGAAAGTTATCACAAAAACTATTAAAATATATGCTACAGTAATATAACCTAATAATATCAAGGGTAAATGGATAATTTTACAAAATCATTATCTTTCTTCCTTCCACTTATACCACATCTATTATTTTAAATCTTCTTATTTCTGAATATAGGAAACTTTGCAAAATCATTCTCTTTCTCTCTTCCACTTGTACCATATTTATTGTCTCATTTTTTTCTTAATTTCTTAATAAAGATGACCTATTAAAGGAAAAAAAAAAAACTCATCGAAAGATATAATTAATACCCTAATTATTATATGTTTTTCATTGTGAAATTTGTTAGTGCAAGAATTACTATTATTCAATTATATATTTCATACATTTAATATTTTTATATATACATACGGAGTATGAATGCGTTGTTCGCTAGAATTATATAAAATTATATCTAAAGGATATAGAAGATATAAATCTTCACTAAGTATATATATAGTATAGAGTGTACATAGAAATATAGTAGCATAGATAATTAAATATATGCAAATTGTACTATAATATTTCTATGTTGACTAAAATTAATTAAGAGAGGATTACTTTTTGTCCTGTTGTTGTGGCAGATGAATAGAGTGTTAGGGAATTTTAATATGTGGTATGAAAGGGAATAGGACACATAGGCATTTCTCAAGTGGGTCATTTCAACTTTATCATTTTCTTTTCCACCGACTGCAACATTACAATTAACGTATAAACATCACCAATTCAACTTCTTATTAGGAAATCGCTAGCAAAGGATCAAACAAATTAACTGAGTAGTCAAACTAGTTCGGACTATCTATGTAATTACGATAACATATGATCGATACGATAATACAGAAATATGTATAGAAATTAATCGTATAAACAATTCACGACACACCAAAGTTATTCTTACTATATTTGAAAAGAGGTTTATTAATGATGAATTATTTATATAATAGATGAAGACAACTGTATCTTAAAATTGACTTGTGATGTGAACTTATAAGTAAGATGTAAGCAAACGTGAAGGACATTGGTTGCCCTCTCTCTAGACTGAGTGGCCACCCCCATCAAGGTCGACCATTTGTCTCCTTGGTGATTGATTTCACTCTTAAATGAACCTAATAATGGATATATTTGAACAAACTCTTACTCTATTGCTATAATAATTTCTATTTTAGAAAAAATTGACCAATTATAATACGTCAAGTTCCACTCAAAATAATAAATAAAATCATATAAAAATTTTGATGGAATCATTCAAGAGTTATAATTGCACTTTTTACTTATTGTCTTGAAATGATGGATGATTGAAATGGAAAGATTAAAAAGTGAGATGAAAAAGTAACAAAATAGAAGACTTTGAAACAAGCATTGAAAATTGATAAATTTTACGGTTTTTTCTTTTATTTGGATAAGATCATTATTATCCTTTATTTTTATTTTTTTAAAATATGAATGGTTAAATTTACATTTTGTTCAAGGTTTAAATTTAAAAAAGCACAAATTAAAAGTGAAATGAATTAAGAGATCAATTCCATAAAAAATAAGATAGAAAGTGAATAATAATAATAACAATAAATCCATCTTTATTACTAGTCTTTCGACAAGCTTTTCGGCAGTTCGGTGGAATGTTGTGTCGTTCCTTGATCGATATATTGCGTGCCTTGATAAGGAGACATGCCTTATTAGAGGTATGTCCTTTACAATAATTTTTTTTTTCTTTTTTATTGGTTGAATGTATTTTTTTAGATCCATAAAAATTAAAAAAAAAAAATAGAACTGAAAAATAAAGTGGTAATTTTTATAAAAAAAAAGTTTTTTAAATTATTGATGAACATGAAACAGATTCTTTTGAAATAAAAATGACTTAATGATAATAATAATTGATGATAGACTATCACATCCATACATTTCTTTTTATTTTAATGTAAATGGCATTGCTCTCACCGGCTTCTAGGACAAATATGGAGTTGCATAGTTATTTGTTTATATAGATATTTGTAAACTTGGATAATGCTCCCACAAAATCACTAGGAAGTTACTTTAACCATTAGTCAAACTAGTTAAAGACATAGTATATAGATAAAAGTTTGAATAATTATTATATATTTTTTCTAATAAACAGAAAACATTAACATAATATGATGTTCTATTTATTATATTAGGTACAAAAAACGAATGATTCATTCTATATGATTTATTGACTATTCAAGAAAAAAAAAAACCCAAAAAAAACTCAATCTCTCTCTCTCTCCCTCTCCCTCATTAACATGTTTTTATCACCAAATTATATATAATATATACAAATTACATATAATATATAATATTCATATAATGAATGGATAGCAATTTGCTACCATAGAATATAAAAGATAAGAACTTTGTAAATTACATTAAATATGATAAAAAATTATAAAAATTTATGAATAATATCATAAAAAAATAATATATATAAAAGGAAATAGCTTTCGAAACTATATATTATAATGAGATATATTAAAAAATTATAAAAGTACATTAATAATATCATAAATAAATTATATATAAAAAATAAGAGAAGTTTGGAAATTATATATTATGATAATATTAATATGAATCCTAGAGCCAATGCTACTTGAAAATACGTTCGAGAAAAAAACTCAAATCTCAATCTCATCAAGGACCCACCGACGTCATGTCATCAATGGAAACACGGTTAGTCAATTTCGCATTCACTCGATCAACTTCCTCTTCATCTAGAGAGTCAGACAAAGGAATAAAGAAATATATAGTTGCACAATATTCCTTTTTTCTGTGCCAAATATGGCTGTTTTGTTCAAACTCCAAGGTCTACTTGGAGTGCTTCCTCCACCCTTGAACTCATCTTTAAAAATAGCACCGTGGTTTTGCTTCTCATCATCACACAAACTCAAGCATTTTGGATTGCTTCCATCTTTATCTAAATTTACATATTTCACCAAGTTTGTTATTTAATCTTTCAATCGATTAGGATATAATAATGGGTTTCACCTACGCCGAAGAGCTTTCTTGCAAAGTTGCTCGAAAGAGAATGTTCAAGGCTTTGATCCTTGAGTCCCACATCCACATTCCTAAGATTGTTCCTGATGGTATCAAGAGCATTGAAGACATCTCTTTGCAATTTGTGTGCGTTAAAATAATGGATATTTGCCTAGATTATTATAAATTAATAGTATTATCATTGATGTTTCAATAAGATAAATTAATAGGAAAATTGAGAAGAAAGGATTCAAATATGTAATTTACGTACTTTAAAATAATGGATATTAGAACTGTTTGGTATTAAATGTAAAATTATTATATAACTTAATTGCACATAACATGAATATAAACAAAATGCAAATCTAAATTTTTTTGCACTTCGTCCACATGTAAGTAGACTTACGTAGAAATTCTTCGTAGTGTTTGGCGTCATAAAAAAGCATGGTCATAAAAAGACTACCGTCGTCCTCCAATATGTACGTAACTCGCATATGTTCTCTGCATTTTAACGTTAAAAATTCTTAGTGTAAAGTCAGATAAAATGTTTAAAAAAATATATGGTTGCATGGAATCTGTAAGCTTATATATACTTTGTTTATAAAATTTTCCTTCCATGCTGTGTACTAATCACCACTATGCTTGCGACCACTTATATATTGACTTTCAAAATTGCGCAGGATCTGATAGGGACTCGAATATGATGTTCTGACTTAATTATATGGATATTGAGAGCAACACGTTTAATATACCCTCAGAATTGTCTATAGCTCTTAAGTCAAAAGTCTAATATAATATATTAAGAAATGTGCGATCAAAAGACTAAGCATTTTGGCTTTATAAATATAATTACCCACCTTTTAAATGTCTGCTTTATTCTGTACAAATCTATATTTTCTTTTTAAATAATGTAGGTGGAAGTTAAATTGTTACTGAAATAATGATAAGAGAATTTTTCGATCGAATCAGCTTTCCACAAGCATAAATATTTTATCACGATTATGAGAATTATTAAAAAAAAAGTACTATTACAAAAATCAAAGAGCTTATCCAAAACACCTACTCCTGTAATGAAAACCCAATGTAATGCAACCTCTATCGAGATTTCTCACTTACCGCCCTTATACACTATCGATACATCATACCACTTTGAAAATTTTCTTTGTCATATACTTGTTCGAATCATAATATATGATATGATCCTCCTCAATCTGTTTCAAGAATAATGACATACTCAACCTGTTTATCGAACCATACAACATTAAATGAAACTCCTCAGCTCATATATCCAAGCACATCACCAAAATTCCTGTTCATTTGATAGATAAACTAATCACCATGTCAAAGTATGCAATTTCCCGCTTCAAGACCTGTGTCTTGCCAACAGTTTCTCGACAAACCTGCTTAACAATACTCCATACTTAGCAATGGCATACAACTTTTGCAAGTATTTCCAACAAAAGTTATATGGTCAATTTTTATTAGTAAAGGAAAAAATAAAATCATTATTCCATCCCCTTAAAGTCACAACCAAATTATTGAATAAAATAAGATGCTCCGTTTTTAAGAAATCACGATTTCAATTTTTAAAAATGCCCCTAAATACTGCAAAACTATTTTAATTTGATTCCTATGTACCAAACATGTTATTGGTATTCCACGTATTTCATTATTTTTCTTGTGGGCAGGTCATCTACACTTCTCATAAAAATAAAATTTGTAAATTTGCTATGAGTTTCATAATGTTGTTGTCATATTCATAACAAAATTAATTTATAATTCATTTTATAATAAAAAATTCCTGTTCACACTCCATTTTTAATCAATCGGGTCATCCGGGATATAATTAATTAGGAAATTAAGGACATTATTATAGTTTAAAATAAAGTCACATGTGAAATCTGACCATCTAGTTGTTGGTCAGTCGATGATGGATGCCTTAAAATAGCCTGTCATTTACATACGCTACCAAAATGTTATCACCCGCAACTATCCCATTCACAGTGTCGTCTAATGTCATTTTCACCTATTCATTATATAGTACTATATAATAGGATGCCAAGAATTCCTCTCAAAATAAATAAATAAAAGTCTATGTAAGCCTAATTAACTGGAATTGACTATCTTTATATGAAGATTCAATAGACAATACACGCAGGTGAATATTCACATAACGTGTAACTTTCAATTATTTTTGAACATGTGATAGATATCTTGAATAATTTCGAAAAATATTATCATTTGTTTTATTATGTGTTCAATTACTATCATTAGTTATCTATCACGTACATATACAAGTGATGAGTAATACCTATTGAATATTTTTCTTACATGACATGAGGACTGTCCACCATGGATGCTTTCAAATTGTGCTAGTAAATTTCACATTAACTTCAATAGTTTTCTAATATTCTACAGAATTTGAAGTGGATCCAAGTAGTTCAATAAATAATAGAAAGATGTACTTTCAAAGAGGTCCATTTTTGGAGTGCTTGAATATAATATACAACATCAACGTAAAGAAGCAATAAAACATCCTACTCATGCATCTATAAATACCGTAACAATATAGTTTCTCATCACTACACAAACTCTAGCTTCAACCTCAGAGTCACCCTCTTGTTTTATTAGCATATTTCTCAAGTTTGTTCTTTCCTGGTTAACGAGGAGAAGATGGGTTTCACATACACCAAAGAAATTTCCTGCAAAATTTCCCCAAAGAGGATGTTCAAGGCCTTAATCCTTGAGTCCCACATTCACATTCCGAAGATTGTTCCCGATGGAATTAAGAGTATTGAGTTTATTGAAGGAGATGGAGGTGTTAGAAGCATCCATCAGACTAACTTCGCCGAAGGTATGTAATGTACCGATATGTTATTCAAGGCTTTAGACATTTTGTTTTAATTGTATATGATACATGACAATATTTATATCAAGAATTGACTATGAAAATTCCATTTTAATATGCCACATGATGTAGTATAGCAATGAATAGTTAACATATTCCACTAAGGGAAAAAACAACGTGTAGTTTGAATAGGACCATCACTTAAACTCTTTTGGCCCGTGCTTCCGTACAATTCTTTTTATTAATAGGTGGACATTTGAAAACCTTGAAGCACAAGATGGATGCACTCGACGTAGAGAAGTTCTACTGTAAATACACCCTGATTGAGGGTGATGTCATCTTTGACAAGATTGAACGTGTAGTATATGAGTTGAAATTTGAAGCCGCAGGTGATGGTTGTATCTGCAAGATGACCAGCGACTACCATGCAAAGCCAGGAGTTGAGCTCGAGGAGGAAGATGTTAAGAAAGGCAAAGATAAGGCTGTTGGATTATTTAAGGCTGTTCAGGAGTACCTTATTGCCCATCCTGATGTTTGCACATAAGTAGCCTTTTGGTTTGACATATTTCTTGTGAAGAATCTTAATGTTTTATCTTTCTCAAATGTTTGTTCAATGCTTGTTCAATAATAAGGCTTTTAGATGTCATATTTCCTCCCATAAGAAAAATGAGGTATTTGCGTGTTAAGTGTATACAAAATACACATATTGTATGGATCCTATGAAATAAAAATCATTTATGAATATTAGTTGATCAAAGTGTGTTCATTATTTATCTATATACTGATACTAAAAATTTTAATTAGGATATTTTTATAAAAAAAAATGTAATAGAAGGGCTCGAATTTGTGCTATTTATGCAAGGAAGAGCCTTGATTTTATAATCATCCTATTAAGGATCTACATTCATAAGATTCTCTCATTTAAGGGTTTTCGCTTATCTTACTAATGAAATCTTACATGATAGTTTCAGATATTAATTTAGTTAATTTAAATCACCAACTCATATTGTTATGCTATTATTTTCTCTCTACAAATTTTTCTTTTTTCAAAATTTCAAACAAGGTTTTTTCTTTTTATTAGGAATTAAAATAAAAAATTTCTTTTAAAAGTTAACTTTTCTCTTTCTCTTTCTCTCTCTTTCTACATCATTCTTTCTCCCCCCTCCCCCTCTCTGTCTACTCTAAAACCAATGCAAGATTAAAACTTAACCAATTCATTCAAACCTAGCCCTAAAAAATATTGAAGACAAAATGAATATGGACACCCCAATCCTCAATAGTTGAAACTCTTAACTTTTTTCCTTAACAAAAGGTGAATTTTTTTTATCAAAAACCTTGAATTTTAAAACTGGACAATTCATGCCTTCATCAAAGGGAAATGGGAAAAAAAAAAAAAAAAACATGGAAAAGAAATACGTCAACTTTTATATGCACATCAACCAAATGAGTAACGTTAAGTTTATAGAGAAACTACAACGGGAGCACAGGTCATGAAGATATATTTTTTGTGTTTTTTAATTATAGAAATCGTACTCGTATTGTGTGTACAAGAAAATATAAAAAGAAAAAAAAAAACACTGTAACTTAATAATATAGAAGAATGTTAATAATTAGATGAGAATAAATCATAAATAAACTTTTTTGATACTTTTGCATAATAATCTTCCTAAAGGATCTTTTCTTTTTTATTTACAAATTGTAAAAGCTATGACATATAAATCATATCTTAGCTAAAAAAAGATCTTTTCTTTAGCAAGCATATAAGGAAAAAAAAAAGAAGGTTATATATAAATGAATGATGAGATAAAACATGAAATTGATCCTATTAAAATAGTAGACGAGACCGTAAAATCTCTCCGAAGTAAAAGAAGAGAGTGAATACTAGTAAAAAGAAAAAAAAAAAAAACAGATAAAGAGAATGTAAGGCATGCAAAGGTAGAGGGCGGTTGACAGTAGTTGTTTAATGAACATGGTGGAAAGTGGAAAAATGAGCATAAAATGGGAAGATAGTAAAATCTAATGAAATGGTAATAAAAAACGTATATGTTTTTTAAATATAAATATTATCAAAACTAAAAATGTTAATTAAAATATATTAAAGAGGATAAAGTTGTAATTAAAGAGGTGTTACAAAGCTCCTCTAACTTAAATTATATAGATAATTTGGAATTTTTTGCTCGTAGATTATTCCATTTTCTTTTGTTCTGAAAAATGATTGTTTGGGTCCTATATTGTGTGAAGGGCTAGGTTTTTCAAATCAAGTTGAATTATATTTAGTAGATCGAGAAGGATAGTATGACATTAGGATAGGTTATAAGTGACGAAACCCTTGGTCAACCGATATCAATCAAGTTCTAGAAATTGGTATAAAAATTTTGATTATAAACCGTCGGAAGGAGCATAGATGCCATAACTTAGTAAAATTTGTAAATGTACCGTGGAATAGAATTAACAATAGTTTATAATATCAAATCAACATATTTATCGGGAGGAAATTATAATTCCTTAAACTTTTCTATTTTCGCTCTATGACAAATAGATGTTATCTATGCAAAAGTAAAACCTTTTCTTCCCTTTACATAGAGAATAAAAGATTCAAATATTATAATCATTATTAAAAGGACTAAATAAATTTTAATTAATTTTTAAAATGACTAAATAGAGGTAAATTGGTGATTTTATTCATATTTCCAATTTATAATGCACCTAATGAAGTGGTCCAAACACTAAAATGAGTATTCATTATAATAAAAAATTACATGAAGTAAATATTGAAATATAAATTCTTAGCCCATTCTCAGTAATAGTCATTCATAAGGCATAATGTTTATATTCTCTATTTATTCCAATACCTGTAAGTAAATTGGCCATTGGGTTAGGTTTGTTATTTTGGACAAAAAATTGCAATATAAGTAAGTTAAATTTATGTGTTATTTAAATTGACTTGTTTTTATGATATAATTTGTAGAGGTCTAAAATACAATGATATAAGCGCAACACTTTAAGTTAAACAATAAGGTTTAGGAGTCACTTTTTATTCTCTCTACTCAGGGAATATAAAGTTAAAATATTATGACTATTATACCTTCATAAAATGAACAAATAATTTTTTTATTTCCTAAAATGACTAAATAGTGGCAAATAATTAATTTTAATTATATTTCCAACTCAATATTACAATTAATAAAGTGATATAAAAACTGAAATGAGTATTCTTATGGTATGATAATTATAGGAAGTACAATATTGAAATATAAATTCTTAGCTTGCTCTTGGTAATAATCATTCACAAGGCATCACATTTTTATTCTTTTTCTATTCTATTATCTCTAAGTAAATGGGCCATTGAATTAGCTATGTTATTTTGGACAAAGCATTGCAATATATGCAAGTTAAGTTTGTGCGTTATTTAAATTGACGTGTTTATATGATTTGTAAAGGGCCAAAATATAATGCTATGAGCTTGACACTTTTGCTAAACAACAAGGTCAAGGAACTCACATTTTCATATCACTAGTTAGGGAATAAAAGTTTCAAATATTACGACCACTATACCCTTATTAAATTAATTAAATAAATTTTGATAATTTTCAAAAATAACTAAATAGGGGTAAACTAGTATTTTTATCTGTATTCTCAACTTAATATTATAATTAATGAAGTGACGTAAACACTGAAATGTGAATTCCTACAATAAAAAATTATATGAAGCAAATATTGGAATAAAAATTTCTAATTTATTCATGGTAATAGTCATTCTCAAAATATAACATTTATGTTCTCTATCTATTCCACTACCTCTAAGTAAATAGGCCATTGGATTAGCTATGTTATGTTGGACAAAGCATTGTGCTAAGCAAGTTAAGTTTTATATTTTATTTAAATTGACATGTTTATATAATATGATTTGTAGAGGGCCAAAATATAATGATGTGAGCTTGACCCTTTGAGCTAAAAAACAAAACTATGGAGGTAAGACCATGAAATTAGAAAGATTTTTCATCGTGAGTTTGTTGGTAAAATCATTGATAACCCAATCACTAGTCTTAACTTCTCTTAACGTTCATTTATTGACTTAGGTATTAAAGTGGCTATACCAGATTGACTCCGGTACCATTAGTTCTTTACATTTTGTAAGAAGGAAATCATTTTTAAACCATACAATGACCTTTGGAATTGTTTATTTTTTCTTGACTTACTTACATGACAAGAATTAGATTAACTAAAAGTGCAGGTAATAGTACTTCGTTCCATCACCTTGAAGGAAGAAGTAGGTACACTAATGAGCGATGTTTGGCTAAGTTAGAGTGGCTTTGCCTTAACTTGGCCAAACATTAAGAAGAGCCCTTTTATCCCCGAAATCCTAGAGAAAGTTGTAATACGATACATTAAGTTGCCACAATTTGAAACATATGATGGAACTAAAGATTACCTCGAGTACTACTATACTTTAGCCAAATTATATGACTTAAGCGACGTTGTGGCTTGCTAGGCATTTCCCTTGACATTGAGGAATGCAACAAGTACATTGTTCAAACACTTGAAGCCAAACACGATTTCATGTTTTAAGGATTTAGCAAAGGTATTTATTCAACACTTTCTTACAAGTAAGTTTCCTATTAAGGATTTTTCCACCCTTAACATGATAAAGCAAAAATTGGATGAATATATCAGAGATTACCTTGCCAAGTTTATGGTTGAAATGGTTTAGATTTCAGAATTGGATATAAGTGTAGCATTCAACACCGTTATAGATGGTGTCAAACCCCATGGAGACTTTTTTAAGTCTCTTGCCAAAAACAATCCGAGAACATTTGTTGAGTTCAAAGCCAAAGCTACGCCTTACATTCGATAAGAAGGCAACATAACAGTTTGACAAGAAACTGATTAAAACAGAGAGATAGGAGGAGTGACAAGAGGAGAAGTACAAAAGATCAGCTTGGAACGGACAACAATCAATGTCCTAACTTTGAGAAAAAAAGGCTACAAATTCCAACATACTTAGTCTACATACTAGTCAATAGTCCAATTTCCAACATATTGATGGAAGTGTGTAGGTAGAGAGGTATGTTGCAGTGGCTACAGAGGATGGGAGGAAACCCATTGAGGTAAAATTTCAGCAAGTATTGTGATTTCCATCGCGATAAAGGCCATAACACTGGTGAATGCATCTAACTTAAGAATGTAATCGAAGATGCAATTCAATAAGGACACTTGCGTAAGTTTTTGGCATAAGATGCTGAGAATATTGAGCGACCATCTCAAAGGAGACAAGAAGACTAGGAGATTGTTACCAAAATAGTTGTTACTGGGAAAGATTCGAGAGATGGAAGCTCCAGTAGAGCATTGAATGGAGTAATCAATATTATTTTCGGCAAACCTTTTGCTATAGATCGGTTGCAATATCCAAGGCAAAAAGGTCAAAGTTAATAATACGATTTCTTTTATAAAAGAAGATTTTGAAGGCATTCAAATGCCGCATAATGACGTACTTGTGGTTAGTACCAGAGTTGCCAACTTTAAGGTCAAAAAAATTTTCGTTGACACTGAAAGTTCGAAAGAAATTATTTTTCAATATGCTTTTGATTAGATGAAACCAAAGATCAAAGCATAGTTGAGATCCTACAACTATGATTTGTATGCCTTGAACAATCAACCCATCTAAATAACCGAAGTAATTTCATTACCAATTTAAATTGGAGATGACGAGCATGTTGCAGAAGAGAAAGTAGACTTTCTTGTCATCAAATGTTGGTCCCCATACAATATGACAATTGGACGGCTGTATTAACACTTGTTCTGCATCGTCCCTTCTACTACTCACCTTAAGGCCAAATTCTACACTTCTTTGGGAGTCGGCGTATGCAAAGGAGATCAACAGTTGACAAGATCGTTATATATAAGGGCGTTAAGGTAAGAAGAAATTTTTCAAGTCGAAACATGCTTAGAAGGAAAGTTAGTTAGTTTAAACAATGTTGAGGATGAAACAGAGGGAATTTCATTAGGAGATGATCTTGAAAAGATGACTAAGATAGGGAAACCTTTGCTAGCGGATATCCATAAAAGGATAGTCAACTTTCTACATGATAATGCTGATGTATTCGCATGGTCACCTTTAGACACGTTGGGTATCCTTAGAGATGTTATGGTATACAAGCTTTAGATTAATCTAAGCACAAGAGTGATTGAACAAAAGAAAAGATATTTTGCCCTTAAGAGGTAAGCAACAATAGAAGAAGAAGTCCAAAAACTCTTAAAGACAGGATTTATTCAAGAAGAGCTTTATTGATAAGTTCTTAATTGCACATATTTTATTTAGTGATTTTCCTTAATATTTGAGTTTATTTTTAGATAATAATACTTGATTGAGTAAATTTTTTTTTTCTTGGTTTTGAAACGATCTCTGTGAGAAAATGATAAGATAGAAATAAATTTTACTCAAATCAAAGCTAAATTGAGCAAGTTATAAAGGTTTGAAGATCAACACAATCAAATGACACGATTGTATCGTTTCCAAGCAAAATTAGAGCTGATTTTCTACTGTTATAGCCTAGGACACAACTAAAAGACATGACCATGTTATCGGTCGTATTGTTTTTAGTTAAAAAAAAAAAAAAGAGAACAAACATGAAGCACAGTTAAGTACACAACCAAAAGATACGGTTATATCCTTGGTCATATCATTTTCAGCTGACTTATATATATATATATTTTTATTTCCTATATAAAGCCTTGTTAGGGGGACATAATCAAAAGATATGACCATGTTGTTGGTTATGTCATTTCTAGTTTTTTTTTTTTTTTTAAAAGACAAACCTAAAGTATAGTTAAGTATACGACCAAAAGCCCCAATCGTATCTTTTCCAACCGACTTATTTTTTATTTATTTATTTTTTATATAAAGCCTTGTTAAGGTTTGTTTAAAGGAAATAACTTTTATGCATGACTTTTAGGAAGTTTTAAAGTTAAGAACAATTAAGAAAGTAAAGAGAGGAGAAGATTTCAAGATTTAATTTTGAAACCTTAACTTTTTTCTTTAATAAAAGGTGAATTTTTTTACCAAAAACCTTGGATTTTAGAATCGTAGAATTTATGCCTTCATCAAAGGGAATGGAAAAAAATCCATGAAAAAGAAAATACAATGGGGCTTCATAATGATATGGGTTATGAACGCGGTTGGTAGATTATACCAAGCATACGAAGTGATTTACGTTGTCATAGATACGTTATTTTATTTGTCTCTGGTTTATGTGTAGAGTCACATGATGTTATAATAGTTGAATTTTTTTTTTTCCTTTTAAAAGTTGGGTTTCAAACACAAATGGTGTTAGGGTTTGTTTTTGTTGAGTGATAGCTAGAGAAAGGGAGAGGGAGAGAATGATGCAGAAAGAGAGAAAGAAAAGTTAACTTTAAAAAGATAATTTTGGTTTTAATAAAGAAAAAAAAAATTTTTTGGTTGAAATTTTGAAGCAAAGAATGAAATTTTTTTTAGAAAGAATAATGACATAGCAGTATGAGTTAGTGATCCATATAAGCTAGATTAATGTTTGAAAGTGCCATATCAAATTTCGTTAGTACAAAATAGATGGGAACCCTCAAATGAGAGAATCTTAGTAATATAGGCTCTTAATTGTATTATTATAAAATTTTAATGCCTTAGTTTGCATAAAAGGCACAAATATAGGCCTTTGTGTTGCATTTTTCCCTATTTTTATATGTTGTAATATCCTTTAGTAATGGTAGACCTAATGTAACAGGTATTAATAGATTATTTTATCTACATGGTCTGAAAGTTTTGAGTTATTGTTGATGTGTTTTTTTATTTCTGTAGGCTTCTAAAGCCGTACCACTTTTCCCTTAAAATCATATAAGAATGATTAACTCTATTCCATTTCCAAGGGCAAAAAGATTTTGCAATCTCTTTCTTTATACTATGTCATCCTTTTGCTTACCTTACAATTCTACCTTATTCTCTCTATTTTTAAGTGTCCGATTATGTTTATTCCTACTACTCATTCACTCCCTTCCAGAGGCCCTACCATTCGAAAAGCCCGTCGGTGCTTCACATGTTTCAAGCCTAGCTCTAACGAGATTTCTTGCTCTCTCTAGACCTACCCTTCTAGTTCAAGATAGTCATAGTAGGTACTTAATAGTCAATACGAGAAGTAGCTAATGGGTGTCCTTGGTAACTTAATGCAAAATTTGTTATCTAGTCTTGACTTGATATTTAAAACCTTTGGCTTATAAACAGCCTAATGTTGACTTAATATTCACATCTTAGACTCAATAAGTACTTACTCGAAAATGGTTTAGTTCATGTTATTGATGGTGAACTAATAGTGAATTGTGGTGATCCATTCAAAACATTTAG
The DNA here is from genome assembly GCA_024138015.1 of Lumnitzera littorea. NCBI lineage: Eukaryota > Viridiplantae > Streptophyta > Magnoliopsida > Myrtales > Combretaceae > Lumnitzera > Lumnitzera littorea. The sequence continues at coordinate 5,808,433 of JAMXBB010000001.1, read as the reverse complement.
CATGATTTGAGTATAATGAAAATTGATAGAGACACATATTTGGTTATGGCAAGTGGAAAATGGATGCAACAAGGATTGTGAAGAAAGATCACAAAAATCATGCTGAGTTTAAGAACTAATGTTATGCTGGTGATAATGGTGGAACTGGAAGAGTATGAACTATAAAGTTAAACTACCAAGTCCCTTGCAAAGTTTATGAAATTTTGCGAAGAATTTCTTAAATTTACGAAATACAAAGGGAGTAAGGAAAATTTAATACATTATACGAACTAATGAAAGCTTTTATTGAAAACTTGACAAAATTATTGATTAACTTATGAACATTTAAATAATTTATGAACGTTTCAGGCATCTTTAGTAATCAATAAACCGCATCTCAACAAAATTAGTTAACCATAGCTTTTAATCAATGAAATTTGAATTGAGTTGTTAAACATTTATAAAGAAAAGTGTGAAAAGATAATAACACGTTCTTAAGAAACATACTAGGCAGGGACTAAAGCAAGTTGAGAAGAAGCTGATGAATAGTATGATAACTTAATGTGCCTACTGTCACAATAAGACTTGTATCTAATATATATATGTGTGTGTGTATGTATTTTTCTTTTTCAGTACATTCTAATAAGTATTATTTTTTTCCCCTACGCTCAACCCCAGCCAGGTGACCTATGTGTCTATCGATGCACGTGAGGATGGGAATTTGAATTGAACGGAGCATTACGGTTCGAGAAATCTTAGGAATGTGGATGTGGGATTTAAGGATCAAGGCCTTGAACATCCTCTTAGTGGCAACTTTGCAGGAGAACTCTTCGGTGTAGGTGAAACCCATCTTATCTTATCCCAGTTGATGAAGAACCAAGCGTGGGGGTGTATTAATAATAAAAATGAGATTATGATGCAACTACTAAGACAAATGCTTGAGTTTGTGTTGTGAAGTGGTGCAGAATACTGGGAAGTATATATAGATGAAGATGGTACAAGGCTTTTAAGCTCCTTTTGAATACTGTTTCTCAAGGAAGCACTCCAAAATGGACTTTCATGCCAAGCCGCTACATTTCTTTATTATTAATCCTTGTACTTGCGGCCACCAATTTGCTAGATGATATGGAAAAGAGAATGGGGTGAATGTGAAACTAATGACATCAATAACTCAACAGATTGATTATTTTAAGGTATTTTGATGTTTAGGATTGACCATATGATTATGTGCCTTTTATTCCTTTCTTTAAATATATATATATATATATAAATTTTTGTGTGTGAATTCGAATTATTCGCTTTTTTCTTGGTTTCTTTTATGATTTATACGTGAAAATACGATGCCAAAAATTTTTTAAATCAAGATGTTGGTGCCACTATTCGGCAATTTTCGTTGCTTGTTAAAAGCATGTGCCAAACTTGTACTTACGGTGTGGTTCCCTTTTTGTCCATTTAGTATTCATTTCTTCCATATGGTCTGGCGAGTCATTTGCCATCATTCGGTCTCTGTGTGAATCGTGTATTAAATATTAAATATGGTAGGAAAAAAAAGAAAAAAGTAAAAAAAGGAAATGTTAGAGCTCCTATTACTCAGTCATGATACAGTAGTAATATTTAACTGAAAGGGCTGGTAAAACCGGAATATATTTGCAAATAATGGTAAATTGCAAATATACTTATTTAAGTTAATAGTCAAATTTGAGTAGATTGCTGATATACATATATATATATTTATAACTTTTGAATATATATTAAGACATTTTAACTCGTCATTGCTAAAACTATTAAAAAATATTGCTTTTCTTGTCTTTTTTACTAATTTTTACTTAATCATCTATGCATGTAATATGTTAGTGCTATTAAATCTTTTTTTAAAGCTTGAAAGTAATACTTTTTATCTCCATCTTAAAGGAAATAAAAATTATTGTCCAATAAAATTGTAACACAATGAAAGTAATTATGTTTTTTTGTAATAAGATAATTTAATTGACCTATGTAATATTTTTACTGTCTAAATTCAAAATACATTTTATGCAAAATAATTACATTATTTATTTAAAAATTCTCAAAAATAGTGGATGGGACGGTAGAATTTCCTTGAAGTCAAAGAAAGAGAGTGAATACTAGAAAAAAAAAAAAAAAAAAAAACAGACAAAGAGAATGTAAGGCATGCAAAGGTAGTGGACGGTTGACAGTAGTTGTTTAACGAAGATGGTGGAAAGTGGAAAAATGGGCATAAAATGGGAAGATAGTAAAACCTAATGAAATGGTAATAAAAAACGTATATATTTTTTAAATATAAATATTATCAAAACTAAAAACGTTAATTAAAATATATTAAAGAGGATAAAGTTGTAATTAAAGAGGTGTTACAAAGCTCCTCTAACTTAAATTATACAGATAATTTGGAATTTTTTGCTCGCAGATTATTCCATTTTCATTTGTTCTGAAAAACGATTATTTGGGTATATTGTGTGAAGGGCTAGGTTTTTCAAATCAAGTTGAATTATATTTAGTAGATCGAGAAGGATAGTATGACATTAGGATAGGTTATAAGTGATGAAACCCTTGGTCAACCGATATCAATCAAGTTCTAAATTTAATACCCGACTTCTAGAAATTAGTACAAAAATTTTGATTATAAACCGTCGGAAGGAGCACAGGTGCCATAACTCAGTAAAATTTGTGAATGTACCGTGGAATAGAATTAACAATAGTTTATAATATCAAATCAACATATTTATCGGGAGGAAATTATAATTCCTTACACTTTTCCATTTTCGCTCTATTACGGATAGATATTATCTATGAAAAAGTAAAACCTTTTATTCTCTTTACATAGCAAATAAAAAATTCAAATATTATAATCATTATTAAAAGGACTAAATAAAATTTAATTAATTTTTAAAATGACTAAATAGAGGTAAATTGGTGATTTTATTCATATTCCCAATTTATAATGCACCTAATGAAGTGGTCCAAACACTAAAATGAGTATTCATTATAATAAAAAATTACATGAAGTAAATATTGAAATATAAATTCTTAGCCCATTCTCAATAATAGTCATTCATAAGGCATAATGTTTATATTCTTTATCTATTCCAAAATACAATGATATAAGCGCAACACTTTAAGTTAAACAACAAGGTTTAGGAGTCACTTTTTATTCCCTCTACTCAAAGAATATAAAGTTAAAATATTATAACTATTATACCCTCATAAAATGAACAAATAATTTTTTTTTTATTTTCTAAAATGACTAAATAGGGGCAAATAATTAATTTTATTCATATTTCCAACTCAATATTACAATTAATAAAGTGATATAAAAACTGGAATGAGTATTCTTATGGTAAGATAGTTACAGGAAGTATAATATTGAAATATAAATTCTTAGCTTGCTCTTAGTAATAATCATTCACAAGGCATCACATTTTTGTTCTCTTTCTATTCTATTATCTCTAAGTAAACGGGCCTATGTTATTTTGAACAAAGCATTGCAATATATGCAAGTTAAGTTTGTGTGTTATTTAAATTGACGTGTTTTTTTTTTTTTTTTAATTGGCAAAACCCGATTACCGGGGGGTGTAGGGGGGTCGCCAGCCCCAATTTTATTAATAATTAAAGATTTACAATGAAGAGGGGGGCTTATACCTGACCTTTTTATTACATATTTGACCTGCATGAAAATATAAATAAGGATGTACTACATCCCTTACATTGATATATTTGCAGAAAATAAACAAGGAAGTACTACTCCCCTTATAATGAGAATGGTTACTAGAGAGAACTAGCTGTGCACTAAAATTACTACAATGCTACATACCTTCTAATTCTTTATTGAGAATTATTTTCAGATCAGGAGACAAGCCTTCAAAATGGAGTAATGTGAAATCCTCTTGCCTCCCCTGAGCATCCTTGGCTATCCAATTCGCTGCCTTATTCTTTTCCCTTAGGATGTGTGTTACTTGTGCCTTGACTTCCTTGATCATCTTCCTTGCCCATGAAATATCATTCCAGACATCCCACCATGTTACTTCTGAAGAAAGCCATTTGGACACAACCATGGAGTCTGTCTCTATGCATATGTTCTTTACATTGTACTTCCTGCATAACTCTAGTCCTTTTTTAAGAGCAAGTAGTTCAATAATATCAATAGACTTAGATTCGGTTTTGAATCCGAATCCCCATAAGAATTTACCTTTGGAGTCTCTTAAGATACCACCTCCCCCCCCTTTACCATTAGCGAGGCTGCCATCAACATTGAGTTTCACCACATTGGGGGGAGGAGCATTCCATGTAGTAATTTTACGAATTGCTTTTTTTCTATTATAGGTTATATTCTTAAAGATTAACTCATCATCCTTGATTTGTTTCTTAGATAGAGGACATGCCTTTCCGAACATTAACAAATCATTAATAATATCATTAACAATTACCTTTGCATTCTTCCTTAAATTTCTGTGTTTTCGATTATTTCTCTCACCCCAGATGTGCCACACTGTAATTGATGGCACAAATGTCCTAATGTGGTTTGAAATATTACCCGTCTTACTTTTCCAATATTTTAACATTACATCTATATGATTAATATTAGGGAAAGGTAAGATTCCAAAAATTTTACCAATGCCGTTCCAAACTTCCTTTGCATAATTACATTTTAATAGTACATGTGCAGCAGACTTACATTCAGAAAGACAGTTCACACATTGAGAAGCCATTGATCTTCCCCAAGCACATTGTTTATCATCCATAGGAATGAAAGACCTCACAGCTCTCCACATGAAGAATGAAATCTTAGTTGGGAGAAATTTATTCCAGATGAGAGGGCAGATAACCGATTCGTTTGCTTTCCTTCTTATCAGGTTCTAGGAATTGGAGACTGAAAAAAGACCATTTGGAGACTCTTTCCAAATGACTGTGTCCTTAGCCCCAGGGATAATGGATAAAGACAACATCTCTTCTATGTATTCACTGGGAAGGATCCTTTCTATTAAGTCCCTATCCCATTGATTATTAATCCAAAGGTCTTTGACTAAAATCCTTGGGTACGTTACTGGTGTTAGTTGAAATAGATGACCTCGTGGGTGCCATTGATCATACCAAAAACTTATTTCACCCTTCCCCAACCCATGATAAATGTATTTCTCACCTAACTCCCTGGCCTTTAGAATCCTCTTCCAAAGAGGAGAAGAGTCCATTGAAGCCACCATTTCGTTTGGGTGTTTCCCTTTCAGATATTTGGAGTTGATAAACTCTGTGAAAATAGATGTTTCATTCCTTATTTTCCACCAAAGTTTAATTTCCAAGGCCTGTTAAAACTCTCTCATAGACCTAATTCCTATTCCGCCTTCACTCGTGGGAAGACATAGTTTCCCCCAAGCAGCCCAATGCGTCGATTTTGATTCATTCGAGTCTCCCCAAAGAAAGCTAGCAAACATGCTCTCTAATTTTTTAATAGCCCATATGGGGGGTTTAATAGCTTGGAACAGGAATAAAGGGAGTGAAGTTAGTACACTTTTTATGAGACAGATTCTACCCCCAGCAGATAACCACAGGGATGACCAATGATTAATTTTATTAGAAACTTTTCCAAAAATGGCGTCAAATATATGTCGTTTTTTGGGACCGACCACCAATGGACAACCAAGATATACCATTGGTGTATTTTGAATTTTCATCCCGGTAATTGTTTTGATTTTCCTTTTGTTAGCTGATTTAAATTTGTCAGGAATTAAAATTGAACTCTTCTGAATATTGATCTTTTGACCCGAGACTCTTTCATAATGTTTAAGGAATGTTATGACTTTTGTGACAGCAGGAGATGCACCATTCAAGAACAGAATACAGTCATCAGCAAAGCTGAGATGGGAAATCCATTGTTGTGATGATGTCCTGAATCTTATTGAGCTGAATCTTTTAAAAAGGAAGTCTAATCCCCTTGCTAGATATTCTGCAGCAATGATAAAAATTGAGGGAGAAAGGGGATCCCCTTGCCTCAGACCCCTGGTGGATTGAAAGAAACTAGAACATTTCCCATTGACCAGCACTGAAAACCAACTATTGCACAGAATCCTCTTAACCATGTATGTAAACTTCTAGTGAAATCCTAAGCTATCAAGCATAGAAAATAGAAAGACCCAGTCAATCCTATCATATGCCTTTTCCATATCAAGTTTCATGATAATGTTACCTCCCCTGACTCTTCTATTTAAATCACGCATTAGTTCTTGGGCCAGAAGAATGTTGTCGAGGATGTTCCTCCCTTTCACAAATCCTGATTGATTAGGAGAGATAATTCTAGGAAGGATATCACTAAGCCTGTTGCTAAGGATTTTTGAAAAAATTTTAGATGATGTATTACAAAGGCTGATTAGCCTGAAGTCTTTCCATTGAGTAGAAGGGTTTGATTTCGGGATTAAGACTATGGTGGCCGCTGTATAAAATTTGGGAAGAGGGAAACCATCAAAAAACTCTATTACTGCTTCGTAAAAATCCTTTCCGATGACCTCCCAGCAGTGTTTATAGAACATCCCTCCGAAACCATCTCGCCCCGGCTCCGAATCAGTTTCCAGTTCCATTATCACTTTATAGACTTCTTCAACTGTAGGAGCAGACACCAGCTTCTATTTAAATTGACGTGTTTATATGATTTGTAGAGGGCCAAAATATAATGATACGAGCCCGACACTTTTGCTAAACAACAAGGTCAAGGAACTCACCTTTTCATATCACTAGTTAGGGATTAAAAGTTTCAAATATTATGACCACTATAACCTTATTAAATTAATTAAATAAATTTTAATAATTTTCAAAAATAACTAAATAGGGGTAAACTAGTATTTTTATCTGTATTCTCAACTTAATACTATAATTAATGAAGTGACGTAAACACTAAAATGTGAATTCCTACAATAAAAAATTATATGAAGCAAATATTGAAATAAAAATTTCTAATTTGTTCATGGTAATAGTTATTCTCAAAATATAACATTTATGTTCTCTATCTATTTCACTACCTCCAAGTAAATGGGCCATTAGATTAACTATGTTATGTTGGACAAAGCATTGTACTAAGCAAGTTAAGTTTTATATTTTATTTAAACTGACAAGTTTATATAATATGATTCATAGAGGGCCAAAATATAATGATATGAGCTTGACCCTTTGAGCTAAAAAACAAAACTATGGAAGTAAGACCATGAAATTAGAATAATTTAGCAAGATTTGTCATTGTGAGTTTGTTGGTAAAATCATTGAACAACATTTTATAGAAAAAACTTATGCATTTAGAAAGTCTTTCCATAGGTATAAATTCAAGAAGAGGCTATGAAGTCATCCAACAATAAGAAAACTTATCTTAATCATGAGTCTATGGTGCAATTTGACGAGTTTCGTTGGCGATCAGATTCTATATAAGTATTTTAAATAATATCTTAAGATTTGTTTAGAGTACATTACTATTTGATTTGACTTGTTTGGGAGGAGTAAATCAAACCAAATTGAATCCTACCAAATCTTGTTGCTTCCTCTTTCGCTTCAACAATGTTGTCAATGATTGATTACGGGCAGGTAGCATCTACGAGGAAAACACCGTGTGGAGTTATTCACCGTGATGTCACAGTTTGTCTCCAGTTTCTTCAAATGAATGAATTATCAAAGAGTTAAAAAAATAAAGGAAACAACTATAGAACGTAGATATCACCGTACCATGGAAAAACTCAAGACTAAGTCCAAGTGATGAGTTTATACTTGATGCGACACACTAACGGGATATTTTATTTACCCATCATCTGGCGAAGTAAAAGTGGGAACGACCAAGAGAAGAAATAATATAGAAAGATTAGCTTCCTAAGTGTAGAAGAATGTCACAAAATGTAATTTTTCTTGCTACATAGCGTGTCACATACCCACGTGACCGGTATTTTTTTTTTCCTTTTTGGGTTAAAAATGTCTATTTAATTTACGATGTAATTTTTTTTATAATTGATTAAATTAGTTTTAAAATTATTATATCAATAATGGAAATATATATATATATATATATATATAATCTAATATTTAAATAAACTAGGGAATCACTAAACAAACACAAGAATGAATTTTAACATGCAGTTATTTAGATGGTATTGGGAAAGATAAAAACTTGAGGAGGTGCAGGTTTATGCTAATACTCTGATATATGTAGGGTTGATTTCGTAAAAATATAAAGAGAAAAATACATGGTCTTTACTCGTTTAATACTCTCATATTGTTTCTCAGAGATGTTACAATACGGAAAAAATTTGTAATCACATGTTTTTGAGTAATGATATAAAGTCAAGTAGTAAAAATGCTCAATCAATCGATATATAAAACTAGATTTCATTTGATAGGATTCATACCTTTGTATACACTTACACACGAATAATAGATATTGTTATTCGAGGAAATAAAATATCAAAGAGCCATATTATTTGAGCATACATGAAATGTTCTAGAAAGACAAAACATTAATGATTCTTCACACGGAATATTTTAAATCGGAAGGTCACTTAAGCACAGACATCGGGATGGGCAATAAGATAATCCTCAACAGCCTTAAACAATCCAACAGCCTTTTCCTTGCCTTTCTTCACGTCCTCCTCCCTGATCTCAACTCCTGGCTTTGTATGGTAGTCACTGTTCATCTTGCAGACACAACCATTATCTGTGGCTTCAAATTTTATCTCATATACAACGCATTCAATCTTATCGAAGATGACATCACCCTCGATCAAAGTGTATTTGCAGTAGAACTTCTCCGTATCGATTGCATCCATCTTGTGCTTCAAGGTTTTCAAATGTCCACCTATTGATCAAAAGGAAGAAAAAGTTGTGTGAAGTACGGTAAGATGAACTTAGCGGAAAGCTTTATGGGAAAGAAACATATAATTCTATCACAAACTCAGACGCATAAACTTCTTATGCAACATCTTTTGACACATTGAAATGCAACTTTCATAGTCTTGCTGTTAATTTTGATCATGTTGCATCATATAGAATATATCATCTACTATACACAAATTTTTTTCAAATAGTTATAAAAAGATCTAGAGTCCCCTAAAAGAAAATTGTGTAAAATCGAAAACCTTGAAGCATATATTGATACCTTCAGCGAATTTAGTCTGTTTGATGCTTCCGACACCTCCATCTCCTTCAACATATTCGATACTCTTGATTCCATCGGGGACGATCTTAGGAATGTGAATGTGGGACTCAAGGATCAAGGCCTTGAACATCCTCTTTGGGGCAACTTTACAAGAAAGCTCCTCGGTGTATGTGAAACCCATCTTCCCTTAGTAGATGAAAAAGAGCAAACTCACAAAATTATGATTATAAGATAAAGACGTTGCTACTAATGGAGAAGCTTGAGTTTTTGTTATGATGAGAAGCAACATGGTACTGGTATTTATAGATGAATGAGCACAAGGGTTCTTGCTCCTTTAGGTTAAGTTTTCCACATTCCAGCACTCCAAGATGGACCTCCACACTTCTCCCTATCATCTCCACGATGGAGATAGTCCCCATGTCCAGATGGTCAATTCCAACTAATTTGGCTTGCATTGAGATTTATTTTTACTTTTTACTTTTTTATTTTTAAGAAGTCTTCCTTGCATCCTATTGTACAGTGATATATAAATATAATCAATAGGTGAAAATTATGTTTGTCTTATTAGACGGTAATGTGAAAGGGATTGCTGTGCTATTCCATCCATCAAGGACCGACCACACATCTAGATGGTCAAGGTTTCACATATGGCCTAATTTCAATATAATACAAGTTCCTCAATTGATTAGTTATGTGTACCTTGGACGCTCAATTAATTGAAGATGATGGATTAAGGACGAAAATCATGAAATAAAATTTGAGTTGTGAATTATTTTTCGAGAAACAATGTTCATAATTTAACATCAAATTTATATTATTTGTTGTTAACACACGAGCTTTTAGGAGAACAGTAAGTTATTTTGCAAGAAACAAAGTCAGAAAAAAAAAATTATAATGTTAATACGTAATTTCAAGTACATTAAAATAAAAAATAAAAAGTTCTTTTATCCACTTAAATTACCTTCGTTGCAACTAGCCCAATGAGACTTAATGAAATACGAGAAAGTTATCTTACTCCGATGTATTTTCTTTTTGGCCCAAACATTAAGAAAATACCTTAATACAATATATCAAATTAGAGGAAAGTGGCACAAAATGTATAGAGTGGGTATAACTATCTTATCCTATATATCCCATGTACACAAGTCTTATAAAATTGAAAATGAAATCTATTTTCTAACCTTTCGGGTCTATCTCAAAATTTACATCTTATAGAATTTACCGATTTTAGATCTATTGTGGAAGCTAATCTTGTTCACTGTTCATAGGAAGTAAATTCTTTTTCTCAGGCCAACAAGAAGAATTGCATTTTATGACATTCCTCTACACTTCGAAAGCTAATCTTTCTATATTATTTCTTCCCTTGGTCGGTCCCACTTTTACTTCGCCAGATGATAGGTAAGTAAAATATCCGGGCATACTTTGGCATACTTTTTCCATGGTGTTTGCTTTACATTTAAACCCTTTGATAATAAATTCAATCATTCGAAGAAAGTCGAGAGAAACTGTGACATCAAAGGGAATAACTCCACATTATGTGATCCTCATAGACGCTGCCCATAATCAACCATTGACAATATTGTTGAAGCGAATGAGTAAGCGGTAAGATTTGGTAGAACTCAATTTGATTTGATTTCCTCCTCCAAATTAAGTCAAATCAAATAATAATGTACACTCACAATGCTTTAAATATATCTTATAGTTTTGTTTGAGAATAAGTTATATTACGTTTTGAAATCTTAGTTAACATAACTTTTAAATAAAAGGGTTATGTTTTACTTGATATATACTTTTAACAGGCAGCTACATCTTGATTTTCAAGCTTTCTTTTATAAATCGTAAAAAAAAAAGAAAAAAAAGAGAGGAAAAAAGGGGATAATCGAAATTAACAGGAAAAAAAAAAAGGAAAGAAAAGCAAATAATCATATGGTCAATCCTAAGCCTCAAAATAATCAAACTGTTGAGTTATTCATGTTTAAACATTATCATATATCAGTTTCACATACACCCCATTCTTTTTCCATATCATCTACAAAATTGGTGGCCGCAAGTACAAGGATTAATAATAAAGAAATGTAGCTGCTTGGCATGAAAGTCCATTTTGGCGTGCTTCGTTTGAGAAACAATAATCTAAAGGAGCTTACTAAAAGCCTTGTACCATCTTCATCTATATATATTCTTTTGAGTATTTTGAGCCACTTCATCACACAAACTCAAGCATTTGTCTTAGTAGTTGCATCATCTCATTTTTATTATTAATACACCCCCACGTTTGGTTCTTCATCGACTGGGATAACATAAGATGGGTTTCACCTACACCGAAGAGTTCTCCTGCAAAGTTGCCCCTAAGAGGATGTTCAAGGCGTTGATCCTTGAATCCCACATCCACATTCCAAAGATTGTTCCTGATGGAATCAAAAGCATCGAATATGTTCAAGGAGAAGGTTGTGCTGCTGGAAGCATCAAGCAGACCAACTTCGCCGAAGGTTAGTTTATCTGGTTTTGGGGAAGCTAATTCTTTCGGTTAAAAAATATTTCTAGTTTTGCATAAATTATGACTATTCAAATAGTATATATATATATTTTTCTGTTAATTCCATTAATGATCCGATTATTATGCTATAGGTGGTCATTTAAAGGCCTTGAAGCATAGAATGGATGCCATTGATGCAGACAAGTTCTACTGCAAGTATACTTTGGTTGAGGGTGACGTTATTTTTGACAAGATGGAGTCTGTTGTATATGAGATGAAACTTGAACCTACAAGTGATGGATGCATTTGCAAAATGACAAGTGAATACCATGCCAAGGCAGGAGTGGAACTTAAAGAGGAGGATGTGAAGAAGGGTAAAGAAAAGGCTGCTGGGCTGTTTAAGGCTATAGAAGAACACCTTATTGCGCATCCAGAAGTTTGCGCTTAAGTGCTTGTTGATTTCATTTTTTCTAAATAAAGATGTTTTTCCTTTCATGCGTTTTTCTTTGATTGCTAAAGCGGGATGGCTTTGAGCCTTCTTTTATACTTTAGTAAGGGATCTGCTTTTTGTGTGTTTAATGTAAGCAATATGTATTGAGAAACTCCTTATAAAGATAAAATAAGAAATTCATCACCAAGCTTTTGTATTGACTCAATTTATGTACGATTGATCGATGTTTGATTCCAAGGGATTTGTCCTTGAATCTTGACTAAGTCTCCTTAATATAAAACGTTTCTCAAACCATAATGTTCCATTTAATTTAGATTGCCGTCCGTAAGCATCGAGATAGAAATAGAAGTTACTTTGATGGCGTCTATTTGCTGAAAAAGAAATTAGTGGATAATATATATTATATATAAGTATACATAATTTGTAACTAATAAAGTACATAAGAATAATAGTGAATAATTACTTAAAAATTTACTATCAATATTTTTATATATCTAATTATGGTTGGTAATTATATATCATATATGTATATATACATAACATATTATACTTTTCTTGTTTTCTATGCTTGAGGAAGAAAAGTACTACGTAATAGAATGTCTTAAGAAAGAAGAAGTGTATCTTATATATATATATATATATTTAAGTGGGGCCTGTTATTATGATATTAGGCACATTAAGTTGTCATATTCATGCGTTTCGTGTCATTTTGCTGTACACTGTAGCTGCAGTTCCTACCTAGTATGTATCTTAAGAGCAGGTTTTTATCTTTTTACACTTTTCTTTATAAATGTTTGACCACTAAATTCAAATTTCCTTGATTAAAATGTTATAATTAACTAATTTTGTTGAGATACTGTTTATTTATTAACAATTATAATAATTACATTGTTAATACTACAAATATTCTATTTCTATTGCATATAGCATTAGCAAGTTATAACAGTTTCTTTCTTTTTTTTTCTCGATCAAAAGTAAATAATAACAGTTCTATTAGTTGATTTAAACCTTTTATTTTTTTTTTCCTCAAGTCATATTGTGAACATGAGTATATTATTGAACGACTGGTTGCTTTATTACCATTTTTTTCCTTTTTTCCTCAACTATTTGCCCTTTTGTAGTTTTTTAATAAGTAAGTTCATAATTTTTATTGTAAATTTTGTAACTTATTTGCTACCTAGATCCCGAAACCTTTTTAAATTCTTAACACTATTAATTTTTTCAAAAATGCAATAAAAATAACAAAACTTTTTATGTTTGTCATTAATATTTCATCTTAAGAACTTCTAAGGCGAATCTCTTACTTCAAAAATCCACTTTTATTTGTGGTTGTTACATTGAAACACTTGATTTGATGAAAATCTCCATTTTACAACACCAACTTCACGGTCTATGTATGATCTCCTCGAATTACGGTCTTTGGATTAATTTATATTTCTCATAACATTTTCGTCATTCCACAACGACTACAATTCTATATCCGAGCATGACTTTCTGTCCTCCAATAACACGATCAATCGCCTGGAAGATTGATAATCCAAATTTGCTTGTATTATGCATAATTGTCAACATTACGATTTTATTATTACTTTAAATATATTGAATTAATAAATTTATATAGAATTATATAAAACTGGTAAAATTTAAACTTATAAAATCGTATATAAAAATTCTTAATTTTACTAAATATTTACATGTAAACAATTTTATATCATTTTTAATTAAAAAAAATTTATAAAATTATAGATTTGTAGAATATCGTATAAATAATCCACGATTTTAACAATTACACAATGTGTGAAATATAGCTATTTAGATGTTGTGTCAATCCATGATGGATGAAATGGCATATTGTATATTAGGCTATCGAAATCTTATCTCAAGCAGCGATACTTTTCACATTGTCGTCTAATAAGACGAGTATCATTTTCACCAATTCACATACAGCAAAACTGTAGAATAGGATCTCAAGAAGACTTCTTAATATATATATATATATAGAAAAGAAAAATAAAGTTGGCGTTGATCATCTAGAGATGGGGACTGTCTACGATGGATTGTCCTATTCATATCTATTTTTAAAGTTATTTTGCACTATGAAACAACCGATGATATAATAAATTAAACTTCATTTAAACTACCAAAGTTACCCAACATTAAAGAATAGAAAAGAAAAAAGGAAAAGAAGGCGAGAACCAAACATGGTCAATGCTTTCGATTACATTACATCTTAGGATATAAATTTTAGTTTGCCTTTGAGGGACTGAAATCTAAATCGAAACAAATGGCAAAATCATTGGAACGGTTCAAGTCAATTTTACATGAAATCAAAACATGTTGCTAGTCATCTAGAGAATTAGACGGGGGCCAGAAATAATTGAAAAATGCGCCCACCAACTTAGCGGTCCATCTTGGGAGTGGTGGAATGTAGAAAAAATATGCCTAAAGGAGCAAGAAAGCTTTGTGCTCATTCATCTATGAATACCAGTATGATATTGCTTATCAGCATCACTCAAACATCTAGCTTCTTCAATAGTAGCACCTTCTTACTTTATTCACAAAGTTTACAAACTTGTTCTTTCATCAATTAGGATAATGTTGCAGCGTTTAATTCTAGTGGACGGTTTGTATAAAAACAGAGGTAGTTAAGTTGGTTAAGAGTGGATATAGTAATATAAATAGTAGAGTAGTGTGTGTGTGACTCTAGTGATAGTGTACAAACAAAATAAGTGAATGTAAGTGCAGTAGTGTGTGTAAAATTACAGTGTATGTGAGCAAGTGAAAAGTGTTGAATTATCAACAAGAAAACAAGAGTTATAGAATTCCTTGTGCACTTCTTACTATTATATTTTTACTATCCTTTTCTTTTAATAGTGGTATCAGGGCTTTCTTTCTTTTTTGTATCGATCAAGATCCTTGAGGATTGTTGATCTTTTGTGGTATGTGTACAAGAGACCATGTCAAATGGTGCTAGTATCATGGCGACATCACTTCGTATTTTAGATGGTAAAAATTATGATAAATGGTGTCTAAATGCGAGTAATCTTTGGTTTTTAAGAAGTACTCGAAATTGTCAACAATGGCATGCAAGAATTGGGTAACACTCCCTCAAAAGCTTAACATGCAGTTGTATAGAGATGCAAAGAAGAAAGATTATAAAGTTCTCTTCTATATTCATCAGTACGTTGACTCTTCTAATTTCGATAAGATAGCCTCTACCAATTTTGCTAAAGAAGTGTGAGACATTCTTGAGAAGTGTTATAAAAGAGTAGATTGGTTGAAGAAGGTCGGATTGCAGATACTAAGAAGATAGTATGAGTTACTTTAGATGGATTCGAAGGATAGTATTAGTGAATATTGTATCGGGGTAGTTTCATTGTCTAACCAAATGAAGTCTAATGGTGAGACAATGACAAAAGTTATGTTGATCGAGAAAATTCTTCGAACTCTAACCCCCAAGATTTGACTATGTTGTAGTGGTCATTGAAGAGTCTAAAGATCTTAATGAGTTGAAATTGGAAGAACTTCAGAGTTTTTTGGAAGCCTACGAATAGAGAATGAATGAAAGAGGCCTTGATAAGATAGCCGAACAAGCCTTGTAAGCCTAAACAAAGAAAGGTAATCTTGATTTTTTAACAAATAAGAGAGGCAGAAGTAGAGGTAGAGGAAGATTTCGAGGTTAAGGAGGAAGTTATAATGTTCAGGTGCGAGATTAAGATACCATGGAAAGTCAAACTCAAAATCGTATTGATTGTAATTCAAACTATCCAAGGTGAGGGAGTTCATGTGGTCGAGGGGGCAGAAGAGGATTCAATAAAAGAAATATACAATGTTATAATTGTAAAATATATGGCCACTTAGCTGATGAATGTAAGTGAAAAAAGGTGCCTCAAAAGAATCACGATGAGACTGTTGCATATGCACAAGAGGATGAGGGAGAGTCTGATCATTTGCTCTTAATGGCAACTATTATGCATGACACTACAACGGCTAATTCTTGGTATCTTGACATCGGGTGTTCTAATCATATGTCGGGTAATAGAGAGTGGTTTGTAGATCTTGATGAACGGATCAAAAGCAAGGTTAAGTTTGCTGATAATAGTGTGGTAATGGCTGAAGGACTTGGTAATATACTAATTCAACAAAAGAATGGAGAATATTCATATATCTTTAAGGTGTTATATGTACCTCAGATGAAAAATAACTTATTGAGTTTAGGACAATTGTTGGAAAAGGGTTATAGTATGGACTTATGAGATAAATTCTTAACTATATAAGATAACAAAAATAAAGTGATCTTAAAGTCTCCTCTTACTAAGAATAGAACATTCAAAATTGACATTCAAACAAGTGTTGGTAAGTGTTTGGCAATCGTTGTAGATGAAACAAGTTAGCTTTGGCATCAGCGTTTTTGCTACTTGAACTTTCGAAGTTTGAGTCAACTAAAGAATGCCAATATGGTGGATGGTCTACCTTAGATTCGAATACAAGATAGGGTATGTGAAAAATGTCTATTAGGTAAACAAATGACAGATCAATTTAAGCAAGAGATGTCACCAAAGACTATAAGTTTGCTTGAAGTAGTATACTCTGATGTGTGTAGACCAATTGATCCCTCCTCTCTTGGAGGTAATCGATACTTTGTCATATTTATTGATGACCTTAGTAGGAAATTGTAGGTATATTTGATTCAAAATAAGAGCGAAGTTTTTGAGGTCTTCAAGAAATTTAAAGTTTATGTTGAAAAACAAAGTAGGAGGACAATTAAGATCTTGCGGACCGATGGAGGAGGAGAGTATACTTCAATAGAGTTTAAGAGTTTTAGTGAAGATAATAGTGATATGCATGAGGTGACAGCACCTTATACACTACAACATAATGGTGTGGCTGAGCGAAGAAACGGAACCCTAATGAATATGGTGTATAGTATGCTAAGAACAAGGAACATGCCTAAACATTTTTGGAGAGAAGCAATAGCTACAGCAGCATATGTTCTCAATAGATGCCTAACTAAGAAGTTGATCCATAAGACTCCAAAGGAGGCATGGTCAGGTAAGAAACCTAGTACACAGCATTTAAGAATATTTCACAGTGTTTGTTTTAGTCATGTGGTAGATGAGAAGAGAAAGAAATTGGATGATAAAAGTGTGTGTGCTATTCTTCTTGGCTACAATCCAACTAGTTCATATAAGCTGTACAATCCTCTTAGTAAGAAGTTGTTTATAAGTAGAGATGTCATTTTTGATGAGGGGAAGGCATGGCAATGGGAGAGTAATGCATCAAACAGCTCAATATAGCTGAGGGATATACATTTGAAAAAGTGGTAACACATGAAACATCACTTGATTGTGGAAGAAATAATGCTGATCAGCAGGTTGAGTAAAGACAGCAAAGGTTATGCCAAAGGCCATGCAGATTGGATGATTATGAAGTGTTTCTAGATAATGCTATTACTGAAGATGGTGATTTGGTTCACATGGAATTATTTGTAAATGTTGAGCCTATGACTTTTGAGCAAGTAATGTGTGATTTAAAGTGGATTGTTGCAATGGAAGAAGAGTTGCAAGCTATTGAAAGAAATCAGACATGGGAATTAATGACTTTGCCAAAGCATAAGAAGCCTATTGATGTTAAATGGGTGTTTAAGGTGAAAATGAAGCTGGATGGAGCTGTTTTGAAGTATAAAGCCATATTAGTAGCAAAAGGTTTTTTGCAAAAACTTGGCCTTGATTTTCAAGAAGTGTTTTCTCCAGTTGCAAGAATAGAGACTATTAGACTTGTTGTTGCATTTGCAAGTTTGAAATCTTAGTCTATGTATCAAATGGATGTTAAGTTCGCATTCCTCAATGGCCCTTTGGAAGAAGAGGTTTATGTTGTACAACCACCTAGTTTTGTAGTTAAAGGCAATGAGGATAAAGTATACAAACTTCAAAAGGCTCTTTATGGTTTAAGGCAAGCACCTCGAGCTTAGAATAAGCGAATTGATTCATTTCTCACACAGTAAGGGGGTTTGATAAGTGTGGTAATAAGTATAGAGTTTATGTGAAGAAGAATGGAAGTGATTTGATAATAGTATGTTTGTATGTTGATGATCTACTAATTATTGGAAGCAATGAGCATGATATTACCACTTTTAAGGAGGTTCTGAAAACAGAATTTAAAATGCCAGATCTTGGTAAGCTATCTTATTTTGTGTACCGAGCAAGGCTCAAAGGCAGCAATTCCTCCCTTAAGTCACAAGAACGACTTTTCTCTTATAGCTATACTCAGTACAATGATTACTCAATAACATACCTTCCTTCTCGGAGAAAATTGGTTGTATATTCTCATACCGCCTTATTATTCTCTTAGTGTCCCAAAAAAAAAACATCTTTTTTTATTTTGAATCTTCTTTGTTGCGACAGCATCGTTCGGTATCAACTTAATGCCTTTGGTACAAATCGGTTTAGTCCATTGAGTCCAAAAATCTAACTCTTTATTTGAAATAATTGACATGAACTTGTTATGCCACTTATGAATCTTGGACTCCAATTCGTCCATGAATTTTCACCCATACCTAATAGCCGTAAAGTACCTACCGTTGGGTTGCTTCCTAATTGTAATGAAATTCTAAAATAATTGAGACGTAGCCCTAACTTCAACTTCTTCACAAACTATTTTGAAAGCCGTGAGAAGTCGATAAGTGTTTGGTAAGGATATACTCAACGCAACTTGAAAATAGTTGAAGAACTACTTAACAAAAGCTGAGAATAAGAAGCATAGTCCAAAGTTAAGATATTTTAAATAGATGTAAAACTCATATTTCCTTAGAAAACACACCCTTTCCTCCTCTCTAGACCTCCTAAAGTTCTATGCTCTAGGAAGGTCTTGTTAGTATTTGCCATACTTCGAAATAAGAATTCCGTCGACAGCACTAAACATTCCATTTGGTGAATCACAGAAATAAATTATATTATTATATAAATACCTAGCCATGGATTTTCCTTCTTTGTCATCTAGATAGGTATCCGCTGCGAGATAATTAATTCGAGTAAGTTTGTCCTATTATTCTACTACATTATCAATCGAACTATTTGAGGAACATGTTGTCTCATTCCTTTCTTTTTTTTTTTCCTTTTGTGGGTGGGGGGGGATAGGTGTAGAGGGAGGTACCCTTGGTCTTAATTGTTTCAGAATCTGAAAGGATAAGTTGATGGATTACGTTTCGAACCATAACTAATTTTGACTATAATAAATTTCACAAAATTTTTCGAAGGTTAAGAGGAAGTGCTGTAAACGAATGAAAGCTTGTGAATGCAAACGAAGATGAAGTGAAATCTATTTTTAGTATTAGAAAATTTCTTAAATATGAATAATTTACCCTCGTAACCATAACACTTTTTTGACAAGTAATGATGCACTAATAGATGATAGCCTAGATTACTGACATGTGTTTTAAGATAGAGATTTAACGGTTATCGAGACTCTAATAGTTATTAGGCTTGCGGTGTGATTATGGCCAAGGTGACTGCTATCATACTTTCTATTATTTGGTTTTCTAATACGTGGGAAAATTGAAAATTGCAACCTTTTAGATAGGATGTGATTCGTCTTCCTAAATGAAAATCAAGGAACTTCCCACTTTACTTGACATTTGGGAAACAGTTCTCTACTCAACCTATAAGGAATGTTAAACTACTTCCTCTATCGAATTCTTAACTACGACGGTCAGGGGGCAAATATTGATAGTTAGATTTCATCCGTTATAACTCAATCGACCACACAGTTGTTGTCATGCTGAATAACTCACTTCTTAGCAAATGCCGATTATTATAGATCTGTATCAATTTTGAAATTAAGAAAAGTGGTGCAAACAATTATTATTTGATAAGGTTATATTATATAACTGTCAACTATTCCTATATCTCAAGAATGTGCTTGATTAAGAAATCTCCATGTGCCCTAATAACCATGAGGTTAACTGTCATTTTAGACACTTAATATTTACCTATAAATATGAAGAAGAAGCATTGTAAAGATGATCTAATAACCTAACTACTTATCTTAACTTCTCTTAACGTTCATTTACTGACTTAAGCATTAGGAGTGGCTACATCGAACTAGCCTTGGTATTATTAGTTCTTTACATTTTGTAGAAAGAAAATTATTCAAAAACCATTCAACAACACAAGTCATTATGATTAAAAAGTATTTATCACCCAAATGAGGAAGATCTATTTACATTGATTATACCTTTTGTATAAATATAGAAATAGTAAATAAATAATAATAATAACAACAATAATAATAATAATAATAATAATAATTCCGATAAAATTATCATCATATTTTATAATTACTATTAAGTGTTACTATCTCTATGATTGCATGAATAAACTCAATCGTAAATATTTCATATCATGTATTATTTAATTATAGAAGGGTTACAAGCTGGGGTAACTAGAATAACATAAACCACAATCAAGAGTATCATATGGATTGCAATTTTAAGTAATCCTCAAGGTATAGGAAGAAAGTCATACCAACCCGAAGCTTGTCTTCGAGCAATCAATGATCCAAAATTGACATGATAATGGTAATAAAGAAAAGTGAAAAAATGGGGAAAAGAAATAGAAGGGAGAAGTAGAGGTAAAGTGAATAATATTAAGTATAAACTAGTTTGCTTGGAGCTTGTTTTTAGCTAAGAATTTGCTATATTGATCCATTATCTATAACATTAAAATTCATGATTTTTTTTTTCTCTCTTTTTTTTTGTCTTATCCATTTTTGGTGTCTTACCTAATGTCTCACATGTTTATAAGGCATGAAAGATAAAAGGAGTTATATGCTAATGCTATAGATATGAGTTAATCGTAACCATAAGGAGAGTTTTATCAAAGAAACCAAGTAAACACTTTATATTTTATGGATTTGGATTATTTAAAGTTCTTTTTTTTCTTTCATAAAGTTATAAATCAATAGTTACTATTATTTAGATATTTTAAAAAAGATGATATCGCATAATATTTTAGATACTTAAACAATAACAATCATTAACTTGTAACTTTAGAGATCTTTAGGAGAAAAAAAACCTTTAGATGATCCATTTCCATATATTTTTTTTTGCTTTTCCTTTTACTATATAATCCCATATAATTAAATAATTTAATTCAATCTTTGTGTTATATTTAAAATTTCATTATGCCATAATATTTAATTTTTGCAAATACAATGCCAATGCACATCCGTGAGTAAGTTTTAAAAAGCGTTCTAAACTGGATAAATTTGTTTTGTCTTCCTTTTTATTTTTCATTTGTATTCCTTGATTTTTTTGGATAAATTACAAAATGCTAACTTATGTTATTAGGCTTTTAAAAAGAAGTGATATGAGTTTTCATTTTTTACAAATAGATCACCAGAGTTATTTAATTCTTTATTAATTACGTAAGAAGGATAGGTGACATTTTCTTATTCAATTATTAAGTAATATAAACAAATAATGATATTAATAAAATTTAATGAAATTAAAGAAAATAAAAATGAAACAAAATGCAAAAAATAAAAGAAAGAAAGAACATTTTTCAGCTACCCTAAGGTTTGGGGATAGCCACCTTGGGATATCACAAAACATTAATAAAAAAAAAAAAAAAAAAAATTTATAGCCGATCTCCACTAAGGAGGGGTTGCCCGACTACCTTTGTGGATCGTGACCCACCACCCTTATGGTGGCCAGAAAATGTGATGGTAATGTTTCTTTTTTTTTTTTTTTTTTTTTTTCTTTGGTAGGTTTTCCTTTTTATTTTTTGTATTTTTAGTTAATATTTATTAATTTTATTTCTTGGAATTATGTTAATAATAGTATCAGCCTAAAGAAAGACGGTCACATATCACTATACATAGTTAACATAAAATTAAGAATCTGAGGTCATGCATTTGTCAAAACAAAAAACTCAAGTCATCTGTACACGAAAACAAAATGAAATTTACTCATTTTTTTCTTAAGTAGGA
Organism: Lumnitzera littorea; assembly: GCA_024138015.1. Lineage (NCBI taxonomy): Eukaryota > Viridiplantae > Streptophyta > Magnoliopsida > Myrtales > Combretaceae > Lumnitzera > Lumnitzera littorea. The sequence goes on along the minus strand of JAMXBB010000001.1, from coordinate 5,786,410 downwards.
AATGAAAAAACTCTTCATAATTATTGACTTGGAAATTCAAATGGTACTAAAAGTGATATGTGTTTGTGTATTTTATCATATAAGACTATACATACACTGGTTGTTCTAATTGGATATGTTGTTATTAATATCTATTAAAATCTTAATAGAAGAGAAGAATATTACCTTCCTCTTCCGCCGACTTCTTCACCCCTAACCGGCACCAAATATTGCTTTTCTACAGCACTTTGGCATGACACAACTAATTCTCACATTTCTAGTGAAATTCCGACGGTTGATCATCCCACACTATCCAAACCGTCCATCGCACCAAACGTTGATTTCACGTCCAATTTCTACGACTCTTAACAATTGTTTGGGGAATTTATACGGTCACGTTAATGGGACGATTTAATCCGTAATTTAACCATACATACAATCATGAAAGTAAATATAATAAGATTGTGGATTATACTGGTTCAATAACAAAAGTGATTGGAACCAATAGAATTTTCCTTGATTTGAGAACTTTTTGTGCTGTTACCAACCCAATGTATTCAAAATATGAACCATCAATCAATATATTATAATAGTTAAGCATAGGGGTAGCCCTGAAGTCTATATCAGTACCCTATAATTCAGAGTGTGGTTTTTGAGATGGATACATGCTTAAATATGGTGTGCCCCTCCTCCTCCTAAATAGAAAGGGGAGAAGGTTTCATCATTGTCCGCATCCCCCGTCGTTTCTCCATTCTAGGTACGTTCTTCACTCATACTTGCTCCATTTATTTGCATTGTTAATTTTTACAAGCCGTAGTAGTCGACTGTTGAACCTATGGTGTCAAACTCTATATTCTTATTCAAATATATTTCATATATAATATGTTATCTATGTGTCATATCATTTTTTATGTAGTCATATAATATATAATTATATCACTAATTGTAATTGCTACAAAATAAAGAGTATTAAAAAGTTTATATCTTAGATCAAATGATTATATGCTAACATACTGTTTTTTTATTATCATTATTTACTAACTTTCTCATGATTTTTTTGTTTGATTGTTACATATTATATTTAGCATCAAACTTACATGATTCCATGGGAAGAATAATATTCATACAATTAGGCTACTCCGAAATAACTGTGGCATTAAAAAAAAAAATTAAATTAACATCTTTTATAATTTTTTTTCTTCGGTAGAACATCTTTTATAATTAAGAAACAATTAATAATGTTACATACTCGAATAGAATTATAATTTATCATTATTGCCTATGGGTCAAGAACAAAACTATATGTGCTGTGCTTCCATCCAACTCCATTTTTTTTTTCTCTCTTTTTTTTTTTTTTTTTTTTTTGTTCTTTTCGTGCAAACTCACGTTTTTGGCAATACTCTATGGATTCAGATTGAAGAGGATGGAGATAATTGATTTACTAAAATTAATATGATCATAATCATCACAAAACATATATGATACATTTTATAGAAAATGTTGAAATTAAGATGGTTCAATTGATATAGAAAAATTAAAATGAAAAAAAAAAAAAGAACAAACAAATAGCATTAAACTTTTTTGTTTTTTCTTTTAAAACTAATAGACGATTCACTTGGGATATATGCGTCTCCAAAACAACCTAAAGCAAATTAATATAGGAATCAGTCGCTTTCCGAAATAATAAGGAATGTGGTTGTGGGATTTGTATTTGAAACAAATGAAGGGCTGTTTTTAGTTTCCTCCACACAATGTGGAATTGTAGAGTGAGTGTGGACGTGGGGGCAGTTTGAAAGTAGTTCTTAACAAAAATAGAACGACTTAATAGTAATCTAACTATTTTTAATAATTTTTATATGGGTATAGAGTCGATCGCATATTTCCTGAATAATATAGATCATATTATGTCCAAACAATATTACAGCATTTTAGTTAGTATCTCCTAGGTGGATTTTTTAACCGTTTAATTCTTAATACCAATTCCAGCAATCTTTCCTTTATAATTAGTTTAAATAGGTTCAATTTGAAGTGGTAGAGATATATTATAGTTTTGATCACTATCATGGCACACGAGCTTTGTTGGGATTAAATCCAGCTCATCCCAATGCTTTGCCTATTACATGACCGAGCCCAAGGCATTTGAGGGTTATGTATGTTGTCAAGAAATCAATGTTTTCAGCCCGCTCGCAAAGACTGAGGTGGAGACAGCAAAAGTCGATAGTGAGTACGTACGCCTACGATTTTGCTACAGTAACGCAAATATTGGGGACGAGGTGGTTCAGGGACAGGTAATCATGGTTGGCTTGTTGCTACCTCGAACTAACCAGAGGAAGATGCATCCAAATGGACATGTACGATGTTTGAGCTGATTGTTGGTGATAATGGCTTGCTCCACTTGATCCACGTCGAAAGCGGAAAGTATTAAGGCTACCGTTAGGAATGCAGACGATGTCTACACCGGCATCAATTACTATAAGTTCCACTTTGAGGCTATCAACAGCCTGAGAATATGTCCTAACGAGGAAATACATTCCACCGTAGATATATGAACAGAACATTTTTGCACTTATGTCTTATAGTAAGTGTTTAACGTGTTGTTTTATATTAATTAAGTCCAAGATTTGCCGTATCTTATCGGTAAGGTTAAATCTTGAAGAGAATGTTTGCTAGATCTGCTGTCCTTAGTTTGCCGATGTCATTAATGTAATCAATATAATGTAATATCTGTGTGTGTTTAGAGTAAAATCTTCCAATAAATACTAATTGAAAGCCTGTTCACAATTTAAGCTCATTAAATAAATATAGAGTTTTTTGGTAAAGTTTGTTCTCATAAATGTTCGACCCATATCTATTTAAACTCAATTCAATTACAATCATAAGCAAATCGGAAAGGGAAATGTTATTAAGATTTTTTTAAGAAATATTGTTCTGAACTTTTTATTCAATTTTATATCTAAAGTTTTGTAATGCAAAATATCATACTGATTGAAATTTTACTTATTAAATTTCATATAGAATTAAACATCTACTTATCACATTTACTACTTTCATAAGATAAAGTGACAAACACCCATATTTCAAAGACTAAAAATTAAAAGTAAAATAATAAATTTTGAAAATAAAAATTTAATTGAGTTTGACAATTTTAAATTTCACTATTAAAATTGCAAAAAACAACTAAAGTTCAGATAATGATTTTGACATAATTCTATCATGAAATAATCAAATTAATATATACTTAATTTTTATTAAGTAAATTGCAAATAAATCCTATAATTTTTTTGGGGTAATAGAATGTCAACTAAAATAAAAAAAAAAAAAAAAGAAAACAAAAGAAAACAAAAGGGGGAATTATCATTAAAGATCCCAGCGATCACAAACTGAACGAAAAATAACAACGGTGGGCCGGGCTAAGAAATTGCAACACCGAGGAAAGTCTTTATCAAGAAAAGCTTCAGGTGGTCTAGAAAACACGCTAAATTTTCGTTCCCACTTTCGCCTTGGTGCGAGCCATTTAGCAGCCGTATTGCACTATTTTCAAATTTCTGGACCCTTAAGTTCATCTTCATCCATCCATAATGTAAGAACGTTAGTAAGAGATCACTTTTAATCATCCATTGTTAAGCCTCCACATAGAATCAATTTTCAGAGTTAAAAGGATAGAATTGAACTCAACCACAGTTGAATTGAGATTTAACTAAAATTGGACTAAATCGGTTTAATGATTATATTAGATTGAATTGGATTAAACCATAGAAATCGATCTGAATTTGACGATACTGATTTTGAGTTGAGTTTTTTTGCAAACCCACCGATACAATAAACCAATCATCCTTGATATATAATTAACCCAAAACCATACTAAAAACCTAAAATTGTTATTACAAAGACTATTAATAATGATGGCTAAGTGTATGTTATCGTTTGTTTGAAAAAAATTATGAGTTTGGATTGGATAAAATTTTCTGTCCAATGATTAATTTACAATTTTAGCTTAATTATTAGACCAAAAATAAAAATGAAGGATCGGAAAAAACTACTCTAAATTTTTCTAATTTAAAATATGGTATAAAAGTTAAACTCACTTACTAAAATATAAGTATTGAGGTATAAATTTGATTAAATAAATATAAGACAATATTGTAAATATAAATAATTAGATAATATTTAAATTTTTTACTTTTAAATAATATGAAAATATAATCAAATAAATATTATATAATATTGAGATATAAATGTTAAAATATAATATTAAGTTCAATATTAATGGCTACTAAATTGGGTAAATCACAAAAAAAAAAAAAAAACCAATATTGTGTAAAGCAAATATGTTATAATAAAATTGTATATTATTCTATAGTCCTTATACTTGTACAATTCAATTTTACTTATCTTGCAAATTTTAACTACAAAAAGCTATTACGTGTACATTTTTAAAAGTTTTAGGAATATGAAATACTTATCCGTACTAAACCGATAGTTTAAAGAATGAATCTATACTTTACATTTTTTGGCACTAAATTATTTACAGTATTTTCAATTAACTCGTTTCTAACCCAAATAATGTTGTATGATTTTCATTTTTTACTTCTAAATAATCTCTTTAACATTATCGGCTTCTTATATTTTTCAGGAATTCAGAACTTTCAACTTTGGTTCAATGTTCATTTCTTCCCCTTTGTTTAATAATAATAATAATAATAAACAAAGGGAAAAAAAATCAACAGATAGTTGTGAATTTATTATTATTATTATTGATTTGGGCCCATAGCATGAACCCACCCCACCGTAGACGAAGCAGGTGATGATGCAAAAGTGTGAAACTAAAATAAGGTTTGTTCTGAAAATCAGCTGCTTATCTGCATTATTCTATGTCAGGATGAAATTTACACTTTATTATCAAAGAAAAGGCCATTTTATTGATTATATGAACTGGCCAAGTACATCAAAGTTTATTAACTTTTGATCTAATAATATCAAAACCTCCCCAAATATTGTCCAGTGTTAAAAATCACGATAGAGCACACGATGAAACCAAAAGTAACTGATGACACAATAACATTCGTATGATTTTACATGTGCACAACAAATACAACTTAAATCCTCGAACTCATGTAGTATCTCAGCCTGCTTTACTCGAAGCAATTATTACATACAAGGCAAATAAAAGTTGTAAATTTATTCTGAAAGCAAATGAATTATTATTAAGCGTAGACATCGGGATTTGCCAACAAGTATTCCTCCAAAACCTTATACAATCCGACGGTCTTCTCCTTCCTAGTTTTCATGTCCTCTTCAAGTTCAACACCCTCCTTCGCATGATACTCAATTGTTGCCTTGCAGATACATCCTCCATTGCTTGATGCTTCAAAGCTTGATTCATAAGAAATGGACTCAACCTTCTCCAAAATGTCATCGCCTTCAAGAAGACTGTATTTGCTCGTAAACTTCATCACATCAATAGCATCAATCCTGTGTTTCACACACTTCAAGTGTTCACCTGATGAAAAATCATGAACACACAAATTAGTTCCATTAAATCCAAACCGAACCGGTAAATCGGAACACACTCGGTAGTAGAACCTTTTAAGTAATACGAGATTTAGACACACTAACCGATGGCGATTTTGGTTTGCATAATGGATCCGGCACCGCCATCTCCTTCGACGAACTCAATGCTGATTCCAGGAGTGATCTTGGGGATGACGTTGTGGTAATCAAGAATCATTGCCTTGAACATCCTGGCAGGAGCAATTGGGGAGGCATACTCCTCGGTAAAGCGGATGACGGCCATCGTGTTTATGTTTTCTGAGCTGATGAGAAAGTCCAAGGTTGAAATATCAATGGGATAACTAAACTAGGATTTAGAGCAGATGAGCTTTGAGGATTTGTTTTGGTTGCGAAAGTGCAGAAGTCTATCGATGGTTTTTATAGAAAGGAGGATATTGCCATATAATGTACTTTATTGTGTTTTGCCATCATCTGCAGCAGACTATTTTGAATTCAATTAATTTGGAAGGCAACCATTATGGACTTCCACCGTATCTTGCACGTCATATTTTTCAAAGTAATCTTTACTCTGAATAAATAGCATCCCCGTATAAAAGTCAAAGTATTAATTTATGAGTTTATAATTTTATAATATTTTTAATAATTAAAATGAGTGTAAAATTATTTTTATTTAAATTTTTAATAAAATTATTAACTTTTATATATTATTATGTAAGTTTATAATTTTACCGATTTTGTATGATTTTATACAATTTTCCAAATCCTATATATTCAAATAAAAAAAATAAAATCGCCATTAATCTATATTCTTCTCCGTTGCGTAGTTATCAACCACATGTCAAATATATGACCTAAATGGGTTAGAAATTCTGCATCGACTCTGACAAAACCTTCAATCATGCTTTATAAGAAATCTCGCTTCCATGATGAATCAATCGAGTATTTCAAGCGAGAGATTACCAGGAAGAGTCAAAGCGATGAACCAGAAATGGAGTACTCATCTGGAATGAAGATGTTATTTTTTCTGTTCTCGGGCTGAAAGCAACCGAAAATCCTATTATATACGGCTACTTTGAGTAGGTAACAGAAATGATGTATACACACTATTCTAATTTTACACGTTAAGATAAATATATAGTAACAACGGAGAAAGTATTTGCTAGGTAGTAGCAGTAGTATTAGTATACGTTATGTATAAGTACACGAAGTACATAAAAGGTATTAGTGGATGGTTATCTTAAAAATCTACATTAGCAGTGGTTTTACATTAATATATATATATATATATATATAAGTGAGGTATATCCATGCACTCCTCCAAGGTCTAAAATTAATTAAAAAAGGAACTTGAGATTCGTTGTTTTGGAATTTTTCATTTGTTTGCATGATCTACTGTTTCTTTTCTTTTTCTTTCCTTTTTTTTTTCAGCAAAACACTTAACAATTTATATTAAAAAAGAGTGCTAAAACAAAAAATTCTGTTAAAAACGTTAACATGCAGGTGATGCTTTCACCCAACCCTACATTGAGCAGAGGCTAGTATTTGTAAGGATATTTATGCTTATTATTAATACCAATGCCATATTTAAACGTTACACCCACACACAACACCCCACACCCATCACCACCACCACCACACCACACCACACCACCCTCTCCACCCACCCCCCACCCCCACCCCACAAAAAAAAGAAAGAAAAAGCCAAAAAAAAAAAAAGAAAAGAAATCATCGCTTTTACACATGCCCGTAGACCCAAATTAACTATATCAAAATTGAATGCAGCAAGTTACTCAACTAAAGAAGTTACAAAAATATTTAAGATGTGGTATTAGTAACTTAAGAAATCTTTTTTTTAAGCGATTCCTAACTTTATAAATAAGTATTTCACAAATGGTAATTTTAATAATTTTATTAAATTTTTTGTGGGTTTCATATTATTATTATTTTCAAACCAACATATAAAACATAATATTTTGTTTTTACTGTATAATATGTAAAATATAATATTTTATTTATTTTTACTAAAAAAGTAAAAAAGAAAAAAAAAAATTAAGAACAGCTGTTGCTATTAAAGCAACGGCACAATTTTGCCATCCATCATAATATCTGACATAGCGTTAGACGGAACAGAGGAAAAGCTTCGCAAGGTTAGGTTTTAAAATGAGCACTCCAAACCTTCTAAGTACTGAGACGTGCTTGCACAATATAAAAAAAAAAAAAAAAAAGTGAGGTGCTTGATACAATATTAAATGCCCTTTATAAAGATACTCTAAAGGACAATCAAGATAAACTTCTCCATATTAGCTTCACAACCCTAGAAAAGATTTATTTTAAGTTTTTAGTAGATTTTATATCGGGAGAGATTTTTAAGCTTGCAAAACTTATGAGCCAAGGGTCTGATTGCTATACATAGTCCACCTTAAGATCAGTGATTCACAAAAGCTACATAATACATGTGCAAATTCTATGACTAATTTAGAAAAAATGTCGAAACAAATTAAAATCAAGTAGTAAGGACACTTGTAAAACACATAAGGAAAGTCTTTAAGACTTATCCAAAATTTATGGACACTACTAGCTATGAAGTTTCACTTCTTAAACAAAAAGAAGAAATGATACAATGTGTAATGTCCATTATGTATTTTATATATATATATAGTATGTAAATATCAATAAGATCTTGATAAATTATACGTGATAATGAATTTGAAAACTATTCTTATTATTAATATTTATGTCAATATTTTACTAATAATTATGTGCTATATGTATATAATACATTATGGCATGTAATACTTATTGAATTTAATTTAAGAAGATATTATGAAGTATATGAAGATCACTCTTTTGACTATTAATTTATTTTTACCAATCTTACAATTGCTTGTTGAGATATACATACGAGCATATTTGTGTGGCATCAGAAATGAATATCAATTTTACTCCCTTGTAGATCTAACAATTCCTTTTTCAACTGTTAACCTTATTATTTATTAAACTTCAATTTTGTCGACAATTACTAATTAGTCGTTTAAACTCCATTTTTTTTTTTTTTCAATTTGAATTGCGTGTCACGCCTTTGTTACCGTTGAGTCGCTTATTTATTTGCTGTTGGCATCCATTATTATGAAGAGTTTATAGATAATTAAATACAGAATTAAATAAAATAAAAGTGATCACAAGACAGGTTTCAAAGGAAAAGAGCGACCGTCATGAGATTGTTTACACTTGTGCGTGCCCGTGGCAGTTGATACTTGGAATGAATCGGTACTTTGAAATTATTAGGAGTTTTATTTTTTTTTTTCCTAAAAATTATTCGGAGATTAATTTACCTTTGTAATACCATAATTAATCATTTTTCCAAAAATAGAACAAGTATTATTTCATCATCAAAGCCTAATTCATTAATTTAGAAAGAAAGGCCCAAAATTCTGTTTAATCTATGATTATTAGTATGAAACAAAAGCCTTAAAAGAAGGTATTCTCTATTTTAAGTACGAAACAACTATAGTTCTCTTGTGAAGATTGTTATACAATAAATATAATAATTCACATAGAATCTATAAGTTTAAGCAATTATATAAGATAATTGTCGTAGTACTCATAATATGATACCAAAGTAGGAGGTCATAATTTTGAATTCTGCATTGTCAATTAACCTTCATTTAATTAAGTTATTCACTTGATTGGCTATAGGAAAAGTCTAGCTCATATGCTAGAGAAAGTATTATATAATAAATATAATGGTTTATATCGAATCTATAAACTTAAAATTTTAGATAACACTGTTGTATTATTGCACTTAATATAGATTATTCTCTATATGATACTTTATATTGATTTTGTCTTCCACATAATTTTTCTCATAACTAAAGATCATCCATTTGCATGATTTACTACAATTCATGGTTACTAGTGCTAGAAATAGGGTTTCCCTTTTTTTTTTTTTTCTCCTTTCCATTTACTATATATGTTATAATTACTTGAGAAAGATATTAAATCTAATCCTTATTATTAAGAAACTAGTATTCGCACCATTAGGTTGCAAAACTTAACGTTAGAAATATGATTGAGTCAAAAGACAAAGAAAAAAGTTATCCTTTAGGTTTGTGAAAAAATTAGAATATTTTATTTAGCAGCAATAAAAATCATTTGGAATGATCATTTTGCAAATAATTTTGGAGGGGGAGAAACAACACCCCTCACCTGTAAATTCAACCAAGTGCGGTTTTCCGTTAGTAGTTAGGTGTTTTCTTCAAATCAAAACTGCATGAATGTCGCTGAAGTGCCATCTTGTATGAAATTTTCCTTACGACGCAACATACCGAAATGCGGAAATGATCCATTTCTATGAGATTATCTGTGAGGTTCAAACCCAACCCACTAATAGGAGGGCGGCCCACTCAGCCCAAGCTTATTTCCAATGCATCTATTCTAGCCTATAGGAAGGGAAAAAAATAAATAAATAAAAAGGGAAAAAAGAAGAAGAAGAAGAAGAAGAAGATTGATCACGGTATATTTACTTTTAATAACACCATTTATTGAGAGTTGGATTTTTTTATGGTTTTGTTTTTGTTTTTTATAAGATGGGTACTATTTTCCATCTTGCCTTTAATTTACATTTATTTAAATTTCAATTATTAAATGCTTCAACTTTAAAATAATATAAATAAACGATGGGATCTATTCCGTTAAAAATAAAGATGGAGCTATAAAATCTTCTCTTGAGAGTGTGATACATAATATAAGTAATATCATAATGCAATCCCATTCATTTGATATATCATACCCTTAGTGAAAGGTATTGCAAGAAATAAAATAAGTAAAATACTGGTTTATCTATTTATTTTTCCTGTGGGAAAGAATTTACTTTTCTTGAAATTTGAATAAGGTTGTTATTCTTTGCTTCAACACTGCCAGTAACACAACGATGAGTTTATGCTTTTGTCTACTTTGCAAACTTTCTTCCTTTTTTTAAACCTTATTGTCCGCGAATATATTTATCTCTGTTCACAGCTAGTTATTTCTCTCGAGTTGTGCCTAGATCCATGGGGGACACACAAGACAGTAAGATGAACAACGGGGAAGGAGGCCAAATCGAGACTCCTATTCTCCCAGAGAGCGATGAGGAATTGGAAGGTAAAATACTATTTTCGGAGTTTAATTCTGGTTTCCTGTTGTTTACATTTTGTTTGTATTTTTTAAACATTACTTTCATGTGATGCAAGATTTCAACTCATCAAGAGAAGGAAGGGATGAGGGTATCGTAAATGAAAATACTATTGGATATCAATTTTTGTTTTTTTTTTTTTTAGGATTGTTGTGTAAGTCAAATATGTACTTGAAAATTTATGAGTACATTTTAAATGAAAAAAGTATAAATTGAAATACGTTATAATTAAAGCACAATGAGACTATATGTCTTTGATAAAATCAAAATAAAACAAGTCTGGCTCCATCTTGCTTTGACAAACTATTGCAAAAGAAAACTAATCTACCAATCAGAATTCGAAATTTTTATATGGCAAAAGGATTGAATAAAATATATGAGAGAAACTAATTATGTAATATCTCTAAGATATAATAAATTGTATATATGAAATTAAAAGTCAGTCTAGGCATTTTAAGAGCGATAAAAGTATGTATACTCCATAATCAAAATAAGAAAGAAAAGAAATGATCATTAACCCTATAAATTAAATTAATCAGTAGACTGAATTTATAAATTGTAAAAGTTAGAGATGTTCTCTAAATTCACGTACTTAGTGAAGCCCTAAAACCAAAAGAAGAAAATTAAGATTTCTTTTTTATTCTCAATTTGTGTCTGATAAGATTTTCCCTCTCTGTTTTCTCAATCCTCTCATCCGTAAACTAATTCCTTGAAATAATCTGATCCGTGCTCTGGTTTTTGGAAAGAATCCAATCTAACTTTTTGCAATTTCTTCTCCTAATCACCGACAGACTACTTCAATTTCCCATCTTAAATGCATCTCTTTAACCTTTGCTCTTTATTAATATACCACTGCTTATGATGGATTGAGGTAAAAGAGAGAATCGGGTTCCAATTTATATTTATATATTTTAGAAGAAAGAGGTAGCGTATTTTGGTAGTTGTTCGGGAAATTAGAAAACATTAGGAGAGAATTTTTTTGGAATCGTAGGGGGGAGAAATGAAACTGTTATAAAATAGAGGGAGAGTGAAGAAACAAAAAATAAAAAAAAAAAAGGAATTAGAAGAGTTGTGTGGTGAATATTAAATGTACCCCTTTCGGGTTCCTTATATTTTATAAAAAGTAGTTGATTGATAAGTAAATAAGTTATACATTGAAGATCAATAGATAAGATTTTTTAAATTGATTATTATTTTAAACGAGCTAGTATTGTCTTAATATAGATATTAATATCAATAAAATATTGACTAAATATATATATATATATATATGGATTTCTCAAAGCTTAGAAGAATCATGATATGGTTCCTATAATAATTAGTTGATATTTGCTATGAGAAATTTGTAATAATTTTGAGGGCAAAATTTGTCTATATATCTATATTTTAACAACTTGTTATTTCATATACCTGAGATTTTATTTTAATGCTTTGCATAGCTATATTTGACTTTGTCACATAACACTGTCAGTCTATTGTTAAACTTAAACCAAAGAAAGGGATGATAAAGAAAAGCAAACGCTAATAAAGTGCTGCTATTTATGACTAAGCTTGGGGCATATAGACTTCAATAACCACAAATTGTATGCCGGCGTGTGTCCCAATTGGATACATGCATCGAATCGGTCTGATGGGATTTGATACTAGACTTTAGTCTCCATTATAAGTCTAACCTATATACTAACCCATCAGATTGGTGGACCTTAGTTAATCGAGGGATTAGACTTGTCTAACTTGATAGGTCCCAACCTATCTAATCTTTGTAGGTCCCAATCTGTCGGGTTGGCACTTGATGAGTTAAGGAGTTAGACCTCAATCTAGTCATATATAAGAAAAAGAAAATTTAAAATTAAAAAAATAAAGAAGAAAAGAAATGAAAAAAAAAATCAAGATAAATACAAAATAAGATTGAAAACGGAAAAGTTAAATGACATTGAAACTTTAAACTAAATTTTATGTGAATAGGAAGAAATTATTTTCCATTTATAGTATTTAATGTGTTATTGTTAACAATACAAGAATAAATATAATTAAACATATGTTTGATTTAGTATGCATAAATTTTTACCACCTCCACCACCCCCCCCCCCCAAAAAAAAGAAGAAGAAAATCTTCTAACAATGTATGATTAACTTTTACTTTTGAACTTCATTATAGCATCTAGATTATTTATCCCATATTGCTAATAATATAAATCAAATTGAATATGATTATATATAAATAAGTATATATCTTCAACAATCAATTCTTAAAATGGCTTAAGGGCTACATAGCTATCGAGTTCAAACTTTTTTTATTTAAAAATTTAGTTAATTTAATTTTAGGTTAAGTTTCAATTTTAATTCAAAATAATTTTGTATTGGTCTGAAAATCAGACTTGTAAGCTAGCGGGTTCAAGACAGGCTGGTGGATCTGTTCTCAGTTTTGGGCTGGTTGGACCCATGCCTGAGTTATATGGATGGTTTGCCGTCAAAGACCTATAATAGAAAGAGGGCATGATGTAAAATTTGACGTTCAGAATTACTGTAGTTTTTCAAGTGAAATAACATATGTTTGCAAAATGATGAGAGCTGGAGATTAAAATGGTTCAGCATTCATAAATATCGGAGATTGTTCCTTTCTTTATTTTAAAAGTACTGGTGACGTGATTGAGTTAAGTATATATGTATGTTAAGTATCAAGAAGGAAAATATAGATATATAAAATGATTAAAAATAAAAAATGTATTTATCTAAAGTGAAATTTACACTTAAAAGCTATAGAGAGAAAAGTACAAACTTATGGCTGTTGAAGATGATGAAAAGCAAAAAGAGGATGATATATATATATATATCTAATGGTCTATTTATTTTAAGTTTAGAAAGAGAAACTATCAACTCTATTGTCTACAAGAAAGTAACTAGGAAACGATTATCTTAGTAGACTTGTCTACAATTATCTTAGTAGACTTGTCTATTAGCTCTCCCTAATAATAATTATTACCTCTATTACATGATATTAGTTATTCCTCATGAATGGGAATCAATTTACAATTATGTTGCAATTTTACTCTAATCAAAATTACATCTCAAAGCATTGCTACCATTGTTACCACTCGCAATATTATCAGTATTACTATAATTTTTAAATTCACAACTCTATTTAGATAATTTCACCAATTTATGATTAACTCAAATATGAAATCACTTTTTTCTTATAAAAATTTACGTTTTTTTTATTGAGTTTAGATATAAACTTAGTAAAAATTTATATTTTTAACTGAGTTTTTTATTTCTACATATCTAAGTGAAATGTATTAGAAAAAAAAAAAAAAACATGTGATCAAGCTTCTACAAGACATCATTTGTTAAGGCATTACATTATTCATCCTATTCTATTTCGATTTTTTCCCTCTTTTTTTCTTCTTCTTTTAATCCCTTCTTTTATGTTCATAATCTTTATCTAGGTTTTAGTTCCAATAGTAAAGTCTTTAAAGAAAATTATATACTTCAGTTTATATCATCAATAATTTAAAATAAGTTGAAATTTTTTATTTTCTTTAATTCATTGCTTTAAAAAAAATGGAAAAAAAGTTCATTAACTTTGTTTGTCCTTCTTTCATACATGTTAAATTATATATTAACAGATTTCTTTTTTTACAAAAAAGAATTTAATTTCGTCATTTTTATAATATATTTCAAGTTTTAAATAACTTCTATGAGCATATTTATAATTTTTCAAAGCTATTTTACATAAGTTGTATAAATTTACATTTTTATATTTCAATTTTACTTTTTGATTCTACTGATCCTTTAGAGATTTAAGGTTAAATCGTGAGTTTAACAATCTTGAATATTACTACTATTGATACATTATAATCATTCCCACCAATTTCACCATTGCATCGCAAATGTCTTAAGCCCTATCTTTACAACACAAACACCATGATGATGCAGATAAGTTTGACTTATAGTATATGGAACATTTGGATAATCAAAAGTAAATGAAGAGTAGAGTTATAACTCTCATGGATTAAAACTAGAAGATGATTAAAGGATAGGCATAAGCAATCAGAAGCTCATAACTTTTCATTTTCAAAGTCAATTTTAGGAGGCCACAACTTTTCGCATATGGAAAATTACGAAGGCCATAACATATCAATGAAGACTAATTTGAGTCTATTATGGCTTAAGCAAAAATATATCAATAAAGACTAATTTAAGTCTATTATGGCTTAAGCAAACCTAGTGCTATTTAGGAAGTCAAATTAGCACATCTTGGTAAGATACCAACAATTGAATAGTGTTATTTAGAAAAATATATTTTAGTTTATTCATTCCCAATTTATTAGTCACCATATTTTATTCAGTTCCCTTGATAATTCTAAATTTGCAAAATTATAAAAGCCTCATGAACTAGTTATGTTCATCTTCTTTTTGCATTCATACAAATTTGTTTTCCATATATTTGTGTCGATCACACTTTACACTACGCTACATGACCACCATTACACCCTTATTAGAGCTTCTATATTCACACCATCACAAGCACATTTATACTATCAACACCACCATCGTTAAATATCCACTGTTATTATTGCTGCTACTACTATCGTCATCACATACCACTATCATGCACTACTAGCCAACGCCAACTTACTACAATGTCATCATCAATATAGCTATTGCCACCATTACTCTTGATGGGAATCTAACCTCCCTCACAACATGGACCGACCTTTAGACATATTATGCTAAGCTCTCGACTATACATTCGAGGTACTCTAAGGCCTTCAAAACATAGTGATGAGGATTCAAAGTAGCAACCAATAGAAGACGAGCTGCAATATGTTCAAGGATACTTGCTACACCAAAGACCAAGTTGTTTCATGCTTAATCGAGCTATCAAACTCGACCTTAAAGACAAGTCAAATCTATTTGCTAAGCATTAATAGCTTGAGCCACCAGACTACTCTACTCTTTGACTCAAATCCAAGCTAACTAGCTCATTTGCTGACCAGCTTACCGAAGAATCCTCCGCTATTGTAGCCGTATAAGTTTGTTTGTTTTTGCCAGAGATGCATTAAGTACATAATCAACACTTGTTTTGACTTTAATAGTGTACACAGTTGCATGAGATATTTACCTTTTGTCTTTTGCCATTTTTACCTGTTTTAGGATGTGTAAATTACTTATTTTTTGAAACTAAACCCTCTTATCTTTTCCCTATATAATTTTTACCTAAAGGAGCATATATAGATAGCCTCCTTCCCTTATAACATAGACATCACTTACTTAAATTTTGAATGAAGATTCTTCTTGGTTTCTTATGCAAGCCAAGAGCTTACGTTATTTTTCTTATATAATTCCTTTAATAAGAAGAGACGGCGAGAGCTCCTAGGTTTACATTTGTGCATAATATAAAGTGTGAACTTAGGCTATGTTATGCTTAGTGGTAAGTAATATCCATTAAGTAACTCGTGTTAGTTAAACCCAACCCATTCCATTACACTTCTAAGAGTCAAACCTATTGACCTAAGAAGGTTAGGTTTATTGGAGACTTGTTAGTGTAAAAAAGCCAGGACTTTTAAGAGTGGAGCTTGTTGACTTGGAAAGGTTAGGCTTTGTTGGTAGGTCTATGGGTTTTTTTTTTCAAGAGTCCAACCTATTAAGTGGAGAAGGTCATATCTTTTGGAAACTTATTAGCCTAAAGAGGTTAAGTCTTTTAAGAATGGAGCTTATCAGCTAGAAAAAGTTAGTAATTTGGAGACTTATATACCAACGAAGGCCAGATCTTTTAGGAATGGAGCTTATCGACTTGAAAAGGTCAGACTTTGTTGGTAGGTCTAAATAGATTGTTTTCGGGAGTTCAACTTGTCGATTGAGAAGGTCAGATCCTTTGGGGACTTGTCTACCTAAAGAGGTTAGGTCTTTTAAGAGTAGAGTTTGTTAACTTAAAAAGGTTAGGCTTTCTTGGTAGGCTTGAAGAGGTTGCTTTCAAGAGTTGGACCTATTGACTTGAAAAGTCAAGTCCTTTGGAGACTTGCTGGCCTAAAGAGGCTAAGTCTTCTAAAAATAGAGCCTATTAGGCTTTGTTGGTAAGCCTGAAGAGGTTGTTCTCAAGTGTCGAACTTATTGACTTAAGAAGTTTAGGTCCTTTAGAGACTTATCAAACTAAAAAGGCTAGGTCTTTTAAGAAGGAAGCCTATTGACCTTAAGAGGTCAAGCTTTGTTGGTAAGCTTAAAGAGGTTGTTTTCAAGAATTAGACTTGTTGAGCTAAGAACTTTAAGTTCTTTTAGAGACCTACTATCCCGAAGAGGCTAAGTGTTTAAAGAGTGGACCCTATCAACCTTATGAGGTCAGGCTTTGTTGGTAGGCTTGGAGAGGCTGTTTTTAAGAATTGGACCTATTGGCTTAAGAACTTTAAGTCCTTTTAGAGACCTATTAGCTTGAAGAGGTTAAGTGTTTAAAGAGTAGACCTTATCAACCTTATAAGGTTAAGCTTTTAGAAACTTGTAGGCTTATGAAGCTTAGGTTTTTTGAGAGGGAAGCCTCTCAACCTTAAGAGGTTAAGCTTTTAGAGAGGATAGATCGACCCTTTGGTGATTATGATACAATAGATGCTAGGGGAGCCACTATTTATTGGTTACAATTTGTTGGTGATAATGGTGACCCAATGGAGTTGTGATTATTGCATTATTCCATGTAGCACTATTACATTAAGAGCTGAAGTTATCCAGCCCTTGGTTAGTGGAAGTAGGTTGAGGCGATGGTGTATTGGTTTTAGTTGAGAGAAAGTTTGCTTATAAGGTATTGTTTATTGATTTTGTAGTGGTGTCTTTAGCATGCCACTTATATAGTGGGCACCAGAATGTTGATGATGGTTTTTCATCTAAATGGGTTCTTGACCTCCATGGGTTTTTCAGGACCTTAATAGGCCTTCATTGGCTCATTTAGGATCTTCGTAAATCTATAACAAGAGAGTGCAACTAAAGTGGGACCTAGAGTTTTCTTCGATGTGACTATTCTAATACTAAAGTCAGTTGTAAGCAACGACATAGCTAATACATAAGTATTGTTTGAGAGGTATATGAGAAGCCAAATCTAATGTAGTTAGATAAAGCTAGTATTGATAATGGACTTTGATAGGTTCCTAAAGGTTGGCAACCCTTCCCCTAATTGTGGGCTATTAGGCTCCTAAGGTATGACTCATCGTGATCTTTTAACATAGTCAGGTTATGATGGTTTGAGTTACCGTTAGCCTCATAGGGTAATTACCCAATTAATATGGTGTAACCCTTGTCATTTTTTTTTCCCTGTTTGCTAGGAGTAAAGGTGTAGATTCTAGAAGGGATCGACTAGATAATGTGCGACCCCTTGGTGTTGTGCAATTGGGGCACGTTTGATACTTCTATTTGGATTATGTGGGCATTAGGCCCATTCCCGAAATTGGGTATCAATAATAAATATAAAGGGAAAAAAGAAAAAAAAGAAGAAGAAAAGTTTCATTTATACCTATTTATTAAAAATTGAATTCTTAATTTAGATTGAGAATAATAGAAATTGCATATAAATTATAGTTCCAATTGCTCCGTTTCCATAAAACGATGGTTTCATTATTATTAAGCACGGTCCTTTCTAACCATTGAATACTGGGACGGATAGAAAAGTTTGTCCTCTTTGAAAAGAAACGAGTGTAATGCTTGAAGAATGAAAAATAGCACCTCAATTAACGTTTTTATTATCACGCGTTTATAAGGCCAACATGGTAACTTTACTTCAACTTCTTGCATATATTACTCAACACCTTTGGAATTTTTTATCCAATAGTCGTTTTCAAGGAATTCAGCCACTTTCGTAACTTTGTTAATATTAATTGGGAAGCGTGTATATATATTATAGAATTAGTGTACAAAATCATGTGCACTATAAAATCGGGTCAATTAGCAGATTCCGAGATGGACCGGTAAACAGTCAAAACAAGACTTATCAGAGATGAGTAATAAAGATCTCAAGATCTGATCCTGTGAAGCACCAAATAGGTTGTGTAATGGGTATTATAATTTAAACCCATTTATTTAACGGGACAAACTGGTTTGCAGCTTGATCATGATAAATTATTCATGAAAACAAATTGTCAGCTTCTCGTAGTATTGTTGAAATAATTATAACAATTTTTTTTTTCTAATTAAATTATTCTTATCTATCAAATGCATGTCTTATTTACAACTCTTGCAAAAAAGAAAAAAATTCAGTAAAATATCTTAAAATTTCACTTCCCACAATTCTAGAAGACTTAAAATTTATCATTGAATTGCAACTAGTTAATAATAATAATGCCTATATTGATCGACTAGTTGTGGATTCGAGTTTACTTGACAGTAAACGTTAAATATTATTAATTGGCATTTTACATTTATATTTCTGATCATACAATTACAAATTAAAGCTTTTTTTTTTTTTTTTTAATTTCAAAGTCATGAAATAAATAGTACTTATATGACAAGGTCATAGCACCTGTTCATATTTTTCCTTCCTTACACTTGACTTCACACCAGATCGCTTACAACTTGCTTTCTTGCTCATTTAAAAACTGACATTTCATATGCCGAATATGAAACGATTTTTCATATTTTTAGTCAATTATATGCTCTTTTCCTCTTGCAATTTCTTAATACTTCATTATGTTTTCTTATACAGAATGTGGATGTCTTGTTTTATTAATATGGATTTGCTATTCAGTGACAATTTTTTTATTCTACGTTATTGATGGGAATCATGTTATTAAGATAGATCAATGGAGATTTAAATCCAAAGTGCAATTGAACCACATTAATCGTTTTCTTTTCGTTCAATTGAAAAATTATGTTCCTCTTGCTTATACGTAAACTAATAGTTACTTTTCGTTTAAGTTTTTAATATAATTATGATGATGCGTATATATAATTCTATAGTACCAATAAATATGTAGCAATACCTGAGGAGTACATTTGAAGTTATTATTGTATTCTAACTTATGAATGGTTTAGTTATTGTACTAAAATTACAGCGTTTCAAATCCTGGAATGTTATAGTTTTAGTAGTACTAGAGCAAACCTCCTTCTAATAGGTGGATGATTCGGGTTAGGATCCAATTTAGAGAAGAGGTTCGATGAAAGTGAGGAATATCACTATAGTATAATTTCTTATATCATGCTTCCAAGATAACCTATAAATAATTGGTGACCTAAATCATTCACCGAAAAGGAGAGAAGATTTAGACCCAATTATAAGGTCTCGCGAAAAGGACATTGTGTGTTTAAAGGAAAGAAATTGTGAGATCTTATGATTAAGTGTCCTATATAGATTGTGCAAAGTCGTGATATTAGTTTATAAGATTATGGTTATGAATATCTTACTAACATAAGTTCAAAATTTTTGAACTAAGTGATTAAAATAGTTCCATTAATGTTTATTAACTTAGTTATTTACTACTTTTTGCTCAAAATATTACAATTATATAACAATAGCTAAAAAATCGAACTAAATTTTATCATTTTTTATTGATCTCCCTTGAACTATCAAAATGAGTTGAAAAGTGATTACCAAATTACTAATCTCAAGAGAAGCATTAAATGGATATTTCTCGGGATGTACTCGATGTGAACGGATTTAAATTGATAGGTTTTTCTGTTAAGCTTGAAATGGATCTAATTTTTAATTCAAGAAGAGTTTTTTCTATTATAATATGTTTTTGGAGATTAATTTTTTGAGTACTATACCAAGATAATTAGGATAAATACAATTGAGGTCATTTTGAACTTAAAAAAACACCATTTAAGACCCATAGTGAGTCCCTTTTTATTTTAGAGTTATTTTAGGTGAATTTTCACGTGTTTTGGGTTGTTTTTTGGAAAAGTACTCTCTTTTTTTATCTTTGTCGTTATTTTACAAATACTTTATTTAGAATAATAGAGATTTTTGAATTTCTAAACAATTGTCATATGCATATGTTGCATCAGTACTAGATAATGAAATTATGTTATTTATTTATTTATTTATTTTTTCCACAAAATATGTAATCAAGAAAAAAGTATTAATCATAATTTCAATAGTACTAATACCTTATATTGATTGATAAATATTATATAAATATTAATAAAATTTTAATATATAGAAATATAATTAGTTTTTTTTTATAAAATATACTTTTTTACTAATATATATTAAAATTTTATTAATATTTATATATTACTTATTGTTTCAAATTACATTCTATCACTAATAATCTGTTTCCATTTCCATCTAATATTTGTGCCTGCATTAATTTCTTGTTTTAGTTGAAACTACAGGGCACGGCCTTCCCAACTTCGTGGTGCTCAAATCACATGTCACAGGACGCTACGCATATTACGCGACCCGCAAAAATAGGGCATCGGAGGGTTATGTCAGCTGTGAAAAGAGAGATATTTTCAACACATTTGCGAAGATCGAGGTGGAGACGGCAAAAATTAATAGGAAGTACGTGCATCTACGATTTTGCTACAGCAACAAGTATTGGTCACGAGGGAGGAGATGGAGGGATGATGATGATGATGGTTGGCTTGTTGCTAGCTCTGATCAACCAGATGAAGATACATCCAAAGAGTCTTGTACGTTGTTTGAGCCAACTAGAGAAGATGGTGGGCTTCTCTACTTAATCCACGTCCAAAGCGGAAAGCGTGTTCGACCGCATGGTCCTAGATCGACTGGAGATGTAAGCATCGTCCCCAAATGTGCTTACATAGATGATCGGTTTGTCTACAGTGATCGGAGCTATGGTTTCACTTTGGTGGATTGGGATACCTTGGTGATCATGCCCAAATATGTAGCATTCAAAGGTAATAACGGCAAGTACCTTAGAGCTGGCTGGATTGAAGGATATGAGTACTTGCAATTCTCGTCCGATGATGGCAATGACAAGAGAACAGCCTACGAGATCACGATGGATCCCGATGGATATCTCCTCATCAAGTCCAATTATTTCGGCAAATACTGGAGACGTAGTCCCAATTGGATATGGGCTGATTCAACTCAACACACCGTCGGGAAAGACGTCGATACTCTGTTCTGGCCTGTCAAAGTGAATAAGAACACCATTGCGCTACGTAATGCAGGCAATGGCAGTTTCTGTAAAGCCCCCACCACCGAGGGCAAGACAGAATGCCTTAATGCTGCGGTTTCGACCATCACCATGGACGCTAGACTACAAGTGGAAGAGCTTGTTCTTGAAAGGTATATATACGATACCGAATATCGCATCGATCATGCTCGTGTATACGATGAGAAAGCTTTCGTAGTCGGAACCGGTGCGGCTACGAACAATACACAAGAGAAAGCAACTTTGAGTATCAGAGTTTCATATCGAGACAACAGCTCTTATTCTTTCAGCAACAGCTCGTCCATAAAGCTAGGTGTCTCGGCTTCCATCAAAGCCGGACTCCCTTTCATTACGGAAGAAGGTATCAATGTCTCAACAGAGACAACTAATTCCTTAGAGTGGGGTCGAGTGACTGAAAAGACTATAACAGCAGAGGCAACATACGAAGCTGTTGTACCACCGATGAGTACTGTTAGAGTCCATTATGTAGCAACACAAGGCAAATGCAACGTTCCGTTTTCCTACACTCAGCGCGACAAGCTTTCAGGGGGTGGCGGATTCGTTAGGACTAGAAATATTGACGGGGTCTACACTGGTGTCAATTACTATGACTTCCGCTTCGAGCAGGTATTGAAGCGTTAAAGAGATGATTCTATGTGTCACAAGATAATAACTACATCTGAAAATGTACGAAGCACACATTTGAATTCATAACAATAGCTACTCTTCCACTTTGTTGAAATCATTAATGATAAATATGTCCTAATCATCTCTCTCTTTTACGTTTTTACTTTCATGATTTTTTTTTTCTTTGAAAAAATTATTGGATGAAATATCAAGATAAAATCAACTTTATAATGTAATCCCATGATATTTCAAAATAATTTAGGGAATAGTGTTGATGGAAAATGAGAAAATATGTCGCATGAAAACTTGAATCTACAAATTAGAAAAATTCTAGCAATTGAAATTTCAGTATAATGATTAATTGCGCATGACAGATTAAGGTGATAGATATTAAAATATAGGAATTGTGTGTTATATTCCATCTTCACCAATACCGAACAAATTTATACAAAAAATACACATATATTATCTATTCCTATTATTATTAATCTTTCCAAATAGATAGATATAGAAGGTAGTAATTTTAGGTATTGTTAATTGTGGTCGAATTAATTGGGGAAGGAATGTGGCCGTATTAGGCTTGGATGAATTTAGCCTAGATTGAATGGGTGGAGCTCATCTTTTACTCTTGGATTCCTTCAAAAAGCCCCATATGAACGTGGCCAACGCTAAAGCTAATAAAGAGGATTAAGGGACAGGAAAGCCGAGCACTAAGGGCCTAAGGGGTTGTGCTCATTTAGTGCATGCGTCTTTAGCGTTAAGGATGAAAAAATGCTTATTGAAAGAACTTTTCTTACCTCACACCCTCTAGTGCCTTTTAAAAGGATTACCCAGACACATAGCAGTTTAGGGTTTGCTTAAACGAGTTGCTGGCAAGCGATGTGTGCCACGATGGAGACTAGGCAGCTCTAATAAGTAGTCGACTATGCTTAGCTTAGCTACCATATATGCAGCTCAAAGTTCTAACATCTACACAAGTTGCTTGGTCTGTCGTTTATACAACGCATATCAAATGGTCATTAATGGGCCACAACTAGGGTTAGTGCTAAAGATAAAAGAGGAGTGATGACGTTTTAGGGGAGGGGAGGTGTATGGCGAGGGGGTGTCATCGAGGGCTTGGTTGAGGGTGAGCTAGGACCTAAGTTGATGCTAGATGATCAGTGTATACTGGGCTCGGTGATCGAGCTGATTAGATTTGGTAAGATGTTGTAGAGATCACTACGAAGTCCTTAAGTAGGTTGCGACATAAGGGGAGGGTTCATTATGTGCTCGCATGTTCCTTGGTGGATCTCCCCACAATTTAGGCCTCAGGTCAGCTAGCAATTGATTTCTTAACCTAAGTCGACCAATATATTAAAATGAATAAAATCAGTAAGGCTACAATACTAAATAAAAATCTATATATTATAACTCTTAACCATCGCCTATCTTACGAGACAATAAAGAATTTCTGGTAATTTTATGACATAGAACTAAAACTTATTGAAAAACTCGATGGCATAAGACTACCAACTACTAAACCTAACAATATAAGATTGTGAAATACATGCCTAAATGTGAGACCAATAATGGCATTTTACTCTTATAGAAGGTCAATTCAGTAACTATGATTTTATCCCAATGTGATGTCATACACCAATATCTTGAGTTAGTGATAAAGCTTAAAAAATTGAGTCAATTAGGAATGTTTTGGGGAGATTTGACTTGGTAAACTAAAAATGAGGATTGTTAAATTAGATTTTCCACTTTAAGCCTTACTTGGTTATCTCACATGCTTAGAAATGACCTTTATGAGCTCATTTGAACTTCATTTAGCCTTAATGGCCCTTAAGGGAGCTTATATATACTCTAAGCTTACTTATAACAATAATGTGCTTATTTTAATTATTATGAACTCTTAGATAAATCCAAACTCATGAAGGCTAGAAGAAAGGATAAACTTCAATAACAAACCTCAATCTTAGTTATTCATCTTAAAGCCATCTAATAGATAAGATTAATCTCAAAACTTTATAAATAGGAAGCTTCTCCTTTCATTTGATTCATTTACAACATTGGCAAATTTAAGATAAATACTAAAACTCTATTGAATCACTCCATAAAAGATTAAATAAGAGATTTATCAAGAATTATTTAAGAATAATCAAGAACACCAAGTTTGATATGTTATCACACATTTGCCTTCAGATATTGAGTTTATCTGATCTTCCTCTCATACCTCTCTTCCTAAGTAACATCTCTCCATGTCAGCTTAAGAAGTCTCTTATATCGACCGATACACCTATTGTACGTAATCAACCAGTAGGAGCAACCCTACTATACAATTCTATAACTACACATGTGAATACACACACACACACACATACACATACATACACACACAATGGGAACTAAAAAGATTAGGAAACTAATTAGGAAAAATCGAACTTGTTGCCAATTATAAGATATACAAGATATACTTAACAGTACTGCCTAATAAGATTGGAAACATTGGTCAAACTCATTTAGCAAGTTTCTTTGAGGAGGTTCAAAATGAATCATTAACAAATAAAATCATAAGCTCACAGGACTCTTGTTAAATTATTGCATTTGGCTCCTCTTTGAATTACAAATAGTTATTTCATAATTCCACATCACACTGGTTTCATCTATTTTACTGACCAACATTCACAAATATACCACTAAGTAATCTTTGTAAAACTACAATATAGAAAGAATTCTTGGAACTTGTGTTCCTCCCGTATCTAGATATCCTTCTGTTAATGAATTCTAATCCAACAAATTTAGATTTTTCAAATTCTTACCCTTATCACAATCTTTACGTTTTTCTATCCAACGATATTGGCAACAATATTTATTTGTATAAAAATAAATAAATAAAAATATATAAACATGAGTACAGCTAATAAAAAAATAAATAAATTTTCAAAACTAGTAAGACTCTTGTAATGATATCTTATTTTATTTTCAAATTATAAATTGTTGGGTAGTAATTTCGTATTTCATTTGTATTGTTCATTTTAGTAACATATTCTCTCACTTTCTCAACTAATAATGCCTTTTAAAAACTACTAATGATATCACTCTGTCTTTCGATGAGTCCATATACATTATAGCAAAATAGAAGAAGTATAGACCATATTTCAATCAAGATGATTAGCCCAACTTTGAAGATCATT
Organism: Lumnitzera littorea; assembly: GCA_024138015.1. Classification (NCBI taxonomy): domain Eukaryota; kingdom Viridiplantae; phylum Streptophyta; class Magnoliopsida; order Myrtales; family Combretaceae; genus Lumnitzera; species Lumnitzera littorea. Next base: position 5,760,846 of record JAMXBB010000001.1, on the reverse strand, counting down.
TAGAGTAAAGAGGCAAAAGATATTCTAGAAAGGTGTAGGTCTCGTATAAGATATCAAGAGAAGAGGGGGTGGGAGGGTGTAAATCAATATTTTTTGCAAAAATAAAACTTTTTCATTTTTAAAACAACTCCTCTTTTAATGACTTAAATGGCTTATGAGTAGTAGTATATTGAATGTTTAACTCAGGCACAATAATAACAAATCAAATTATAAAATGCAGAAATTAAATAAAATAAAAAGAAAGAAGATCTGACGATTAATTTATAGAACTTTAGACTTTTACCTACTCCTCTCTTTCAACTTCATTGGTCGTGGATCCAGTTCTCTTCACCGATGTCATTTCATTAATCCAATCTTTTCACTAATCAAAAATGAAATTGAGGTTATAATAATATTCAGTCGCTTCTCTGTCTTATCTTACTAGCTATTCCTATAGTAAACACAAGACTACAGAGAACTCTCTAACCTTATACTCACTCAATTATAATATCAATAGTTTTTACAAGAAAATGAGATGATACAATCAAAGATCTTTCTACAATATTCGCACAAAATCAATAATAATGAATTGAGAAAAATTGTTTTTGCTTAATTTCTAACAAAGTTTTTGAACGTCTTCACGAAAGAGGTTTTTAATTTCAATACTAATCTAAGTGTTGTATCTTGTATCTTACGTAGCTTCGGCTTATATTGATTATCCTTGTGTGCAATAGCTAGAAAACAGCTAGTTATTGAATTTTCTCCAAAAGTCTTCATTCAAACTTAATTTTCTTTGATGATAAAAGAAATCCCACAAAAATAGGAACTAAGTTTGAAATTTTTAATACTTAACTGCTTATTGTTCCTGATATTTTCTTATGCTTTTGAATTATATGACAATTGTAGCTCGTGAGGATATGTTTTAGAACCTCTTAAGGATTGTTTTATTTTGAAAAAAAAAAAAAATTGAAGCTCACTTCTCAATCATTTAGATAAGCGTGAAAAGATATAGTCTAATCTTGACAAATCAAGTTTACTCTTCAAGAATATTCTGGCACTTGATCAAGCATATATGATATCTACAGTGGACAAATTTATTTCCTTAATTAAAAACTTAATTGAATAACATTCTCCTAAAAAATCTAGTTGAAAATTTCCACAAATCTAGCCTTATCTTCAACAAAATATGTTGAAGTTCTTGAATTTTTGTCAACAAAATAAGTTGCAACTTTATCTCAAAAAACTTACAAAATCTATACTAAATTTTGAAATATTTTAGCATAATTTTATCAAATAAATCCTCATGACAAATCTGAATTTTATCTTAACTTGATATACAATACTGATGCAATAAATTCTTTTACGGTTAATGTTCCTAGTGTATTTTAAACTTGACCAACCTTATTGAGAATGTCATAATACTTTGCTTAAACCTTAATCAATCACTCTATAAATCTGATTCTTAAGCATTCTTTAAACTAATTCACTTTAAAATCCCTAAGGACTTAATCTAAGTTAGTAGAACGAAATTAAGCATATTACCCAAATATACTTAATAAAGTGGTGGTAGACTTTTTACATATTTGTCTAACTTAATTTATTCATATTATTTAAAAAATATCTTTAAAATAATTTCTAATCTCAAATATGTACACTGTTAACATAATCCTTGACTTTTACTAATATACATTCTGATTTACGTTTTGACATACATTCTAACATGCAATTTTCAACCTCATTTTCCCTTTTAACTTGTCTTTCCTCTAAGATATCCTGCACACTCACTATGCTTGTTAAATGCATCCTTACCTTTTTGTTATCATCAAAATATATTATGAGAGCACTCAATAAGGAGAATCTAGAAAAAGCAGATATTCTTGTGTATCTAGTCTTGATTTGGCCAATGAATCAACAAGCTTGTTAACATTAAGGGAGAATCTATAAAAAGAAATAGAATCAAACTTGGTAGTATTCTCCCTACATAAGTATAATATGTGTATACATGAGTCATTTAAAATATCTTCTCTAGTAATACAATCTAATGTAAGAGTTGCATCAGTCTCAACAATAATATTCTTTAAATTGAGGTCCTTAGCAAGGTTTATGGACTCAAAGATAGCCCATAATTCTGCTTCAAGGGGTAATACAAAAGCAATGCTTAGGGGTAATACAAAAGCAATGCTTTTAGTTAAACTTGCAAGCACACGGGCATTACTATCCCTACAAATTACACCAACCCCAGTTCTCTTTCCATTTAAAGTAATAGCAATTGATCTGTATGGTGGCATTTAGTGGTGGAGTCCATTTCAAGGATACATTTTCCCAGTATCTTTCAGTTTGTGATAATTATTGTATGCACATCGTTCTTTAGCTTCAAGTTTAACTCGAATCACTCATTTTCATTTTCCCTCCACTTCTTAAAGATCTTGCTATTCCTTTCTCAAATTAAAAATCAATAGCCTTCAGCCTTTCCTTGTCTCAACAAATTCTCCTTTTACATGCATATTTTTTCATCCATAAGAACAAATCTTGTTCTACCATAGCTACTTGCTTTAGCTCCAACTTTCTCTATATTTGTTCAATCATATTGCAATTTATAAAAATATAACTTATAGTTTCATTTTGTTACTACAAAAGATGCGTTTATGATAAATATTCATCCTTCTTCTTATGAGATTATCCTCTGTAGACAAACCATTGTATAGAGTGCGCTAAACTAGGAGTTGACTACATAGAAGGGTAGGCAACTTCCACATCCATTCCAATTTTTTATACAATATGAGTCTTCATTTCTCCTTATAAAGATAGTTATAGGTTGATTTAATTGTATCTTCTTCACTTAGATCTACTGGGCTTATGGGTTAAGCTCTTATGGGCTTATAGTCATGAACAACAAAATAAAATAAAGGAGGGGTTGGGGGGGGGGTGGTGGTGATGTGGAATGTGTATAGGTGTATGGGTATGTGTATATGTTAATTGCATCGAATATGGTGTAAGTTGATTGGACTTATAACATTGAGAGAAACAAATGAATAACAATTGAGATGAGGTCGAAACAATGCATGTAAGAGAATTGAAAAGTAAATATATTCATTTGTCTACAAAGGTCATAGTAAAAATTTATTCGACAAAGAAATTTTAGATTCATGATTGGAGTGCATATTGAATCCCGATTATGATGAAACTTTTTTCATTGGATTTGTGGCTTGGAGTTTTAGAAGGTCATTGCTTTTAATTCCTTATCACTTGTTTAGGTTGAATTTTCATTTTCGTGATTTATCTAATTTCTTTATATTGTGATTTTATTAATATCCACTATTTGTGGTGAAGATTGTTTATCCACCAATGTGACTAGTGAATAGATTCTTTGTAAGCCTATTATTGTTGATAGTGGAAGATTTTGCTCTACATAATTCCATAGTTTTTTCTCCAATTAGGGTTTCTACAATAAATCCTAATGTTCATTGATTATTTTTCTTAACAATTGATATTTGAGCCAAGATTGAAGGAAAAAAATTGTAATATTGTTTATTTCTATGTTACAAGCATGATGGAAGTATTGGGTTCTATGATAAATTACATTCATCAAATTATTCAATTTGGAAGCTAATAACCTTATATATAATTAAGATTTCATGCACCTTTAGGTGGTGATGATGCAAAACCAAAAGATAAATAAGGTCAAGATTGGGTGATTATGCATAGAAGAGATGTTAGTTATATTAAACAATGGGTTAATCATAGTGTATATCATTATGTTCCTTAGGAAACTAGAGTAAATGCTTTATAAAAGAAATTAGAATTTATATGTAAAAGGTAAACTACCTTAAATAAAACCTCCTTAATTAGAAGAGTAGTAAAGTTGAAGTATAAGGATAGATCAAATATGACAAAGCATTGGTATAATTTTTAAGGTCTTGTGAATCAGTTGATTGCCATGAGGTTGGTACATGATAATGAGATATATGCATTATCATTATTAAGTTCACTACTACATAGTTGGGAGACACTTGTAGTATTTGTTAGTGATTTTGCTCAAGAAGAAAAGCTTACCCTTGCAATGATGAAAGACATCTTGATGAATGAAGAAGCTAGAAGGAAAAGGTAAGGTATCAATTTTGAGAATCAGGCACTTGTTGTTGATGAACAAGAAAGACGTAAAAGAAGCAAGACAAAAGGTTTATTTGATAAATAGGGAAGATCCAACTCAAGAAAAAAAATATTAAATACTACCATTGTAACAAGTCAAGACATATAAAGCAGGAGTGTAAAATATGAAAAAAAAAATAATAGGCTAATGGTAAAGGCAATGGAAACGGTGAATATATGACGACTACATCTGTTGATGGTAAAGTTGTTATTACCTAAGATGATGATTTTGTTTATCTTTCATGCCATGATAGTGATTGTGTTGTTGACTCTAGTACCTCTTTTTATGTGAAATCACATAGTGAATTTTTCTCAACCTATATTACTAGTGATTTTGGAAATGTTAGGATGTAAATGAAGGGATATCAAAATTATGGTATTAGAGATATTATTTTGAAGAATAATATTGGTTGTAGGCTTATTCTTAGAGATGTTAAACACATCTTAGATATTTATATAAACCTAATATTTGTAGAAAAGCTTGATAATGCAAGACATAGTAGCTATTATTGTAAAGGTAAATGAAAACTCACTAGTAGTTCTCTGATTGTGACTAATGGAAAGAAGAGTAATACTCTTTACTTAATGTCAACAAAACTAAATAAAGGAAAGATGGATATGATTGGTGAGACATCAATTGAACTATGACATAAATGGCTTAGTCACATGAGAAAGAAGGAATTACATCTGCTTGCCAAAAAGCACTTACCAAATGTGAAAGGTACTCTTCTAAAAACTTGCATTAATTGTCTTGTTGGTAATCAATATATAGTTACATTTCATAGACATCTACTTCTCAAGAAATCTCATGTGCATAATTTAATTCATACTAATGTGCATTGCATGAAAAGTAAAACACTTGGATGATGCACTTTATTCTATAACTTTTTGTTAATGATCACTTTAGAAAGTTATAGACTTATGCCTTGAAATCCAAAAATCAAGTTATGGATGTATTTAAGAAATTCCATACTAAAATGGAGAGAGAAACAAGCAAACTGTTGAAATGTATTCGAGTAAATAATCATGATGAATAAAAAGGTCCATTTGAGGACTATTGTAGAACACATAATATTAAAATTGGGAATACAATGCCAAAGACGCCATAGTGGAATGACATTGCAAAAAGGATGAATTGCACTATTACAGAATAAAATAAGTGTATGCTATCTCATGCTAACTTGTCTAAATCATTCTAGGAAAAAATAATGAGAACGATAGTTAATTTGATTAATTTATCTCCTTCCTATACTCTAGATATTGATATTATAAAGAGAATATGGATAGGTAAAGATGTTCCTTATAACCATTTGTGAGTATTTGGTAATAGGGCATTTGTACATATTCTTGAAGATGAAAGGGCAAAACTTGATGCAAATTGAGAGCAGTGTATTTTTTGGGTTTATGCACATGATGAATATGGGTATAGATTATGGACTCTAATAAAGAAGAAGATTTTCAAAAGCAAAGATATAATTTTCTTAGAAATCAAACTATTGAAGACATAGAGAAATCAGAGGAGGTTAAATCCTTAGTTAAGATCCATATTAGTGTAGATCTAGTGTCCATACTTGAAGATTTTACTAGTGATGGGGGAAAATTGCAAGATTTGGTTGAGCATGAGATAACAACCTAAGAACCTGATTAATAAAGAGTTAAGGAGATCCTTAAGAGGACAAAAATCATCCACTAAATACAGTCCACATGAGTATGTGATGCTAATAGATGGGAAAGAGCCAAAATGTTATGAGGGTGCTATGTTACATGAGAAAAAGAAAGAATGAGTAAAACTCTTGCAGGAAGAGATGAATTAGTTAATCTAAAAAATAAATGGTTGCACATATTGAAAACTAAAGAGAATAGCTCACAACTATGGTACAAAGCAAGGTTACTTATGTACACACAAAAGAAAGGTATAAACTTTAATAAAATTTTCTCACTTGTGGTGAAGATATCTTCTATTCATGTTGTTCTTAGGATTGCTATTGGTTTGAAAATGCAAATTGAACAATTAGATGTAAAGACAACATTCCTTGAAGGTGATTGAGAGGAAGAAATTTACATAGAGTGGCCTTAAGGATTTAGCATTAAGGTAAGGAGTATCTAGTTCGTAGACAGAAAGGGAGCTTGTATGGATTAAAATAGACTCAAAGGTAGTGGTATAAGAAATTTGACTCTGTGATTCACCAAGTCTTCACTAGACCATTATGTCTTTATAAAGAAGTTTGATAGTGGTGAATTTATTATTCTTTTATTATATATAGATAACATGTTAATTGTTGGCCATGGTACCAAGAAGGTTTAAGATCTAAAGATCGCATTGAGTAAGTCTTTTGCCAATTCTTTGTATGAGAATTATACATGACAAGAAGAGTTCAAAATTATGGTTATCACAAGAGAGATACATAGAAAGGATAATTGAGAGATTCAATATGAGTAAGGCAAAATTTGTTTATTCTTTACATGTAAGTCACTTTAAACTCAATTCTCAACAATATCATAAGAATGAGGCAGACAAAGAAGATATGAAGAAAATATTGTATGCTTCAACTATTGGTAGTCTAATATATGCTATGGTAAGGAGTAGACAGGATATTGCTCATGCTATTGGTGTTGTTAGTTGTTATCTCTTAAATCCAGGTAAAGAGCATTAGCCTACAGTTAAATGGATTCTCAAGTATTTCAGAGGTGTTTCCACATAATGTTTGCAATTTAATGGTAGTAAACAATATTGTAAGGGTTTACAAATGCTGATATGGCGAGAGATCTTGATTCTAGGAAATCCACATTGAGTTAATAGATTACTTATGTAGGGGCGAACAACAACTTGCATTCTAAATTATAAAAATGTATTGTGCTGTCCATCACTAAAACAGAATATATTGCTATTGTTAATGGGGGATGGTTGGGTACGGTGGGGTGGTGGTGGGTGGAGTGTGGTGGTAGTTGTGTGGGGAAGGGGATGGGAAGAAAAAACTAACCATGTATATATGTATTAATTGCATTGAACATAGTGTGAATTGAATGGATTTATGATGCCATCGAGAAAGTGATAAATGATAATTGAGAAGAGGTCGAATTAGTGGATGTCCTAAATGCATCTTGGAGAATTGAGAAGGAAATATATTTATTAGTTTATGAAGGTAATAGTGGAACTTATTCAACAAAGTGATTTCGGATTCATGATCGGATAGCTTATTGAATCCCGACTATGATGAAACTTCTTTCATTGGATTCTTAGCATAGAGTTTTAGAAGGTCGTTGCTTTTCATCCTTAGCAATTCTTCTCTATTGTAATGGTTGAATTTGCATTTTTTGCAATTTTGCTAATTGGTTTATATTGTGATTTTATCGATATCAATTGTTTACGGTGAATATTGTTTATCTGTTAGTATAATTAGTGAAGAAATCTTTATAAAACTAATATTGTTGATAATAGAAGATTTCACGTTGTACGATCCAATAGTTTTTTTTTTTTTTAATTGGAAATTTCCATGTTAAATCCTATTATACATTGATTATTTTTCTTAACAAGATCAAATTTCTAGATTTTTACATCTTTAGATGTGCAATCTAGATGAAAATATCACTACATTTTCTATAATCCCTTACCCAATCGAGAGACTAGCAAACACATTTCCCTATTTCTCATATTTGTTATCTAAACAAATGATAAGCAAGCTTGACCACTTATCCCCTAAGTGCGATGGTCATAACAACACTACACATTACCTCTTCCTTCATTTTCCAAAACCAAACCCTAAGTCCCACTAATTCTTTCACACTTTCACTTTCACAAACATAAAGGAGAGAGACCCAGAAAACTCCGCTTTTCCCTTCTGTTCTTCCTTTCTTCCATAAATTCCTTCCATGACAAAGTCATTATCTCCACAAACCACAAACTTATCTACTCTAGCAACACCAAGATCAAGCCTTACTTAACACTGAGTTGAACGAACCAACAAGTGGGCTGAACTCTCAAATGCACCCAAAGATTTGATTAAGACCAACAAGTTCCAATAATCGACCCCCTATGACCTACATGTAAACCATTTATTTGTGATTCCAAAACCCAATTGTGCATTGAGAAACCTAATTTCTGTCATGACCTCAATGGGGGCTTAATATAATTACCTAAAATTTTAATATCACATCTGTACTCATGATACGAAAATCACCTTATAAGTCAGAGATTGTAAGACTCTAAATAATTAGTCACTAAGGTTTTCAATTTTAATTAATTAACTTACTATAAAATATAAATTACTATGAATATATGATATTCCATAAACCATCAGGATCACAGAGAATCGGTATCCCTTATCAAATAATAAGATAGGTTAAGACAACTTTATAAATTCTAAGAAATACTAAATTATACATAATTCTAATATATAAATATTTTCTACATAAAATGTTTCCGTACTAGCTTTACACTTCTCAATTAACTCTAAAAAGATCATACATATCTTCAATTTACACTCAGTACTTGAGGTTTATCCTAGCCCAACTTAAATGAATTTGCAAAAGAAACTATAGAAAAATGAGTAAACTATGGCTCAATAAATTCATTCCTCACCACCATTATTCAAGCAAGTTATTAAATATTATTAACACATATGCAATCTATCTACAAGTGAAATGAATGCATACGTAGTGAATGCAAACAACACAACCATAGGAGCTTGAAACTATGGAAGGTGTAAATTTACGTAGTCTATACATTGATTATCCTTCATACTTATTCGCACAAAGCACCTCATCTTAACTACATGAGGCTATCTAGGAGCATTGTCCCTCCAAACGACACTCGACTATTACCTTAACCGAGAAACAACAATCAATATAGATGGACCCTAACTAGGGCCATTAACTAGACATATCTAAGGCCCCTCGAGAACACAAAGTGAGCCCTCTTGCTATCAAAATATATCCAAGGCCCCATGGCCACAAATATACGAGTCATCTTGCAATTGATTGGAGAAACTATGCTAACTTTGCTTTAACGATAAAAATATCATTTATGGGCATTACGAGCGGTCATAGAAATCATACAAAATATATTTAAGATTGAAAGAAAATGTTTTCCAAAAAAATACTTTTCTTAAATTGTAAAGCTATTACTCTTTATCAATATACCAATTGGGTCATAGACATGCAACAAATATAACTAGTTATTTTAATTGAATAGTTATACTTACCAATTTAAGAAAGTGATCACACGAATAATAATATATAAAGCAATCAGTCATTCAACAAACAATCAATATCAACTAACAAACAATATACAAAGAACAAACAGCAAGTAGATAGCAGATCATTAGAACACCCTCACATGGGTTAATACTTATTCTTCAAGCTTTTAGGATTTTCAAATCTTGATAATTGAGTATCTAAAAAATAATAAAGCTTATCAGTATTCTGAAAAACTAAGTTTCCTAATTAACTAAATATCTATTATTATTTGTTTAATTTCTCACTATAATCAAAGAATGGTATAAACATAGTTTAATTTAAATCTTTAACCTATTTTTTTTCGATTTATCTTAAATTTTTAATTACGTATAACTTTTTCATTTTAATTTAGATTTTTATGAACTTATAGTCATATTTTTACAAACGTATTTTTACATAGTAAGATCCATTTCAAACGTTGTAATCCACATTTTTCTTGTTGGTCTAAAAATATTACGAATTTTATTATTTTGACTAAAATATTTATAAATTATTATTTTAATTTTTTCTTTAGAGATTTATGATTTCATAAATATCTAAATTTTATATTTTTGTAATTTTCTTATTTTTAAGTTTATTTTATAACAATTTACTTATTTTGCTATTTTTAAGGTTAAATACTTATTTAATACAACTTTTCTACTTTAGTAATTTCTTAACTAATTAATTATTTTCTTATTATCAATAATTATGAATTTAATTAAAATTGTCAGATGCTGACATGGTATCTCATGGATGTTCCATGTGTCATTTTTATAGATTTTTCATTTTTTTTTATTTTTCCTATTTTGTAACTTTACTTAATATTTATATATATATATATCTATTATTATATTTTATTAAATTTTGTAAATTTACCTTAATATTTTTCTCAAACTCACGGCATACATAAATATATTATATTACTTTATTTAATAAATTAGTATTATAGTATATTACACATATACCATTCAAGCATACTCATATACTTATATATACTGTACTACTAATATATGTATTTTTAAACATATATATATATACTTATATACTTAGGTTCCCTTATTTTATTTACACATGTATACATAGTTAATTTTATAATATAGCCTTAAATACACTGTATGTACCGTACGTATATACATATACTATGCTTATACATATACTATACTTATATTTTTATATTCTATACATACATATATAATTGGATGCATATATACGTATATATAATGAAAATAAATAATATACATATTATATACAAAGATATATATATATATATATATACACATATCTCTTTATACCTTACACTTACATATTCAATTATAACATACATGTACATATGAGTATATACTTAAGTATTTATATAAAAATATGAACACACACACACACACACACACACACATATATATATATATATGTATATATATAAGAAATACTAACTTTTTATATAATGAATCATTATAGGTACAAATAACTTTAATACAAAGGAAAGAATTACAAAATTAACTATATTACATATTCCCTAAATATATGTATTTCTACAAAAAAAAAATACATATATAATAAGTGTACAAATAAATTAACAAAATAAATACATTAAAAATACTCCTTAACTATTCTTCTTATAACTTGAAGAATTGTTGATCCAAGACCTTTTTCTTCTTCTTTAACTTGTTGAGCCAAAATACAAGAAAATAAATAAAATAAAACTAAGTGAAAAGTGAGGGAAGTTCACAATTTTGGGGGAGGAAATTTAGTGTGTGTCCTTTTTGAGTGTTTTACTTCCAAGGAGTAAAAGAAAAAGTTCCAAGTACACGCCATGAGATAAGGTGATTGGATACTTTGCTCATCCTGTAATCTTAACCAAGTAAATTCAACACATGGGTTGCTTAAAAAAAAAAATCCAAAAGAAGGAAAAATATCACGTAGAACAAGGAAAAAAAAACTAAGGAAAGGAAAAGGAGAAAAAGAAAAATAAAAATTAAAAATCATAATTCTAAATGAAAAATTATGAAATAATATTCGTAATTTTATAAAACTTATTAATTAATTTGTTACCCATTACGTTTATAATATCTGAAAGTTATCCTAACTCATTCGTTAATGAATTTACACGATTATGCGTATTAGTTAATAATCGTATTCTATTAGGTTTTTAATACTTTTAGGATATAACCATTCATTTTATAAGTTTTGGTTTATAGTTTTAGAGTTTTTATCAAGTTTAAGTTCAATTTCTGGTATTTACACGTATATAAGGTTTAAGATTCTTGTATGCGATTAAGGTTTCGATAAAATTTTTAGGTTTTTTCTTTTTTTTTTTTTTTGCATTTTCATTTTATGTTTCAAATTTAAAATTTTAATCAGTCTTAAATTTATTGGATTTATTAACTTAAGAAAATTTACCAATAATACTTAAGGCGTCTTTATACTCAAAAAGTCAAATTTGCAGGATTTATAGTTTCCCCTTTACTTCGGTTCAAACTGTAGGAAGAATTTAGAACTAATCGTCACCAACTCCAGCTCCTTGAAGGACTAAGGTAAAATCTACCTATGAAGCCCTTTGTTCTACAAGCTTTGCGATTTTTATCCCACTAATCGATTTATCCGTGGCAAACAGAAGGTTTCTTTTGCAAATCCACCAACATAAACACGAAAAAGTATGCAATCTAACCCTACTCGAAGGTAACCCTCTCCCTTCCCTTTTAATTTCTTCAAAGTCTTTCATTTCCTAAGGTTTGATTTCTTTTGCATGCCCACGTTGGAACATGTAGCTGAAACAAAAGGTTACACACTCCACCATTTCCCTCCTTCACGTCATCCATAGGTGTCGAAGTTGAATTCCAAACCAACCATTCATAACAGTAAGATTCTATATAAGTTGGTGATTATTTTAGCAAAGTTATTAGATGGTCCTTTATTTTGATTTATTCCACAGCCGAATAATGCGGAAAACCTTCAGAGAATTTGGACCCTATGTTAGGAGGGTAGAAGTTCTTTCCCTTTATATTCAACCTAGAATGAGAAGAACTAACGAAAATGGATCATCTAAATTTATTTTTTTTTTCTTAAATTTTTCTAGTGGTTGCTATTTTTTATATTTCTAAAACATCATGTAACATCATTGCGACGTAAATTTTTTTTTTTTATTATTTAGACAATAATAACAATTGATTTGTAACTTTAGAAATTTTAGAGGAAAAGAAAAAAAGAAATTTTGAAAGAATTTTTGAGGATCAATTGTTATTATTGTCTAAATGATTAAAAAAAAATTACATTGCAATGATGTTACATGATGTTTAAGAAATATAAAAAATAGCAACCATTAGAAACTTTTAAGAAAAAAAAAATTTAGATGATCTATTTCCTTTAATTCTTCTTATTCTAGACTGAATATAAAGGGAAATAACTTCTACCTTCCCAACATATATATATACACACACACGTTAAGATAACTACACTGCCATATTTTTATATATAACTTATAACTCTACGGTATATTTTTACACACACAACCTATTTATTCATGATATTTGCGTAAAGGAAAATATCGATATAATAAATAGCGATAAGAATATAAATAAGTAAACTACTGAAGTCGGACGAATTATGGCTTAAATTAAATTTGTATAATTAGGTCACGAACTCGAAGGAACTACGACGTTTGTATATGACTCAACATGGAATTTTGATCGAATTGACTTCGTGGGGACAATATTGCAACTAGGCTACTTATATACAATAAATTAGATTTGACAATGATAGGCTGATAAACGTAAAGGGAGCACTCCATGTGCATGTAACATGACCTTGAACATAATACGGATATGCCTTCCGGATCGGAATTTAATAATTGATATTCAACCGATCGATTAGGAAACGCATCCGTAAACCGATTATAGACTATGCAAGTTGTTTCATTATAATTACATATATACATTCGGAAAATTATAGGGTATCACGCTCCAAGCATAGCAAAGTTGTAATAGTCTAACACTAATTTATAACAAAACCCGATCACTTAGCCGCTAGTATAGACTTGTTATGCACAAAGTACATACAACTAAACAAAATTGAAGTACTTTCAATCTAATATCCAAAGTAAAATAAAAAATTTTGATTTATATATTTCTTTTGAAAAATAAATATTTACATGGAGTTTTAAATAAGGTTTGCAAAAGAAATTCCAAAATTCCTCGTTTTCATTACAATGAAAGAGCTATATTACTATAAGTTAGGTTAGGTTATGTAGGTGGTCTAGTTGACTCCAAAACAAAAGACGAAAAGAACATTCTAAATTCATTTGCTCTTCACTCTAGACTCAATGCCCATCTTTTATGTGTTTAGGGGTTTGGTGATCTTTGTTTATATCCACTAGAAAGTGCAAAAGAACTATGAGGATATGAGTAACTAGTCACTTAATAAGAGGACGAAGATAAAAGTATACATGGTATAACAAATAAGTAAGGTTGTTAATTAATTAGTTAGATGCAATGAAATGCAATCAAACACATGCTACCTACATGGCATTGTCTAGTCCGTCATCAATTTAGAGAATTGCGATCACTCTAACTCGAGTTGAGGAGTTTTAATGTAATGGAAGATTGCCTCCGAGTAGGTTACAACTAAACATAAGCTTGTGCAATTGAGTTTACTCCTCCCAAGACTACCTTTTTACCAACATCTTCAACCTCACAACTTCCTCCTTTCTGGTCACTAATCTTAAGGTTAGGGAAAGATCAATTTTAATTGCTTCGTCAAAAGGTCGATATTTGGTTAGGTAATCACAATCGTTTCCCTAAATGGATTGCAATGAATGTCCGGTTAGTGTTTAAGTCCAATGTTTAGGTTAGTTTGCTTTAGCGCAACAAACCAAATTGTAAACAATCAATCAAATTGTAAAGCATAGCAAAGCAATCACAACATATATCATAACAAAAATAACGTAGCATAACAACTTCCAAACACACACATTGAATGTGAGCAATCAACTACTTTACAATCATAGAACATCTTAGCATCTAAGTACTATAATACAGTACTTTAAAATGCCATTAAGTATCAATTCTAATTACTTGGATTTGTAGTAATTCTTGTAACTTAAATGCCTCAGTCCTTCTGTCATCAGTAATGCCTATAATACAAATTACATTTTAATTTTTATTTAATTCACCAAAGTAATAGTACTTTAGTTATTTTACTTTTGTTTAGGCCTATCATTCTTTTAGTATTCAATATGTGTTGGTTACAAGTATTAAGTATGGTTACATTGACATAAGTTATGGAAATCCTTTACTTGACCTTCTACTAGGATCTCCTAAGCTTATGATATCTTCTACACAACCTTCTATTAGAGTCTTATAAGCTCCAAGTACCTTCTACATAACATTCTACTAGGGACTCTTCTTTACAACTATCTACTAGGGTCTTGTAACCTTCTATACACCATTTTATTAGAGTCTTGTAGGCTTAAGGTACCTTCTACACAACCTTCTACTAAGGTCTCCTAGACTTAGGGTACTTTCTACATAACCTTTTACATGGATAATTACTTAGATTCCTTGCCTAAGTGACCTTCACACGACCATCTATTGGATTTGGATTAGCATCCTATACCAGGATGCCTTTTATTGAAGTTTTTATTGCCATAGTTTAAGGTTGGATTAACCAAAAAGCTTTTATAGAAGCTTTAAGTTTTCATTAGCCTAATTTAGAGCTTTTATAAAACCCATTTCGCGAAAGCTCCATATTTCACACTCTTCATCACTTGATTCAAATTCATTATTTATGAAATTCATCTAAAATCAATTTGCATGGCTTGAAATTTATTGCAATCAATCATGCATTGCTTGAAAATTTCGCCAAAAGGGTATCTGACATAACAATTCACATCTAATAAGCTAGCAATACCTTGAAGCTCATGCAATTGAAAAGCAATGTCAAGGCCTTATTTGCTTAGGAATCCACAACATCTAATAATAATTAATCCACAAATATTGAAATTGAGCACATCTAAAGTCCATGAGCTTGGAGTTAGATGCAATTATAATTCAACTAAGAGATTTAATCTCTTTATAAATCCAAGATGCACAAAGATATACATAGAATAATAGCTGTGGATGTATGTGGAAGAACATAATTTCTAAGCCGATCCTTACTTCATCAAACAAAGTATGATCTATAGAAACATATAGTAGCACAGACGCAAACGGCAACTTGAAATCTGACCACCGAGTTATGACATGTATGCTTTACTCAAGCTCTTCACAACGATAGTCCATAAGACTAATAGCACACTTGACTTGAGCTCATTAAACTAACTACACATCAATAACATGGGTCAATAACAATTGTACTAAACTCACTCTTCACTACTTTGAAATCCGAGCTAAGCTTTCCTCCTCTTTTTCTTTTGCATTCATTAGATTTTTCACTCTTTATCACTTTTATTGACTTAGGTAGAGAAATGGTTGTGTTGAAACACCTTCAGCATTGCTCAATAGCCATTTTTTTGTTTCCTATAGGTGATTGCACAGCAAAGTGAAGAACAACTATCAACACGTTGTGATACAACAAATGAAATCCACGTTATCTAAAAACTATATATATAGCATTCATAATGAAAAATAGCTTTGATTATGCATTAAATCCATTTTCTTATATTAGATTTAAGTAAGAAAAGACATGAATAGTGTGTTTTTATGGATAGTATATTTTGATGATATATTTCAGCATCATGATATTCAAAAAGGTTTAATTTTGATCTTTTTTTTTTTTTTTTTTTTTTCACGAGACAACAACAACTATCAAATAAAGCAAAATGATTTGTCGAAATTGAAAAACTGATTTTCCTTATGTAGTGTCCAATAATAAGATACACTCAAAAGTATGAAACATAAGAAGCATACTAAAAGATATTATTAAATCCCCGTTACTATTGCTTCTAAATGCAAATAGAGAATAATATTTCTAAATGGTATAAAGTGAGGAGAAATTTTATTTATGACATAAGATATTATTAAATCCCCGTTACTATTGTGTTAGCTCTATTGTATGTACATCCTGTATTTATAATTGTAGAAAAATTTACATTTTCCATTTAGGTGCAAACTCATGTTATATGCATACACTATGTATTATAACTTTTATTCTCAATTTACATCACTTAAATAAATATATTTACAACTATATTTAAGTTAAAAAGTAATTCACAATTTTCAAGGGAAAACTAAATCGAAATGTCAACATTTTTAATGTGAAAACGTCAAGGCTCATCTTTATCAGAACTAACAAATAATTCATTTATTATAATTTCATTACCGAAATCACCGGCCATTCCTTTTGGCTCGGTCAAGCTCAATAAATTTGAGCAAGTCAATTGAAATAAATTAGGGTGGTTGATCATATTATATCATACGTACCTTATTATTCTCTACCTCGCACATTAGTTGGAGACAGACGAGAGGTGTTGGACGATGTTCAAGGATATATTACCATGTTGATTGGATCGGATTCTATTAGTTGGCAAAAAACTGTAAACGTCGATTTTAAAATCGAAAGTTGCGAAATGGTTGTTAGATTTCACGTGGAAATGATATTTTGAATTATGTTTTCATCAAATTCTCCCTTTAAATAAGGTTTTCATACATGCAAGGAGATCGGGTATTCTTTAAACCAGCTAAAAACCGAAAAGTACCATAATCGTCGATCAGATACAATGTGCTCATATATGCAACCAATAATTATAAGTTTAAACATTTATTTTGTTGGTCGGAAAAAGTTGATTGTGATTTTGAACAAAAAGATGTTGTCACACCTCAAGACGCAACAACTCCATCTTGCCGTTCTCATATTGCAATACGAATATATAAGGCTTAGAAATCAACTACAAATCCACATAATTAATGAAATAAGACTATCAATCTCCTATTAGCAAATCCTCATATGGAAATCTTTCATCTAACAAATGAGTTTCTGTAAACTAAGCCTATCGACTATATCTTTCAAAAAAAAAAAAAAAAAAAAAAAGAAGAAGAAATCAACTTTGTCTTTCTAGAACGTGTAATCCTTTCTATAATAGCTACCATTATTCCCTCCTCAATAGTATCAATCACATCAAACATAATTATTATGGTCAAAATCCTCATTCACTTGAAATAATACCCAAAAGGGGTAAGCTACAAAGTCACCTACGAAATCACTACGAGTAGTCACAAACAAATGACAAAATGCAGGCTTTCTAAGTAATTATAATGCAATAATCAACCCCTACATGATACAATAAATTTAGTTATTATAAGGAGTCATTGTGTATTAACACAAAGGTAAAACTAAATACCCGAAGTGAGTTTTGAAAGTAAGGACTATTTATGTGCCCTTTCGAATCAATTTTAAAATCACGGAATCATTAGTGCTCCCTAAAATTGTTTCCAATTATGTGAATTCGTAAAGCTTCTTGCATTTAGATTGAAAATGTGGATCACTAGACTAGGGACACTTTTGAAAATATGGATTGGGTTCTGAAGTCAGGTCCAAATGGAAAATAGATCTTTATAATGGATTTTGGAAGTGGGGTAAGGTCGCTTGAATCGATTTTGAAAGTATGGAACTGTTCTTAGAGTTATTTTTGAAAGTGTAAATCTATAGTGGTTCTAAGGTTTTCATAAATAGTTTTTTACAAGTATGTTTAGCAAAAATTTATAGTTAATAGCTGAGCATTGTTCATTAAGTTATATTTTATATCTAACATGCACATTCATCAAACCAAAATAATCTTTTTCTATAGAATTATTTTTTCTTAAATCTCAAGATGCTCATCATGCCCTTTATAGTCATTTAAAATATTATTCCCGTGTTTTTTCCCCATCTTGTTTGCACACCCTCTCTTCTGTAATTTATCCATTTTCCGTGCTTTGCATTATATGAAGTCTCATCAAAACTTTTTCATTCATTAGATCCAATGGGAATCTTTCCTTCAGAGCATTTTGGCTTATCTAAGTCCCTATCCCTTATATCTAGACCTGAGGCTGGTTCGAAATCGGCCAGAATCCGGCTCAGACCTGCCAGGCCGCGTGCCTAGTTGGGGGTAAATCGGGACCGACTCAGGTAGGGCCAGTTCCGGAGTCAATCAATTGGTCGATTGCCATAAAATTAAAAAAAAAAAAAAAAAACTAAATGAAAAAATGTTAATACACATCTATTAGTTCATTTTTTCGAAATTTTAAACATATTAGGTGCTACGAGTTACAAATAAGATGCATTACACTAACATGTAGATGATTTTACATCATTGGACATGTTTCACCATGCACCAATAGAAACATTAAAAATTAAAAAAACACACACTAAAACAAACTACAAATATTTAGAAGAGAATTGATCATAAGCAAATCCAATTGATAACATTCCAACTTTACATTTTCTTTTCAACATTTCTAGCGGTTGCATTTCTTGAAACCATTTATTTGTTGCCTTGTACTCTGTTAGGTAAAAAAGTTTCATATGATTTTCACTTTGTTTTCTATCCTATCGGTCAACCTCAAACCCTGGCTTACAGATCCCATGCCCTAAGAGCTTCTCTCCAATTTTGTCAACATCTATATCTTCATCAAAATTAGTTGTCTCCCTTCAACAGTCCCGTTCTTTAGGTTCTTAAACTTACACATAAACTGATGGCGTTTGATGGACATCCCACCTTTAATAGCAGCATCTTTTTTCGTGGAAATGATATTGTTTTTCATGTAATTATTAATCTTAATCTTATTCCATTTAGATGATGAACTTGAACTAGAGGTACTGAAAAAGCGGTCTATTTTTGGATAGGTAAGGCCTAAATGTGTAAGGAGAAACAATTTTTTATCTTGAAATAAGATTAATATAGTATGTGGAAAGGAAGAGAGTGCGAGTGTTTTGTTACTGAAGTATTATTCGTAAGTCCTATTTATAAGTCATTTAACCTTGTACGTTTTCGAGACTTCAATTTTTTTTTTTTTTTTTTGCCATCTTCCACCTAACATTGTGAATTAATCAACGGGGCCTTATTTTGTCCTTTTATAATCTCTTTGTCTCTTTATCTTTCTCCCTATCTATCACGTACACTCTACTTGTATCATTTGGTTGACACTACGTCAAGTCAACTCGATTTCCCAGTCACTCACTATCAGCAGCATGCTCACCTCCATTTGCCATGCTATCCTTCAAGTTGTTTGCAGTCTCCAACATATTCTTTTTCTCACTACTATTATTGCTCCTTTCTCTCTTATATTAACAATTGGGTTTACTATGATTAATTCTCCTATAGATATCGCAAAGTTTGGGTAAACCTTTATATTGAATGCGTAATGGAATTTTATTCAAAATAAGAATATGCTTCAAGGGTGTATTAATATTTACTTGCACACATATTAAAGTAAACCTCCCTTTTTCTAACCCAAACATATAAGAGTCATATTTTACTAGACCGATCGTTTCTCTTATTCTGTAGATGGCAAGGAGTAGTACTCCACTAGTAATCCTTCAATATGAACTTAAACCACAATTGAGTCAAAATCCATTGAATCTAGTCTAAACTTGGTTCACGTTTGTCCAACACTAAATAGTACCCATTTATAAACCATAGATCATTTTTAACAATTTTAGAACTTAACATTTTACACCTTTTCTATTAAAGTCCTAAACGTTTCAAAATTTCTAGTTGAGTTTTTAACGTTTGTAAAAATTTTCAAATAAATTCTTTATTAGTTTATCATTAACTTTTCCATTAATTATGATACGTGGCACTTTTTGATTGGTTCATGGAAAAAAAATATAAAATTAGAACTCAACTATTTTGTGCTTTTGTCTATTTGAATCCTAAATATTTTAAAATTTCTATTTGAGTCCATAATGTTTCTAAAAGTTTTTAAACAAGTTTTTCGTTAGTTTATCATAAATTTTTTTATTAACTATAATACTTAGCACTTTCTAATTGGTCTACATATTTTTATTAAATAATTAAAATAATTAAATAAAAAAAAATAATAAGAATGTTGGAAATTAAAAAAAAAAGGAAATATATAAAAAAAATACAAAATCAAATAATAAAGATATATACATATGTAATATAATAAATGTAGATACATGTTTAGATATTATAATTTCAATAGAATAAAAAATTTAAAAAAATCAAGAAATTAAAAATAAAAGAAAAATTTGCAATAAAAAATCATTCTAACCACCTTAAGACCAAGTGGTGGCTAAAACACTCAAAAAGAAATGGTGAGTTTCTAACTATATATTAAAATAGGTTAAATTAACCCATCCTAAGAGGGTGGCTGCCTACCCCTCTAAAGGGGGTTGCATGACTACCACAGGAGGGCTTATCCCTCAAATTAAAAAATAAAAAAAAAAGAAAGAGAGAGAGAGAGAGAAAGAAAGAAAGAGAAATTAGAGTGCACCAACCAAATTTGACTCTATTCTTCTTAAATGCTTAGTTGTAAATAGTTACCTACCCTCAAGAGAGGTTGCATGACCCCCAAAGGGGTAGGTAGCCACCTATAGTTAGGGATGTGTCAATTGGACCAACCTTAGTATATGAGTCTGAATCTTTCACTTCCTTTTAGTTGGCTACTCTAAGGCTAAAAAGTGGTTAGAACTTTTTTTTTTTTTGGCTTATTTATTTATTTTTTGATTTTTTTTTTTTGTTTTAGTGAAGTTACAATAAATATACAAGTATATACATGTATTACATTATGTATATCTATATATCTTTATTATTTGATTTTACATTTTCTTATTTTCTAAAATCTTTATTATTTTATTTATTATTTATTTTTTTAACATTTTACTACATTAATTATTTAAAAAAAGTATATAGACAAATTAGAATGTGCCATGTGCTATAGTTAATGGAAAGTTAACAATAAACTAACAAAGGATTTGTTTGAAAATTTTTGCAAATATTAAGGATTCAAATAGATAATTTGAAACATTTCGAATTTGTATAGAAAAAGGTATAAAAGTTTAGTTCTAAAATTGTACTTTCTCCATTGTCCAATCATAAAGTGCTACATGTTATAGTTAATAGAAAAGTTAATAACAAAATAATGGAAGACTTATTTAAAAACTTTTGCAAGTGTTGAGAACTCAAATAGAAATTTTAAAACATTTAGGATTCAAACAAAAAATGTACAAAAGATTAGAAACTAAAGTTGTACTTTTCCCATTTTAATAATCTATTAAAAATCCATACAATTATCCATTGAGATGAGGAACACTCTTGATCCTACATGGATCAATTCAAAATTACCGATAGATTTCCATATTTCTTCAACCTTTCAAATATAAACTTGTATCCAAGGTTAGATCTCATCATTACTTGATGAACGAGAGTGAAGTTAGGAAGATGCAAGGTTAGATGAAGAAGCTAACTGATGAAAAGCCATTGAATAACAAAAATGTTCTTTCTATTCTTCCTAAAGTAGATTGTTGAGATCCTTAATAATGTCTTAAACTCTTTTATCCTAATGCAACCAAAATGGTCTTCTTTTTTTTTTTTTTTAATGACGGTTTTCGCCCTTATTAACTTATTAGGATATTTAAAGGATTGTTTTCATGTATGAGTATTATGCTCTTTTTCTCTTTGACAAGCATTTATCAATTTCGAAATGCTTCGCTTTGATTTGGTGTCATCAATTAAATTATTGTTTTTTATTATGGTGATCCCTATTGATTTAATTTGCAAAGAGTCATATTGGTTTATCTAGTTAATTCCTTTACTATTTTATATATTTGAAAATCATATCAATTATAGGAATTCCATATCTTACTTCATTTGTTGATTGGTTTCTTTTGATCAATATTAATTCTTATCTTCTATAATACATTCATATCTTCTTGAAAGTTAGTTTTAATAGTAAAAAATAAGTTTCGATTTACAACTAGAATCCTTAAACTCAAAACTTAAAAAGATACAATGATCCATTCTTTTATTATCCAATTTCTTAAAACCATAAAAGATCTTATCTTTGTTTTTGTTGCACATAAAAAATATAAGTTGTGATAGAAATTCACCCGATTGTCATTGCCTACATTCTTTACATTGTACTTGGTTTGTATTATTTCCCTTGTAAGTAAAGCTACTCTAACTCGACTATCTAATCTAGGTTTGATATAAACTTCTTAAGCAAAGACACATGGAATATATTATGTATGTTTGCTAAGCTAGGAAGCAATGCCAATTTATAAACTACATTGCTAATCCTCTCTATAGGATTGGGTGGGGTAAGGGGGAGGGTTGGAAGGGGGTGTGAATTGGTTACCTATAATATTTTAAGCTTTTTTTCAAGGCTAAATTAAAACGTTCCATTTGATTACTTATATAAGATTTAGTGTGAAACAATATGTAAAATAAATTAAACATGTAAGTAAATAGAGTAAGGTTGAAAAGATTAGGCGCAAGATTTATATTGTTTCGGCTTTATGCTTACTATATTCTTCTAGCTTGACTGTTAGGGACCTAGTATTCTATACTAATGTTGTTCCATTATCTACTTTTCACTAACTCAAATCAAAAGAGAAACAAATATATATCTCCTGTACTATCTCACTAAGCTAGCCCTCCCTATACACGGATCTACATAATTTTAGATATCTCCTCCAACACAAGACTTATCACTCGAAAATAAGATTTACAATAACAATGAGGATAGATTATAATGATCCCCACAATGTAAGTATAAGATAAAATCAGAATATTAAACTAGAGTAAACAATGTTATCTCTGATTTAATTTGTAAATGTGTCTCTGAATTTTCTTGAGAATGAAGTTTGCAGTAAGTCAAATGCAAATTAGTTATATCTCAAAATTTGAAACTATGCTGCTTTTATATCCTTTAGGTATAACGTCTCTTATGCTAAAATCTTGGATAACCTTTGACTCAACTTGAAGGATTTTGAAATATCTTGATCTAGCCATTGAAAGTTATAATTCCTTAATTTGTGGAGGTTAAATCACTGTTATTGATCAATTATAAGTTAAAAGTTATATTACTGTTAATATAGGAAATAAAGTATGCATGTTTTCTTGTGTGTATACTCTGGTTTGTCTACATAATTTATCAAGATATCCTTCAAGAAATTGAATTCTTTTGAAAAGAAATATCTCATAAAAACTATGAGAAAATTTTGATACTTGATAATCTTGAATTTGAACTTGAACTTGAAACTTCTAATATTTTCTTTCTTAAAGCTTTGCAAGAGTAAACTTGTATTTAATATGATATCCTTGAATAGTCATCCTTAAAAAATATTGTTATATTAACTTAATTTGAATTTGATAAAAATCTACAACTTGAACAAGATTCATCCTTGTCTATAATTATGGCACACGTCTAACCTCGATCTTAGCTTTAATAAAAATCTAACTTGAATTCTTTGAAATCCTCTATTTATCTTGATAATAATCCATCATAAATCTCATGTGAAACTTGATAATCACCTACAAATCTGCCTAAATGAAAATCTATTCGTTTTCATAAAATGCTTATCTAAGTGAGCTTATCTTAAAAATATTTCATTTAATCCTCCTTAATCCTCATGGATTTATGTCCAACTTAGTGGAATGTGTTGGATACATTATCTAAATATAAAGCCTTCAAACAATTAAAAGTCTAATAAATCTCATAGATTAAATTGTTCTGTAACCTTCTGGTACTATCTAGTGTCTTTGAATTAGTCTTTAAATTTTCTTTTGATTTACAAAATCAATTATAAAATAAATTCTTATCTTTGCTTGATGACCTACATACCTAATACATTGATTAAACATATTTACTCTTTTTATTAGCACCAAAACAATGATGAGAGAACTTAACACTCTCTAAGGCCTCAAAAGGTATCATGTCCCTTGGGCTTAGCTTTACCTTAATTCTTAAATGTACCACTCTATTAATAAGAGAAATTTTGACAAAAAATATGGTCATCCACTTGAAACTCCAATCACTTTTTTCTCTTGTTGGTATAACTATCTTTTTATGCTTATACGAGTAGCAATATTTATCTAACCACCTGAATCTTATTAACTATCCCTTATATCAAATTAGGGCCTAATATCTCTCTCTTACCTACATTGTCCCATTATATTAGTGAACTACAATTTTGTCCATATAAAGCCTCATTGGTACCATTTGGATAGTCGCATGGTAGTTATTATTATAGGTGAACTTTACCAATAATAGGTGATTATACCAATTTCCTCTAGAGTTCGACCTACAAAAGCATAACATGTCCTCCAAGATCCAAACTACACTCCCTAATTATGCATCTATTAGTAGGTGTAATGCTGGACTAAATTAGAACTCTATTGCTAAGGCTTTATGTAAGCTCTATTGAAACCTTGCCACAAAGCTAACATCAATGTATAACATAACAGTATTTGGAATTCCATACATTCTTATGATGTCATAAATATACAACCGTTACAAATTGTAAGAAAATACCTAGTCTTTACTGCTATGATATGAATAGATTTATTAAACCTATCCACAATCACTCATATTGACTCGTATTCTATTAGTGTATCAAGAAATGTCATCACAAGATCCATTATACTATGTTTTTCTTTTGCATTTCGACATGGTAATAGTTGTAATGCAACAATTGGTCTTTAATGCTCAAACATAATCTATTGGCAAGTCAAACATCTAAACACATATTTAACCATCTCTCTATTCATGTTATTCCACTAATAATGCACGTTAAGCTCTATACATTTTCATGCCTTTAAGATGTACTAAATAACACAAGTGGTGGGCTTTTTTTTTTTTTTTAATATTTGCTTCTTATAATTCTAAATTTCATGGTAAACATACCAAATTAACTTGTCTTACTACATCATTGGAGTTAATCTTGAGCACTTTTTAGGTTATGTGGTTAAGCTTAAGGTTTTGTCATGGATTAGGGTTATGAATTTGACCTAGCAGCCAACTTCCAATGGTCTACTCTACCCTTGGACTGCTCATGGCCTAGCTAACAAGACCTAGGCTTAGGGTCAACCTTGTTGAATCTTAAGTCATGTTTCCTATTCCCTTTTATTCAAAATTTATTTTCTTTTCCTTAATTTTTTTGTCAATCCATTTTAGACATATTTCTTTTCTCAATTCATAGTTTGGATCACTTTATTACATAAAAGTTGTTATCTCTAGCAGCTATTAATTAATTAATATCATATATTCATAATATTAATCAACTTCTAATTAGTTTCTCATTTCTTAATTAGGATTCCAACCTATTTAGGTTAGGGTTTGGGTTTTTCCCATAGGAAGATTGTTAAAAGCATTTACCTTATTACTTGGTGGGAAGAACTCTTTAAGTCCATCACACAATTCATTCAAACTATCTCTTTTTAGATTTTCCTGTTATTCCATTTTCATGGATCTCTTCTTTGTATTTCAAAGCAAACCTTAAAGGTCCCAAAACTTTTCATTAATTGTAATCACTTTCCTCTTGTGTTCTTTTTGAGATTCCATCTCTTTACATTGAAAAGGAGGAAAATTGGTAGTTAATCCCCTTAACTTCCCTAATTGATGAGTTAAAGAAGGAAAAATTGACTAAGAAAGGATTTTAAGTTTACCTTTAGTGACAATTCTCATATACTATCTTTGAAAAAAAAGAAAAATTGTAAGAGAAGGTTACAATAGTAGTGGGGCATAGATGGGGTTGAGGAAAGAGTCTGAGATGTTTAATTTTGATTTACAAAAAAATTATGAAGGGTGAGGCTAGTATGAAAAAACAAAAGACCTTATGACAAATGTTTAAATTGCCTCTAGTTTTAATTTTATTTTAGAGGTATTTTAGATGGTACAACAATTTGGTCACTTATTGAGATTAAAGTACAATGGTTCCATCACATATTTTTATTGTCCTCATATTTCTAACAACTATTGAAATATGCAAAGGCAAAGACGCAACTAATATCTGTAAAATACTTCTATTTAGAATCTTTGAACAACTCTCTTATACCTATCATCAATGAATTGACAAACACTTAAATTGCTTTTAAAATATTTCAATTATAAGATAAATAAACTAAAAGCTTGGTGTTCATTAATTGTCAACCTCTTACAAATTGCTCTACGCATCACTATTTGGTTCATACAAGAAATTAGGACATACAAGTCATATTTGACTTATCATGTAGATCATTAAACATATCATTACATGAAATGATTATGATCACTACTGAGTGAGTTACAAAGCTGAATACATAATTATTGCATCAAACACATATAGATGCTACATTACAAGCTTATAATTGCTAAACGCAATAAATAAGGCTTTTTATGTTATATCTATACGTCGTGAAAAACAATACAATCTTACGTTCAAAAATTAAAGTAAGTCAGACTCCAACACCACACCTTAAACAACAAATTGAAATGACATGAGTCCATATCGCTAACACCACAAGAATGTCTAATATTAAGTTAATCATTATATAACATCGTCAAGAGTATGATACATTGTAGTGTTCTAACTATCCCATATCACCATACCATCATTAGAACTCAATTACAACTTCATCTTTACATAATTGACCAATATTAAACTTAGTTCTCTCATAAATATGAGCTACTAAGTCATGGCTAATAGTATAAGAGTATAACTAAAAAAGCCATATTTCCTAATTTTTTTACCCCTTGCAAGATAATGAACACCTAAACTATGGTAACTTATTTACAAATCTCAACCTCAAGCCAACTACACTCAACATGTCTTTATTAAGTTGGATAATCATTACTTTGATTTTATCTAACATCAAAAGACATACATTATGCCATAGTAGATTACCGCTTAGTTATAATAAAGTATAAGACAACTCTTAAAATCAATACAAATACAAGTGATTAACATTTAATTATAATAACGAATTTCAATTTCTAAGATGACTAACAAATTTCTTGCTTAAGGGATTGTTCTAAACTTAAGTTAGATTTATGCTGACTTACCAAACATAAACTAAGTTGACCTAATTCAAATAATGGTAAACCAATTTGCATAAAAAATAAAATAAAATCTAATCGATAAACTTTTGAGTTTGATCGACTTAAATAGAGACTCGATTGACATATCTAAGCATTTAATCTACCAAATTGTAGCCTAATACTTACATGGCTTAATTTAAGAAAGGTATGTTGTGTTATTTATACAGTCGACTGATTTTCCCCTTAAACTACCAAATTTGAACTTAACAATCAATTAAATACTTCCCCATCTAAATTATATCTTTCAAAAGCATGTTTTTTGTTCTCTGATATATTGTTTTATAGAAAACTCTTAATAATAGGGATAAAACTAGTATGAGTACCTTAACTTTCATATTTTTTCATTTTAATACATAAACTTTAAATTTTTTCATTTTAGTATCTCAACTTGTTAAACAAGATAAATTAGTATCTTCGTTATAACATTCGTTATTATAAAATGGTGGAATAATAATATAAGTACATCAACTTTCATTTTATTTCCATTTTAGTGCTCAAACTTTATTTTTTTTTATTTCATTTTGGTACTTTAACTTTTTAAAATGAAATAAATAAGTATTCTTTATAATGGCCATTGTAACAAAGAAACTAATTTGTTTCATTTAAAAAGTTAAGATACTAAAATGAATAATTTTAAAGTTTATTTACTAAAATGAAAAAATATAAAAATTTGAGTACTTCTAGTGGCTTTATCCCCTTAATAGTATGATTACCTCCACTAAACTTCATAAACTCAAAGGTCTTTCAATTAAATTATATCTTCTTAAACTATTATATGTAAATTCCATATTAATGATATGTTTGTCATTCCTACTCCTTTGTATAATTGATCACCTATGGTAAAATTTCTTACATAAGTTGATGATCAAACCCCTAAGGTCAAAATGTACAACAATAAAGATGCAATCTTTACTAACTTTACAAGTACCGAAAAGGTAAGGCCAATACCTTTCACTCATAATTGTTCAAAGTAGAGCACTTCAATGAATTACCTTGTTATTTTTTACCCTACACATATAGTAAGAAGTTCTTTTTAGATATAGGCTATGATCTTAAAATTGTGTGTGAGAGCAAGAGGGGTTTAGCACCACCAATAACATAGAAAGGAACACAGAAAGGAGGAGAAGCACTAAAGCTATGCTAGGGTTTTAGGGGAGTAGCATTTCTTAGTGAGATTCAATGAGAGACACTGGAGCTTAGGTTTTCCCTTTTCCTTTTCCTATGAAAGGTTTAGATGTTCCAAATGAAATATAAATGTAACACCCTAGGCTAAAAGTAGTTAATAGCTAAATCAACAAACATTGATGAATGAATTTTATCTACTTGGCCTAAAAGTTTTAAGCTTGTGTTGATAAGGTGTTCAAAACTATGGCCTTATAAACTAATATTACAACCTCTTACAATCCATATAAGACACTTAACCATGGGGTCTCACAATCTCCCCTCCTTAAATACACAATATCTTCATCGTGAGACCTTACAATTGGCCCTAGATCTTCCCTCTTTTTTTTAATGTACAATTTAGGTCACCCACTATCTATAGGTCATCTTGGAAGCATGTAAGAAGCCATACCTTGGTAATACTTCCTACCTTCCTTAGACCTCTTATCTAAATTGAAGCTAGACCCCAAATCATCCATTAACTGGTAGGGGGTCCACTTTAATACTATTTGTAATGCCCTAATGATGTGCCAAGGAGCTTACTAATCACTAAGGCTTACCGTAGGAGATTAGAATCAATGGGTCCTTTGAAATATAGAAGAAAATAGTGTGGGTAGGTCAATGAACTGAATATAGTAACTAACGTAAAGCTGCTTGGAGGATATGACTCAACTAAAAACACAACACAACACAACACAACTTGGCACTTCATTTGATATAACGCATAAGCTAATGCCAAGGTCTACTCATCATTAATCTTAAGCTATTCGGGAAGACTAGATAAGAGTGTATGAAAATGGACTTGGAGAGGAATTTCTCACAAGAACAAGTATATTCAAAGTTTTGTGAGGAATGTAAGATATTTTGGCTACAAGGAAAAGGGACTATTTGTAGTAAGTCCCTGAGACAACATTACAAATAAGGAAAATTACAAAATGGCATACATGATAAAGAGATTCTTAATACATATGAAAAGGGTAAAAAGGACAAAGGACAAAAAGGAATAAAAGTATAATATCATGAAAAAGGATAGGTGGCAGCTCATTAATGGTTTCGAACTAAGGAATCTCTAGGCGTAGCAATTGAGCTAGATCATGATGTGGCGGCATCAAGGTTGTCGAGATGTGTAAAGTGTTGTAGGTATTAGTAGTATGCCGACAGAGAAGTACTAAGCCAATAAGAGCCTATGTCTCAACACTCAACAGTTAGTCCCTGGCATATGGGTTCTCGGCAATGGAGCATAAGATCACATAGAGTAAGGTGTACCCCATTTGAGTCCTTAGGGAGTTTGCCCACCGTTCCTTAGTGTACTATCTTTTGTCTTCGACAAGCTGACGAGAGAGAATCCTCTTAGCAAGAGACTGAAGGCTTTAAAGGCATGTACAAGTAATAGGCCCAAAGGTTGGTAATCCATTAGTTCCCCAAGGTTGGTGAAGATTTGCCCTCAAATCTTAGCTCTCTTTTTCATTGGGTACATACGCTATTAGATCAGCGACATTAAAAGTAGTAGATACCCCGTATCCATCGGATAGTACAAGCTCATAGGCATTGTCGTTGATGCTCTTGAGGATCTTAAAAGGTCCTTCTAACTTTAGGGAAAGCTTGTTTGTCCTCTTCCCAAGGAAACACTCCTTGTTAAGGTAGACTCAAATAAGGTCTCCGAGTCTATAAACCATTCGTCTCCTTCCTTAACTTCCTTGGTCTTTCATCGGGCTACAGTTTTTACCAATTGTTTTATAGCCTTTTGATGCAACTTTTGAAATTCCTTAGCACACTGCAAGTTAGACTGACTTTCCCAAAGAGCGACCAAGCCAATAGCCATATCTAGGGGTAAGTTCGAATTAAGTCTATAAACAACCTTAAAAGGTGACCATCTTGTCAAGCTGTAAATTGAACAGTTGTAAGCGAACTTAATGATAAGTAGGTATAGATCCCAGTCATGCAAGTTCTTCCTAATAGCTACTTGTAGGAGGTTGTCCACTGTTCTGTTCACAACTTCAATTTGGCCGTCTATTTGAAGGTGGCAAGAAGTACTTTACATGAGCTTAGTGCTAAGCTTCTTCCATAGGGTTTTCCAGAAGAAGCTAATGAACTTCAAGTTAT
This sequence comes from Lumnitzera littorea, assembly GCA_024138015.1. Classification (NCBI taxonomy): domain Eukaryota; kingdom Viridiplantae; phylum Streptophyta; class Magnoliopsida; order Myrtales; family Combretaceae; genus Lumnitzera; species Lumnitzera littorea. The sequence goes on along the minus strand of JAMXBB010000001.1, from coordinate 5,730,226 downwards.
AGTTAGACACAATACTTCTCAGCACTCCATACAATTGCATAATTTCCTGCAAAAAGAGGTTAGCGACAAATAAAATATCATTAGTTTAGTAGTAGGGAATGAAGTAGTTGATCTTGTTGAACTGATCAACCACCATCATAATTGAGTCATGTCTTCTCAGTGTTCGGGGAAAGCCGAGCATGAAATCCATGCTTAAGTCGGTCTATGAGCACTTAGGTATAGGTAGAGGTGTGTACTCTCCATACAACTCTCTTCTTCCTTTCACATGTTTACATACCTCACATCTCTTAAGAATTTAGTGCACATCTTTCATTATCCTAAGCTAGTAGAAATGTTCTTTCAATATTTCAATCATCCTCGTCTCTCTAAAATGGCCGACTAAGCCTCCAGCATGAGATTCTTGGACGAATAAATCTCTAACTGAACTGTTCGGTACATAAACCTACTTACCCTTCATCAAGAACCCCTGATCAAGGTGTTAAATCTAAGTACCTTAGCTTGCATTGTTGTAACGAGGGTATGACAATGAGAAAGAGTGTCAGCTACAATTTTAGTGCTCCCTTTCTTATATTGAATGACATACAAGAAGGACTCCAAGAATTTAACCCATTTGACATGATGCCGAAAAAGTTTTTGTTGCTTTCAGAGATGTTTGAGAGATTCATGATCTGAGTAGATGATGAATTCTCTCGATAATAAGTAATGCTGCCAGTTCTGCAGTGTCCAAATAAAGACATAGAACTCCTTGTCATATTTCGAGTAATTCAGGGCAGCTCCTCTAAATTTCTCGCTGAAATAGGTGATAGGTCGATGCTCCTACATAAAGACAGCACCAATGCTAACTCCAGACAAGTCACATTCTACCTCAAAAACTTTCTCCAAATCTGGTAAGGCGAGTATTGGAGTAGATATCAATTTAGACTTTACATATTCAAAACTCTTCTAACCTTTCTTTAACCACTTAAACTTAGAGTTCTTCCTGGTTAGTTTGGTTAATGGTGTCATTATAGAATTGAAGTTTCAAATGAATCTTCGATAGAATGAAGCTAGATCATGGAAACTCCTAACTTCAACAGCATTAGTCGGCGTGGGCTACTCGAGAATAGCTCTGACTTTCTCATCATTAACTTGGACTTCTTCCTCTAAAATAACATAACCGAGGAATATGACTTCGCTCTAGCAAAACACACATTTCTTTAAGTTGCCAAATAACCTCTCGGCATGGAGGATATTGAATACTGATCTTAAATGCTTAACATGGGTGATGAGGTTAGTACTGTAGACTAGAATATTATTGAAATAAACCACAACACATTTGCCAATAAGTGCCTTCAGTATATGATTCATGAGCTGCATAAAAGTAATCAGCGCATTCGTCGGACCAAACGGCATCACTATCCATTCGAACAGACCATCCCTTTTCTTAAAGGTCGTTTTCCATTCACCTCTAAACCTCATTCGAATCAGGTGATGGCCACTCTTCAGGTCAATCTTAGAAAAGATGTAAGCACCATGTAACTCGTCAAGCATATCATCAAGTTGTAGGATTGAGTATTGATACTTAATGGTAATTTTATTAATGGCTTGGCTGTCGATACACATTCTTTATGATTCATCCTTTTTCAACATTAGCATAGCTAGTATGGGATAGGGGCTCATGCTCTCACGAACATATCCTCGATCCACTAACTCCTCTACCTATTTCTTTAGCTCGGCTGCTTGCTTAAGATTGAGCTTATAGGTAAGTTGGTTCAGCAGCACAACTCTAGGCTGAAGGTCAATGTAATGTTCAATGCCTCTTTAGGGTAGTAAACCTTTCGGCATCTCAATAGGAAATAAGTTGGCATACTCCTATGGTATTGTTTGCACTTTGGCAAGTAAGCTCTCAGCTTCTATTAACTCCAGTAGTTTCTCGACTAAAAGGAGCATACACTCATCGGCCTTGACTTCTTGGGAAAATTAAGCTCAGGAAATCACTAAGGACTTTCATTGTACTGATCTGGTAACCTTCTCTTGTGACTCCTGTACTTGCTTCAGACTCATAGGAGTCAGCATAACCTTCTTTCTATCCTCCTGGAACATGTAGGTGTTCCTATACCCATCGTATAATACTCTTAAATCAAACAGCTAAGGTTGGCCAAGTAAATGTATGAAGCACACATGGGAAGGACGTTACACAACACCTCATCCTTATACCTATTACCAATGGTAATTGGTAATATAACTTGCTCGGCAACAGGTAGACCTCCTTTCTCATTTAGCCAGTGAATCTTATATGGTTTTGGGTGTGGAAGGATCGGTAACTTTATGGCCTTGACTACTCCTTGTGCTATAATATTGGTATAGCTTCCTCCGTCAATAATTAAGGTGCATAGCTTACAATTTACTTGGCAATGCATATGGAAGAGATTCTCCCTTTGCGTATTCTTGTTAGCTACAAAAGTACTGAGAGATTGTCGTACAACAAAATAGTACTCGGTACCGTTCTCAGGTGGTGTTACGGCATCGAGGTCTTCTTAAAACTCTTCCAGCATTTGTTCAACTCCCATCTCTTCTTCTCCTTCGCTTATACTCTTTACTTCGAATTGGGGCATGTCTCCCCTTATAGTTATAACTCGTCCATTCAAACATTAACTAGCCACATGTCTATAAACATTTGAAACATTTAATTTCTTGAGTTTTCCTGCTTGAGCTCTGACCTGGATCTCTTTAGACCTTAGTCTCCTCAGCCTTACCTTTACCTCAACTCTCTTTAGGCCAGCTTAGCTCCTATCCTTGATAGTCCTCCTCTTATTAGGTGCTCGATCATTTCCAATTCAGCTTAGCATGCTGCTTCTATTTAGTAACGCTGGTCGACTATTTGGCATTTGGCTAATCTGATTCCTCATCTACCTCTTGACCCTTTGTACCACTTTAATAGTCTCATTTAGAGTCGTAAGACTCTGTAGCTCTACTATGTTACTAATCTCATTTCTTAGCTTAGAAATGAAATGTGCTATAGTTCATGTCACAAGCTCATCAATGTCACACCAGATCATGAGCAACTAAAACTCTCGGACATGGTCATCTACTGATTTGTTACCTTGTCTCAAGTCTTGGAGACATCAGAAAGTGTCTTACTTGTAGTGTTTAGGAATGAACCTACTTCTCAAGACTCTTTTCATCTCATTCCATGTTTGGACTTCGTGTCGGGCTCTCAGGTAAACATTTTGTAGCTTCTTCCACTACATTACTGCATATCTAAAAAATTCCAATGACTTGGATTTAGACAACATCCTCGTAATCATAAAGTTCAAATATCTTTTCAATTTTCTCTTCCTAACCTAGGTAGTCATAAATACAACCAAACCCCTTAAAGCTCAGAATTTGTACCTTGAGATGCTCGGCTCCCCCAAGAGCTCTAAGTTCATGTTCGTCTATCCCAACATATTGCTCCTTCTCTTCATACTCCTTAACTACATCCAATTGAAGTCTCCTTCTTATAACTTTATCAGCATAACAAAGTGGTGCTTGGTTCATAGGAATGGGTTTTAGGGCTTGCTGCTTATTCATCTATTATCTTGACCTATCTTTCATTTCTTAACCTTGTTCAATGACAACTATCTCTCGAGGCCCAGTCTTTAAGACTCTTTGTACCGAGATAGCTAAATTAGCCACAATAGTGGCAAGATCCTGTATTTGTTCATCATAGTATGTGGTGTTTGTTGGGTGACATAACCACATAACCACGACCATAAGCATCACTTTCGGTATCGTTAATCTATCCTTGAATACTAAGATTCGACATTCTTAATATAAAGCTTCAGAAGACACTCTTCACATAAGAAATTTCCACACTCACAGAATAAACCAATCAAACAGTAAACTGCAATTGGCTATGTTCTTCTAAACAAAAACAAAGTATAACAAACAATAGACTAGTAGGAACTATTGTAACACAGCTCTCGATCGCAACATAACTCTTGATCACAACCTTAAGCTTTGATACCAAGATTATATGATGTGCTTAAGAGCTCAGTAATCACTAGGGCTTATCGTAGGAGATTAGAATTAATGGGTGCTTTGAAATATCAAAGAAAATAGTATGGGTAGGTCGACGAACTGAATATAATAGCTGACGTGAAGCTACTCAAAGGATATGCCTCACCTAAGAACATAATACGACTTGGCACTTCACTTGATGTAACACACAAGCGAATGCCAAGGTCTACTAGCCATTAATTTTGAACCACTTGGTAAGACTAGATTAGAGTATATGAAAATGAACTTAGAGAGGAATATCTCGCAAGAACAAGTATATTCAAAGTTTTGTGAGGAATGTAAGATATTTCGACTACAAGGAAAAAGAGACTATTTATAGTAAGTCCGTAGGGCAACATTATAAATAAAGAAAATTACAAAAAAGCATACATGAAAAAGAGATTCCTAGTACCTATGAAAATGGTAAAAAGGACAAAGGACAAAAAGTTATAAATGTAGAATATTAGGAAAATGGATAGGTGGTAGCTCATCAATGGCTCTAAACTAAGGAATCTTTAGGTGCATTAACTGAGTTGGATCATGATGTGGTGGCATTAAGGTTGCCGAGACACATAAAGTGCCGTAGGTATTAGTGGTATGCTGACAAAAAAGTACTCAGCTAGTAAGAGCATATGTCTCGGCACTCAACAGATGGTCCTCGATACATAAGTTCTTAGCAACGGCGCATGGGATCACACAAAGCAAGGTGTACTTGATTTGAGTCCTTAAGGAGTTTTCCCACCATTCCTCAGTGTACTATCTTTCGTCTATCGAACTTGGTTTTTCAATCTTGGGTTTTTACAAATTAGTCTTCTTTAAACTGACCAATATTAAATCTCACTTGTTTAATACTGACCCTCGACTAGAGTTTAAAGAAAGCTAGTTCTTTTATATTGAAAGTTGTTTAGAGTCGCCACCCGACTAGGGTCAGGAAAAAAAATTAAGTTATAACCAATTGGGTGGATTGGTTATAACTTAATTATTAGTCTAACGATAAAACCAATTTTGTAAAACATTTTTATAATAAGAGATATAGATTCAAGGGTTATAATCTTTAAACCTTTACGAGTATCATTAACTTTCTAATTTTAACCTTAACCTTAAAAATCACCTTTCAATTTTATAAAACAAAACTCAATTATTTACTTAAATTGGATAACTTGAATAATCTAAACTAAAAAAGGAAAACTAATATTTTATTTTTTATCGTTGTTCCATAAGTACCTACATACCCGCTATTCAAGATCCGACGTATGTAGTTCTTTTATGGAAACTTTAGCAGGTGATTTGATTTTAATTTTGAAAAAAAAGGTTGGATTTACGTTTTTACCCAATTTAATTTATGCAAGGAAATTCTCCTAAAGGATCCTAATCGATGTTTTATTTTTGAAAACTCTAAAATAGTCTTAATTTGGGAAAATGTCCATTTATTTTTATTTTTTTGGAAAAACCAATTTTTCTAAATATAAAAAAAAAATTTATTAGCTTATTTACTCACTTTTATTATCTTGTTTATTTATTCCTTATTTATCTACTTCTATTAAACTAAAAAACAAATAAAAGACTCCCTTTTTTCTTTTTCTCTTTTTTTTTTTTTTGTTTTTCTTCTCTTCTTTTTTCTTTCTTCTTCTTCCTTCTTTTTTCTCTTTTCTTCTTATTTTTACAAGTACATGAATAAAAGGATAAATAAATATAAATAAATAAAATAAACAAATAATATTTTTTTTAAAAAAAATTACAAACCAGGTTAAACTTGAGTCGACTTAGGTTAGCTCGAGTCAGCTTAGTCAGCTTAGGGTTGGTTGGGACAGCTGATGTTGGCTTAAGTTAGCTCGGTCGACTCGTATGGTTCGAAAATCCAAATCGCAGTATCTTACCTAAAGTTTTTTGGTGTAAGGATTCTGATAGTAGTGGTAGTTTTTACTGAAAACCGCAATGGAGGAGGCTATCCTAGAGAGAGAATTTGTGCTAGAGAGAGAAAGTGTTGTGTGTATATTTCTTAGAGTGATTTTGGTGCTTATGTGTGTTGAAGATGAAAGATGAACCCCTATTTATACTATTGGCACAAAGCTTAAGTTGAGTAAGTTAGGAAAAACAAATTAATTTGCCGGAATCCATTAATGGGTTTTGACCCGAAAAATTAATATTTTTTTTTTCGATTTTGAGCTCGATTTTAATTACACATTTGATTGAATTTGGACAAGTTTTTTGGTGGATTCAAAAGTAAGTCATGCATATTATACAATTTCACCATTAATTTGGTGAAATCACATAATAAAATTGGACAAAAATGGCCTAAAACAGAGTACGCGAAGAGGAATAAAAATTGGAAATTAGTTGCAAATGTGAGAACTGGAAGGAGATAGGGGTACTGGTCACGTGCAAGGCACATGCTACACAATGCACACGCGCATCTGAGTGCGTGCCCTTCCTTCTTACTGTTTCCAAATTCAAGGCTCGTACCCTATTTCCTCAATTGTAGACTAATTTCTGGTCTGCATGGAATACTCCTTTTTTTTTTTAATAGATAAATATAAGAAATATTTACATTTAAATACTTACTAAAAAAAAAAAAACACTATCTTAAATGCAACCATACTTTTTTTCTTTCAAAAGGAAAAGGCTCTTTTGTACCTGGTGAGATTTGAACTCAGGTCTCTTATTTATTTATGCATGTGTATTACTATTAGGTCGTTAGTCTATGCCTTGCCCATATGTCGACTAGGTCAGTCTAGGCTAGATTCCAATTTAAACCTAGGCCCAATGGTCTTTTTCTAAATTAAAGACTCTGAATTATTATTTTCTAGATCCTTTATTTTTGTGACTTTTCTAATTTTTTATTTTTTTGTATTCTTTCTAGTTTTGGACCCTTTAACTTATTCTAAAAATTTTGAAAAATAAAAAGGGACAAAAATAAGGTGTCTACATAGTTCTTGGCAGGTTAACAAGAAAGAATCCTCCTAGCAAGAGACTAAAGGCCTTAAAAGCATGCGTGAGTAATAGGGCTAAAGGTCAATAATCCATCACCTAAGCCAAAAACAGTAAATAGCCAAGCCAACAAATACCGATTGGCTCATTTCTTTTATTTGGTAAAAAAGTTTCAAGCTTATATTGATAAGGTATTTACAACTATGACCTTATAAACTAGTACTACAATTTTTCACAATCCATGTGAGACATTTAACCATAGGGTCTTATAATAGAAGTACTAGCTAATCTAAAAGAAAAACCTAAGGGTAATTTAGTCTATTAGCTCCTTGTTTTAAAATAATCATTGAGGCATTTCAAACTAAATGTGTATATTACTTACAATGGAAATACCCTCTCTAAGATGTAAATGCATATATTAATTTTGAAAACTCATGGTATTTTTTGTTGAATTTGTTGTAAAGTAAGATAATATTGACTCCACAAAACTAGCCTAAAAGAATGTGCTAGAATGTATCTCAAGTAGCAATTAATTAATCGATTAAGGTACTTAGGAATAACATGTATATCAATGGTCAATTAATGATATTGGAACGATGGATTATAATAGGTAATAAAAAGTTCTTTTATATCATCTTCTCAACTATTCATGAAGTTATCCTTCGGAATTTTAATGAAGAAGTATTACTTTAAATAAATCTTAACAAAAAAAAAAAAAAGTTAAGATACAAAATGACTAAGACCATTAATGAAATGCAAAAGAATGATGGAGGTAGCAACCATCTCTTGAACAATTCATAATCCCTTCGAGATTATTAAGAAATTGTTTCTGCACAAATCCCCTGATTATTGGTTTTAACAAGCATGATTATGTTATAGCATACGAAAGTAGTGACAATATAAGTCTTTATAACACAATTTTTCCTTTTAAAAGCTTATGAGAAAGTGTATTCATCATTTTACATGGTTATTTGATAGTTGTGAGCAAGTATATGGTTGGAAAAGTATGAACCTTTTGGAGTTAGAACCTATCACATGACATGTAAGAATCATTTACAAACCTATACTTATGGAACTAATAGAATAGAAGGTGTTGTGTGTGAAATATGTGAAATTTTTTATACCACATTTTTCTATATATCATTTGGAGGTAAATTACAATAGCCTATAAATTTTTCAATGTATATGTAACAAGTACATATTTCAATATTATAATCTCCAATAATATTAATTGATCACTTATTTGTTAATCACATATTTCTCATGAAAACATATATAAAAAATTCAATAATATGAGTTCAAACAATTTATCACCAAATGTTATTATAGAATTATAATCAATCATAAGTTCTATGTATACTTGTTTAAAATAAATAATGGTAACAAATAGTAACAACCTCTCTTACAGTACTTTCATTAATGCAAGCACATGGGAGAGAAACATGACATAATAAAATTAACCACATTTCAAACAATTTCAACTCATATGTAAACATTCTCCTTCAATCAATAGTGATAATGTAAACAAAGGAAAATAATGAAATAAAAGTTATTATAATGTAATGAAAATATTTATAAAAAAAGATAGAAAGAAAGAAAGAACTAGATATATATATTAGTATAAGATGCTTATGTGCTTCAAATCTCGGTATTTTTAAGTTATTATGCCAAGACTGTTGTAGCTTAGTAGTATCACTACTGATTTTCTATCGGAATAAACTAAGATTTGAATCTCCTCTCCCTCACAATTGGCCAAAAAAAAAAAAAAGGATTAAAGATATTATATATTAATTATGTTCAATATTATTGAGACTTTTATAAGGTGGATACATGATACCTTAAAGATGTATATCCCATATAATTTAGAAAATAGATTGTAGACTAGGCATGGAGTATCAAGACATATAACATATGGGAGGAAGTTAGAGGAAATTGAAATCCAAATTAATCATGAAACCTCCAGTATCCCTCAAACCTATCCAATTTCATAAGGCAATTCATGTGACCAAGCAAGTCATTATAGGATTTTCAACCTGCATGACCGATTAAAAACCTTATAGGGTTTAGGATGGGTTTTAAAAGTGGTTTTCAAACCTTATAGGGTTTTAGGTCAGGTTTTGGGATTTAGAAAAAAACTCGATGGAAAACTCGAATTCTATTAAAAATAATAATATATACACATATGATATTACTAATTTAGCATTAGTTATAAATAATAAAGTATAATAATTAATAAAAGACATCTTATCTCTTTCATGCTTTATCTTTCAAAAAAAAAACCTAACCTATCTTTCTCTCTCTCTCATAGTCTTACAGTCTCACACTCTCGATAACTTTCTTCTCTCACCTTTACACTCTCTCTCTCAATTAGTTAGCCACATTCCTCAATCGTCACCCATTTCCTTTTTATTAATCGTGTATTAATTTAAAGTAAAAAGAAGTTGATTTGGTCTTGAATAATCATACGCTATTTGCTTTATTATTCAAAACAAACTATACACCATTTGCTTTATTTTTGTGTACGCTTGCATATCAATTTTTTTAACTTTTTCAGTATTATCAAGTTAAGCTAGGTTTTTAATAGATTCTACAAAACCTTATAAGAATAGATTTTAGAAATAGGATAAAAACCCTGTAGGGTATCCTATAGGTTATAGGTTTTAAGAAATTCTATTAGATATTGAGTCGGGTTCGGGTTTGCACAACTTATTCCAAACTTACCCTATGATAGAATTATCCCCTTACTTCTATTATTGAGTATAAATTGGAGAGTTTTAAGCAAGATTGAGAAAGATAGAAAGCACTTGTGCAAAGTTTGAGAAAGATAAAACTACGTTTAGCCACTATGCAATTCTTATGATATATTTTTAGCAATAATTTATCAGTATTAGAAATAGAGAAAAACATAAAAAGATATTAGGAAAAGGAAAAAAAATGTAAAAAAAAAATTATAAAAATGTTGTTCTATAGAAAATATTCTTAAGAATATGACAAATAGTTAGATTGGATTCATTCGAAATCACTCTTTTCAAAACTAAATTATCTCTCTAAGAGGCGATTTTATACTTTACAAACACCCCACAAACCCCCTTACCCCCTATCTATGTTACATACAATCCCCTATTCTTAGCTCAACACAAAATCATTTTCAAATCAATTAGTATAGTTGAAATTGAATTCCATTCGATTATACATTAGTGAGATGTTTGATTTTCTCCTCTTTCTCTATTCTACTAGTATGCGCTTTGTATCAATAGAGAACCTTTTGTATTGTATCTGTAAGCCCCAAGGTTCAGCCAAGTAACCGTAGGATTGAACATAGAGCTCAAGGTTTAGGGCGATCGGTTAAAAGATCCGATCAAACCCAAATTATAAATTATTTAATAAGATATCAGTAAAAATGACCCTGTAAACTTAAATTTAAGAAAATAAGTAGTAAAATAGGAGACTATAAAATTTTCAAATTTTAAGCATAATAACTGCTAATTACCAAAAAGGCAAAAAGTGTAATATAATAACTAATAAATTATTAGAGACAGATTATATGTATACTAAAAATTTTAGAATGACCAAAATAATATTTAAGAATATTTATTTGTACTATATATGAATATACATGTAAGTATAAATACGCGTAATTACTTAAAATACGCGAAATGTGCTAAAATAATACTAAATGCTTAAAGAAAATTCATAATTAATTAAGGAAAAATCAAGAAAAATCAGGAAAAATCATGAATCATCCAGAATTGGGTCGTGGCAGCTGGGAAAAATAAGAAAAAATTCGGCCAATTAAATTAAGACAACATAAAAGCCAAAAATCAAGGGATAAGGCAATTGTCTTGTCCCATTTAATGCACAATAAATTCCACAAAGCCCTATAAATAGCAGGAAAAATTACAGAGCACATTTGGACAGATACAAATCAGAGAAAATTAGAGAGAGTTGAAAATTCGAGAGAAAATCCAGAAAATAAAAAAAATAAGAAAAACTGTGCAGTTAAGGGTTTTAAAAGGAACCCACACCAGACGAGGAGCTGGAAGTGGACGGCCACCACCACCACACGGTGGTGGCAGCGCCCAGGCCGGCCGACAAGGCCACGGCGGCCCGCGGTGGCCGGAGCCACCCAAATCGGTGAGTCCGATTTCCAGCCCGAATCTTGTAAATTTTTGTAAAAATAGTAAATATAATTAGAAAATTATGAATTTTGTTATTCTGGGATATTTCTGTATGTAGTTTGTAGGAAAAATATTATTTTGATGAAATTATATCCCGTAATATATGGCCCCTAAGAAATCGTGCAAAACCGAGCACATTTCGATTTAGAAATAAATGATCTTAGGAGTGTAGTTTCAAGCCCAAAATTTTTGTGTAGATTACTCAGATGATATAGAACAGTGCTATGAAGCCCTTTTTCAAAAATTAATTTTTGAAATTTTTAGATAATTTTTAGGTCTTAAAATGAGGCATAAAATGGGTAATTTAGGATTAATTAAGTAATTAAATTATTAATTTCTGACTTAGTGAATAAGTAGATGTTTTAGGGTGTTAAGATCTGATGGAGTATGATACTTATAGCATTTAGGGTGTTAGATGTAATTATTAGGTTAATTTTGTAATAAATGAGTAATAGGAAAAAATAGTTAATTTTGTAAATTAGGGAAATTTGGAGTAAAATCTGATTTAGGATGGATTTAGACATTTTGAAATAATAATTGGTGTTTAGAGATGGTAATTAGGGTAATAGAAATATTAGAAATGCATTATGTGCATAATATGCAATAATGCATAATGTGTAATTATTGAAAATATAATAAATAGAAAATATTATAATAAAAATTGATATTTTAAGAATAATAAAAATGCACAATAAATCTGATAGGAAACTTGAATTTATGGAATTATATGAAAAATGTAAAAAAATGTCACATTAGGAGTGAATTCGATACACTGATATGGATTTAAGTGTACCGAGTAAAATAAACACTGACAAAGGGTAATGATGGTATTTAGGTTATCGGGAAATAATGTGATTAATTTCACATTATGGGTTGAAACTAATTTCTAGGGTTGGAATATAAAACGCTACTTAAAAATCGAACTAAAAACCTGGTTTAGAAATCGATGCGAAAACCGAACCTGAACCTAACCCCAAACCTAGAATAATTGTAAAAAACTTAATACCTAGATAATTGGGCATATTAAACCTTAAACAAAACCTAACAAGAAGCATTATAGGATAAAACGAACCTATAACAATTATATAAAAAGCTGAAACCACGTTCGTGTTATAGGGATAATCGGCGATGGCCTGAGCAAATCGGACCTCGAGTGAGCGAGCGAGGAGTCGAGGTAAGTTGGGATTAATACGATGCTGTATTTTGGAGGCTTAAGATTATGCTTGGTTGTGCTTGTTAGATAGTTGAATGCGTGCATGTGCTTGATTATGGGTGATGCTATGATTTTGTTTGCTGCTTTAGCACATATTGTATGAATTGTATGTAATGATTGATCACCCTAAATTGGACTTAATCAAATATACGACCAGTAATCATAATCGAACATGCATGGCAACCCGTTAGGGGATTTAGGACTCTCCGGCCAAATACCGACCCCTTCGGAAGGGATAGCGCAGGATTGCAAAATGGTCCCTTCTTCATCCTCAGTCGAACTAAGTGACAGGAGAGGAGGTCGCGGCGGGGATGAAGACAGTGGTTCGAAGGTAGTCGCTGGAGGAGTAAGGTCTCCATTACACAAGCCTGGGTTTGGTCGTGAGCTGTTGCATTAACGGTAACTCCTCAACCCGGATTAGAACGGGAGCAATTTCTCTAATCTCACGACGGGCCGGACAACGTCGTGCGATGGCATTTGCTTGCACATGCATTGTAACTAATAAATGATTGAAAACCTTGTTGTGTGTATGGTATAGTTTTAAGTCCTCCGTCCTAACTTACTGAGCTGTGGTTGCTCACATCCCTATAGACATCGTGCAGGTGCTGGCTAAGAAGCGGCAACCAATTACTCCGAAGCTAGCAACTGCTGGATCCTGGGGAGTGAGGAAAAACAATGAAGAATCAACACATGTTTTACTTTTCATTTCTGATTAATGTAATAACTGAATTATAATGACTATATATAACTTTTCTCACTTTCTTAAATGATTTATTTAAATTACAAATTGTCTACTTCAAAGCGGGTTAGTCGTGGACGCCTTGTGTAGATCAGGTCTAAGATAGCGGTTGTGAGGTCAACTTCTATCTTAGGGTGGTTTACACGGCGGGGCTGTTACGACTCTGCCGCTTCGGGGCGTGACAGTATCTATAAGAATCAATATTGTGATATCGATTACTGCTATAAATTTGGATCAATCCAAAATCATCAATTCTAACCTAAATTCACTTCCCTGAGACGTGCTTTTAAACATGAAAATACTTTGTAATTATAAAGGCATGAAAGTGTTATGAAAGTTGAAATTCCATTTTCAAATAACTACATAGTGTTTGGAAACTAAGGATAAAATACAAGCTCGAATGTAAAATATGTAAAGCTAATGATGTTGATGCTGTCGTTACATAAGTAGATGAGCATCCTAAGAATCTACATCAACCTAGGGTTAAACCATTTAGTTTGCATCCAATTGAGTGATTTGTACCCTATCCTAACTATAAGCGCCCGAAAATGATGCATGCATGGGGACCAAAGTAAGGTTCATCTGTATGACTCCTTCACTCATATCATCGTGAAGATCTCTAATTGGCCTTCTTAATGGTATAGGGAGAGATGAAACTGACTACTAGAGGTTTCTCTCATGACAGAGGTATGGCACATATGACCACTAGAGCTCTCCCCAACGACAGGGGTGGGGGAGACACATCGTTTCAAATCTATACGCTGGCTTATCTACATCCTCGGTCTCCCCCTCAATGATGACCACATCCCCGACGACCCTTTTCCCACTACAGCTTGTCTAGTAAGGAGTTGTCTTCACCTACATTCGAATCGGGTACAAGTGGGTTGCTTAAGTAGACCCCAATAACCCCTTGGATAATGTCATCAACCTTATGCTATTTAGATATAATGTCCTAGCATAACATTTACAACAACCTTTGTATGAAATCTGCTTGCAAGCCAAACATAAATTTTGATTAGTATATAACTAGAAAAACAAATGGATAATTGAAATAGCAATTGTATGTAGCATATATATCTAGGATGCCCTTGACCTGCCAACGTATTTGTGAGTAACTTGCTAGTATCAGAGGACGTAATCAGGATGCACACTAGGTAATGATAGGACCTAGACAATTTGGTTTCATCATTCCTCCCATTGTACTATCCAAGCTGCATGCATAGTCTCCCAATTGATCTCGATCTGACCCTCAAGTCAATTTCATGTAGTGCATGTCTAGTATTAAGGTAGGCTGGAATCTCTTGCATCTCATTGAACTAGCAAACTGCATGATCAGGATAACGCATCTCAACGATGTGAAAGCATATCAGTAGGACCTGGATTAGCCATACATCACTCCCATCCTAACAATAAGCGGGGAGTCTAGCTACATCCTCGTGTATGTAGGGAATCCAAACAACCTGAAGTAAACACCAATAATGAGGTTAAAAGAAAGTAACACTTCAAGAATCAATAAGTAACTGGTTTTGTTAAATACATACCTACTTTGGATGTTGTTGATCAAATGCATCTCTGTATTGGCCAACTACGTGCGTTAGCAGCTCGATGACATTGAACTTTACCTTCCATTAGCTCATAGGTGGTTAATCATCAACCATTGATGTAATTTGGTGGCGTAAAGGGGCGATGTGTGTAAAATGCTCTAATGCCCATACTTGAAGAATCACCAATGGACCGTTAATCTCTTCAGCCTCTATTCTAGAAGCGAAGCACTACTAAAGGTACAGCCATGACAAATAAGCTGCTCCCCAAGTGTAATGCATGGTTGTGGTAAGGTCTAATAGGAGAGGGAGGAAAATGAGTTGTACTACGTTGCTGGACTTGTTTGAAAATAGCATACCCTCAATCAACTGCATGATATCTATCCTCGTATGGTACTGTATCGTAATGTTGTCTGCATCAAAAGGCAAATCAATTGCGTAGCCTTTATGGTACTCTTTGGTGAGCAAATTGCTACTAAGCAGTAGCATAACTTGCTCCACTCAATAGACATCGTCATGCTTATAACTACATCTCCATTAGTAAGGAGACTAATGAGCAGAGATATAACCTATAACAATACCATCATTTAATTGGTGTGCAAGTGAAATGTATGTATCTCCTCCCTCTATTGCTCAACTAGGGTGGTAATCAATTACCACTGTAACTATATAAAGGAAACTTACCACACACCAATGAAACCCAACTACTCAAGATATGGGATCATGCGGGAATCTATTAGGATCTCCTTGCCATCCTGATACCTAAATATCACTTCACATCTACAGCACCTAAGCTAGTAGTTCTCTTACAATCAAGAAAGAAGAGCTAATCTTAAAGACATTACATGAAATGAACATATCGTAACTATGTTTTCAATTTGTTGTTCCTTACCTGACCACCCCATATTAGCTCAAACCTATGAGATGGCTGTAAGTGAAGTAGTGACCTATCGGCCAATCTTAGATCCATCTGCCTCAATAAGTTTACACGAAAAAAAAAATAGTAAACCGACTATCAAGCTCATCAACGAAAAGCCAAACGTGAGCAAAACGAAAATTTTTTAAATATATTTCAATATATATTATCAATCAATATTAGCATGGCTTTTCACTTTAATTAAGGCATGTACCAATAGATCCACGTGAAGTTGATTGTCTCCTTCGTTGTAGACATCTTCTTTTATTATGTCCATAACCGCCACATAGTCCACACATGTAAGTTAATGGCCCTTCCCGAATGTCCATCTCACTTTGGAATCATTTCTCTTGTAGCCTTCTTAAATTCTTAACCTTATTTGAAGTTTGAAATGGACGCTACACAAAAACGTCAAGATAAGACCAATTGGCTTTGTCGGCACATGGCATGAAGAAACGTACATATATACGTAGCTAATTTTGCAATGTGTACTTATGCCCAATATGTATAGCACATTTCATGCTCATTTTACTCATAACAGCCATAGTGTAGGAGTATAGAATCTTGTATGTTTGCCATTTATTAAAAGTACATCGCTGAGTCCTAAGTGTGACAGTATGGCTATTCGCTCCCTTTTGCCCATGTGATGTAGGTTACGACGCAATGATCGCTGGTTACTTGGTGCCACCTGTCAAACTTTTTTTCCACAAATTTAGTAAGTACTTTGCCAATGCCCATTAACTCCACTAACTCGATCCTTCGTTTGCTAGAATAGTCGTTGCAGTTGTAGAAATTTTTCTTCAATAGTGCTACAATGTACAAGTTCCTAGCATTACACAAAGCATGGTTGTAACTCTCGACAATGTTGGTCGTCCCATGTCCAAATTGAGCTTCGTCATTGTATGCCAGTGTCCACATCTTATGATGTAGTCCTGTAAAGTAAATTTTAGTATGGGGGCTCATCATCTTAACTTTGTCATAGTATGTACGAAACTTTCAAGGTTGTAACTAGTAAGCAACCTTCTTTATTAACTCTTTGCAATCTTTGTTCTTAGCTCGCAAGTTGACGTTATTGGCAACATGTTGGATACACCATCGCTATGGCCAACCACTTAGCCACTCCACATTCTCCCCCTTGACTACAAACTAGATCTTAACATGACGATCTGAAATCAAGCATATGTCGGTGCGATCTCTTATAACGTATATGAGCATACACTATAGGAACCAATTCCAACTATCCTAACATTCCTCATCGATTAGGGCAAAACCTACTAGGACAATGTGATTATGATCGTCAACTTTAGTTGCAATCAGTAGTTTATATCTGTACTTCATATAAAGGAATGTTCCATCGATAGTAATGACAAGCCTGCAATGTATGAAGGTCTCAATACACGGTTCAAATGCTTAAAGGACTCTGTCAAAGAGCACATGCTTAGCAGTATTATTGTCTCATCATTTCTACTTTACCATAGTACCGGGATTAGCCTCTTGGATAGCATTTAGTAGATGTGGGAACATCACATATGATTCCTCCCACCTTTCGTAAACCTTTTCAGTCACTTTACATTTTGCTTCCCTAATTCTCTTTATGTGCACAGCATAACCTTATTGTTTGTAAATGGTCGATTGCAAGTGTTTTACCTTAATGCTTGGTGACTCTTGTACATCTTTTATCAAAAAGTAAGATATGGTGTTTGAATCCAATTTTGGGTGGTCTTAACTTATAGTAAGATTAAGACACGTGTATGGATCCATAAACCTAATTATTATAAAGCATACAACATCCTACTTCTTACAAGCTCTAAGTCTCCACTTGCATCCCTTTTCCAAATCAACGCATCTAATGGACTAGAATATAGGTTCAAACTCCTTCACAATAAAGTTGTAGTGGTTCATAACATGATGCATCTTCACAATTGTCTGTAGATGTTTTTTATTTTCAATCCACATGCCTACCTTCAATTCATCGTCGAAGCTTTACTCACCATCATTTATACTCTCCTTAAACGGCACCGGTCCATCCCCAACACTTGCTATATAGAAAGGCATGGGTTCTGATATCCCGACCATGTCCACATTTGAGGCTAACCTATGCCTTAAATTATTTTGTCCACATAACCCTTGTGCTTCTTCCATTTCCTGCAACCAGCATTTAGTTGGACCAATGTCAGCATTACAATTTGCATCATCGAAATCTTCATCAATGTCCTCACAAGCTAGTTCATTCTCCACATCAGTATCTCTATTAAACTTATTGGTGATTAGTGCATTAGGTTCATAGGACATGCAACTGTTACTCAGTACATGACTCAATAAGACCAGTCAAGATTTGAACACCCGAGTTTCAAGTTATACTCTAACGTTGTGCCTTTCGACATCATACTTAGTTGGGTGTGGGTGGGTGGGTGGGTTGCTATCGGTGGTGGGTTCACTTCATGAATTTTAATATACTACTTCGTTGAACCGTCGACTCCACCATGTCCTAATAAGTCATTAATTGTTAGACATCATAATCATCACTAATAGAGACAACACAAAACATATCCTTGGTTCGACTTACAAGGAGATATTTGTGAGTCAACTAGACCCAATAGGTCATCATGTCAACTCAAAACCGATTACATATCAATCCAACTAATTGGTCATACATAGCCTCAAATGGAACTCCAACTATTATTCTTTAGAGCCTATCGTAGCATATATCATCCTCTCCTTCCACAATATTTCTACCAACATAACAAACAAACCTCATATTATCTATTTTGCACCTGTTTGTCACATCAACATTATAAACTTCAGTGTCCAAAAATAAAAATACTACCTTATGCTAAATAACACACTCTACTAGATTTCATGAATACATTACTTAATTTGATTTTATTATCATAATCCCTTAATGGGCCTAGATCCATTACTTATTCCAACTGAACAAAATAAAGAACTAACACCACCACGTCTATATCCTTCAATGATAATTATTTGTACACATATGTACACAAAATACAATAACGAATAAAAATTTACATAGAGAAAAACTATATACATGTACATATAAAATATACTAACTAATAAACACAACCTTTAAAAAAAATTATACACGTATATATGAAATATATGTTACAAAACAAAAATTTATACAAAAAAAAAATATTAAGCTTACTGATAATAGAATATAGAAAAATATTCAATGTACATATGTGTTAGAGAAAAGACATACAGTTCATCCTGTCTAAAAAATATCAATAGATAATAATGTATTATAATGTATTAAGCAAAAACACTAATTTTTTAAATAATATATGCTTAAAACGGATTAAAACGAGAAAAAATAATATATTTTAAATATAGATGTTTAGAGAGAAAAAATGATGAGATCGCATGAATTATTTTCTCATTTCGAAAAATCTTCCCTCACTTGGAATTTACACCATACTACTACTCCAAGTTTACGATTGGTTCACAAAAAAATAGATCGAAATAACTGATTTGGTTGAGAAAGTGTTAACATAGTTTAAAGAGAAGAAATGAGAAAATAGAAGGAGAAAATACAAAATGAAGGGGGTGTAAGTTGGGAAAGATGAAATGCTCGTGGAAATCGTCTCTTTAAGAGGGAATTTCTATATGTCTTAAAAATTAACTTTTTAAGAAATGATTTTGTTTACCATATTTTTGGAAATATTTTATTAGGAAAGACACTTTTGAAATTTTTTTTTCCTTTTCCCAAAGATATTTGTGGTGAAAGTTTCAATCAATCATTATTATGGTTTTCTTTTTTTTAATCCTCTTTCGCCATCATATTGTTAATTAATTTTCTCATATCCAGCCAGTTAGTGAAGACTATGATTAAATTCCAAGACCTTGCCCCGTATATATATATATATATATATATAAAGAAAAAAAAAAATAGAATATCATGTATTCATTATAGTTGGGAAAAAAAAAAAAATTCATCATAAAATAATAACATTTGATTAGTAAAAGCATGTACATGAATACGAAAGAAAGAAGGGAAACCTTATCAGGGAAAATTCAATATTTTAAGATTTCGTACCACTTAATGCGTCCGGGAATCAAACATCGCCGTTCCACCTTATTTTAAGCATATTGCCAAGCAGGCCATGAATCCTTTGATAGCGCATTTCATATACTAATATTTGTAACCATCAACTTGCATTTTCCATGATCTTCATTGGATGATTTATTTGACCAATAATTGTGAATACATGAACCCAGATAATCAGCATCCTCCATCATCATAGAAGAACCAGTCAAATGTTAAAAAATAAGGAGCTACCTAACTTACTCTCTTGTACATTATACATAAAAGAATCATGAATTATAGGTAATAATCCTTCTACATCAATCTATAAATACCTTCTTCCAGTACAGGGATGGACACCCAAGAACTACAGTTCCCACTAGGCAGTCCTTTCTTTCTTCTAAATTTACCTTCAGTGTTTGGTTATCTTAGTCAGTGATAATGGGTGTCATCACTCATGAAATGGAGGTGGTCTCTCCAATTCCACCGGCAAAGATGTTCCAGGCCTTTGTTCTCGACGCCGACGAGACCTTCCCCAAGGTGCTTCCCCATATTTTTAAGTCTGTCGAAACCATTGAAGGAGATGGAGGGCCTGGAACAATCAAAAAGATGAATTTTGGGGAAGGTTGGTTCATGATGTGACCATGTCTACATTTTTCCAT
This sequence comes from Lumnitzera littorea, assembly GCA_024138015.1. Lineage (NCBI taxonomy): Eukaryota > Viridiplantae > Streptophyta > Magnoliopsida > Myrtales > Combretaceae > Lumnitzera > Lumnitzera littorea. The sequence continues at coordinate 5,709,984 of JAMXBB010000001.1, read as the reverse complement.
TTTCTTTAGCCACATAATATACCTAATTTCTTAAGCATGATATCGAGGGATAAAGTAGACAAAGACATTACAAAATTTAAATGAGCCGAAATTGCATATATGCCCTTATATTTGCCCCATGCATACTTACTTTCCCATTTTGAAATTGAAGCTTTAGACCCCAAATCATTATTAAAGTGTGTCTAAATTGTAGATGACTATTTTATCCACGAAAATAACCAAAAATAAAAAGGTAAGTATAATAAATTGAAAAACTAACAGGAAAAAAAAAAAAAAAAAAGGAGTCTCTCCTTTTTTTTCTTGTTCCATGTTTTTTGTTTTACTATTTTCTGATGTCTTATCAAATTGCAAGATTCAAAGTGTAAACGTTTAATTTCAAAGATAGATTAATCAAGTACATGAAGTAAACATTATGACTATATAAACAATTAATCTAAATAATTGATTAATGGCTATATATGCATTGAAGTGTATATTAATGTCTATATATATACCTCGAAATGTATTTTTTCATCATAGACGAAAATGAGTTCATCTTAATCTTCATGAATTTCATCCAATGATCGCCATCTAATTTAATATTGAGCAAAATTTTTTACATTATGTGCTCGAAATATGTCTGAAACCCTTTTTTTTTTGTTTTTTTGGTGTGTGTGTGTGTGTGAATCTTAATGCAGCTAGTGAATTCAAGCAAGCAACGAGCAAGATCGATTTCTTGGACAAAGAAAATTTTACATTCGGCTATAGTTGGATTGAAGGCGATGCGTTGTTGAACATATTTGAGAAAATCTCTTATGAATTTAAGTTTGAAGCCGGTCCTGGTGGCGGATCTATCTGCAAGAACACTAGCAAGTACTACCCCATTGGTAACATTCAGCTCACTCAAGAACAACTCAATGAAGGCAAGGAGAAGGCCACTGGCTTGTTCAAGGCGGTGGAGGGCTATCTCTTGGCTACTCAATAAATTACTCCTTTCCTTATAAATTTACCATCATAAGAGTTGTGTATTGGCCACGTCTTTGGTTGTCTTTGTTGTTGCCGTTTTTTTTTTTTTTTCCTTTTTACAAAAGGAAAAGGATAAAAGAAAAGGAACCTCTAAGGTTCTTCAAATCATTAAATGGAAGTTTGTATTTGAAAAAAAAAAAAAAAAGGATTGTCATTTACAATATTTGAACCAAGGATAATGATACTTTGCTAAATTTGACCACATAAGTACGAATCTTATTAAAGCTAAGTATCTAGATCTTGATGCTTTATGGCCAACTGCACAAACCTACATTTACCATTTTATTGGTGATTAAAAAGGATCAAGGCTATTCTACCTATTATTACTAGATTTTAGTTAGGATCTTAAGGTAGAAGATAACCAACAAAAATGAATAAATGTAAGCTCAAAGGGCCACCAAAAGTGATTCTAGCATAGTCACTTCGATACCTAAACCCTTTAGGTTACCTCATATTTATAGGAGTTTGGAGAGCTATTATGAGGAAGTAGATCACGATCTTAAGATTTGTGGTGAAGATCCCGAAACACAAGTGCATGCTAGCTATAGACTTACCCTAATTGTTCTTACATAAACTTAATTTGAATCAATGGCCGCACCCATGTCTTGTAGGTTTGAGGGCCCAGGCTCTAAAGGGGTAGAGTGAGATGGGAGCTATTAGTATTATTAGTTGAGATCGGTTAAGCTCATATGAGTTCTTTGCAAATTCTAAGCAAGTTGTCCTTAGCGTTGGTAGCTTGTTCTAGATTATGGAGAGGTTGGTTGAGCACTAGTGAGCTTAGGCAGGTTCCTTGGAGATTGTCATGGGATCTCAATCTAAGTCCATGCTCTAAGAAGATTAGCCTTAGGCTTAAAGGTTTACATTTGAAAATAGCCTATCAATACATGTACCCTGATCTTGTTGGTGACAAGTCGATAATGAGACTAAGATCTTGGTAAGATCTAAGTAGTAAGACAAGCTTCCTAGTCGAGTTAGGATTCATGACTGTCTTACTATATAACTAATCTCATAAATTAAGATGTGGTTGAATGAGAACTCTAAGAAGTAGAGTAGCTGAGAAAATGGCGATTCGAAGTGACTTAGCTTTGCGATCGAAAGTAGGAGATACAAAGGGGTTAGGCCAAGTTGGTACATTGAGGAGGTGCTATGCAGTGAGAGATTTAAGATACTCTAGACATTCCTAACACGACCAAATCGATTGAGTTACAAAAGCTTGAATTGGAAATTTGTTGAATGATCCTATTGAAAATGGTTGACTCTGAGGTGTGTTAGCTTGTTTAGGAAGCTTAGGTATGATCTTATTCTATCCTATAGATCTTAGTGCATTTTAATGCTAATGACACATGTTACGAAGCTATTGGCCATACTAATATATTATGAATCTTTATTAAGAAGATCCATGACATTCAATTGCTTATAGACTACATGGCGATATTTAGGCATATGTTGTCAAGTCGGTTCATTTCCTAAGGGTAGTCACTCGATTACAATACTATGCTTATTTATAGGTGATATCTCCTACAAAACTCACCTTTTGCTTCTTTTACAATTCTTAGGGTTGCAAATTCTCCTTATGATTTTCCTTCAAACTCTTGAAAATCCAAATGCATTTCAAGGTTTTCTTGTAAGTTTTCATCAATAATGTTAAGTAAAAATGTATACTTCTTCCCATTTAATTGAGGTAAAGCATGCTCCTAGGGCTATTTCTCCCCTCAAGTGATGATGATTATGAGTCTCTCTCAATAGACAAAAGGCATGGCATCATCAATGAGCAATGTTGTGAGTGAAGTGGTTCGGATTTTCGCAATTGTCTAGAGATGTATATGTTGGATGATGAATACACAAAACCATTAAATTCTTTGTTTATCGAAGTTGACTTAAGTAGTGTGCCCAGTGGTGTATGTAGTAGATATCTGATAATGAGTTCAACGATGTGTGCTTCCTATCTATTTATGTATCACATGATTCATTAAGTATATGAAAGTGTTGGAAATTTTGGGTGATCAGGAATTAGGTACATAATCTTGGACGAGGTATCGTGCTTGTTAGGATAGTTATAAATAAAATATAATTAAAGTGAAAATATGATTGGTTGTAGCCTATGCTTAAGGAATTCAATGATTTGTTGAGCCGGTGTGGTACCTAATGATTATTGTGTTACAACTTCCCTAGTATAATTGTATACTGACAATTTTTTATAAGTAAGCATATGGTACCTTGAAACTTAGAACCCTATATAACTTAAAGTACTAGTGTTAGAAGTAGATATAAGGTATAGAGATATTTTATCTTGTATCTTACTTTATGAGAATAGGTTCCTAGAAATTGGAACCATAACCTATCTTATAACCTTCAACATACTTCTATAAGTTATGAGTTAATATCGCATTTAGTACTTCACTTTTGGCCATTTTTATAATCAAATACCTAAATTTTAATTAATTTAGTACTTAATTAAACTTTTTAATGCTATCTATAATACTCAACGTAACTCCATTTCCATAGATGTTTGTTAGATTACATGGACTATCCATCGATCCATGACCTGACACCTATTTTAAAAAATTAATCTAACATATGGAAACATTACAACTAGGTATCTAAGTTGAATTAAAAGGATAAAATAAATACTACATCAACAAAAAGTATGATAATTAAAATAAAAATATAGATGGTCATGCTTTACGACAAAAACAACTCCCCCTTTCTAAAAGCCCTACCAATCTTCATAGAGATTATTTAGATTATTTTAACGTCATCGGAGTTGATCATCACCTTCACATCTCAGTCTATCCATCCCAGCTTGAAAAAGTAGTGAAACAATAGCAACGTGATCCGCGAAAATGACCGAAGCTGAGAACGAGAGAGATTAAAGTTTGAAGATGACGACATTGTTGTGTTATAGCTCATCACTCTGAGCAGCTTCCCATAACATCTCGTTCTTCGGAAAACAAAACTAGTTAAACGTCATCATCTTCTCCAGCGCCGATTCGATTATCTCATTTTTCATATTATTGTTATTGTAGCCATGAAGTCAAGAATCAGACTGAGCGAGGGTGAGAGGGAAAAAAAAATCTCAGATATGAAGATCTATGTATTGATTTACGTTTTAGGTTCTCATCAAATTCGTTTTGTGTTCGAAAAGCTTTGATTTTGTTGTATGGTTGCTAAATTTCAAGCTTTTTTCTTTTTTTAATTTTTCCTATTATTGCATATAATTTATTAAAATCGATAGATCAGCTAACAATCAGGCCAAGATTTGTCGATTTGTGTTTTAGAGCGTGTGAAATCATTCTCAATTTGTGATTATGTAGATAAATTTGACATCTAAGGTTAGGTTTTTTGTTTAAAAAATTGGGGATTTCGCTTTTAAGCTTCAAGGGGAAAGTTGAATAAAGTCAACATTTCAGATCCGTGTTCATCGTTTGTTCGTAAAATTGAAGGATTTACTCATTTGAATGAAACTTTATTTTCAGGCAAAAATATCTCTTTTCTTCAATTGAATTTGAATTAACAGCAATATTCTATTAATTTTATTATGCATAATCTCTTTTCTATTAAAATTTCCCAGATTATATATTTTATTATGTTTTTTTTCTTTCTAGTATGCGCTTTTTCTTTTTCTATCTTAATCCATGTCTTGAGTTGTTGTGATATTATAATATTGGTTTTATACACATGTCACATTATGGTTGACTGAAACATACACATCATTTTATTGATGATATGTACTGGAATGGGAAATATAGAACAACACACAAATAGAATATTTATGGTCAGTGATTCATTTTTAATCATGGAAATATGTAAGAAGTACACATTAAAGGAAAAATAGAGAGGATACATGAATAACAAACATTTTATTGATGAAAACAGAAATACGAATACAAAGAAATATGGTGTTAATTTTATTACCCAAAAGATTTTAAGACTATATTGCTTAATACATTAGGTAAAGTTTGGTTTTATGAACTGGACTAGACAAATAAAATTGGATAGGATAAATATAAGGAGTATTGAACAGTATAAACTTATGGTACCATATTTGGTATATATAGTACTAGACAAAAAATTTATATTAAAAAATTAATTATTTATATTATAAAATAAATAATTTTTTGTAATATTTAATAAAAATAATATTCATTAATTTAATATTATAACATGAATGGATATTTTTGGGAATACAATTTTTTTTTTTGTCTAATAAATTTTATTTTTGTACCATAATGCAAATGGGATAAAATTTAAGCATTTTGTCCAATTCATCAATCTAAATTTTATGTAGTCATTAAGTAAATTTACAAACCAAACAGAGGACAAAATTTTATGTCTAATCTAGTACTATAAAAATTACACAATCAAACGCTAAGAATATCAAAACATGGTCCCATCTTATTTTACTTATATCCTTAACCAAGCCATGAACTCTTTGATAATGAAATTCTTATATTATATTTGCAACCATCAACACGCATTTTCTACCAGCTCTATTGGATGATTTATTTGACCGATAATTGTTTTATACATGAACCCCAAAAATCCGCATCTCCATCATCATACAAGAACCATTCAAATGTTAAAAAAAATAAGAGCAACCTAACCTACTCTCTTGTACATTATATATTGGAGAATCTTAAATTATTGGAAATGAACCCTCCTCTCGATCTATAAATACCATCTCCTAGCATAGGACTAGACACACCCAAGAACACCATCAGTTCAAAACGCCTACTAAGTTAGTCCCTCTCTTTCTTTTTCTAATATTTCCTATTTTATCTAATTTAGTGAATAATGGGTGTCATCACTCATGAAATGGAGACGACCTCTCCAATTCCACCTGCGAAGATGTTCCAGGCCTTCGTCCTCGATGCCGACGTGATCTTCCCTAAGGTACTTCCCCATCTTTTTAAGTCTGTGGAGACAATCGAAGGAGATGGAGGGCCTGGAACCATCAAAAAGATGCATTTTGGTGAAGGTTAGTTCTTGAATCATACCATCTTTAACTCTTTTAGCATATCAATAGCTACATAATTTACCCCAAGTGCTTAAGCATCATACTAAGAAACGAAAATAGATAGATTTAACATTTTATCAATGTGAATTAATTTACACTCAAATGTTCTGTGTCATATCTTATTGCAGCTAGTGAATTCAAGCAAGCAACAAGCAAGATTGATTTCTTAGACAAGGAAAAATTGACATTCGGCTACAGCTGGATCGAGGGTGATGCTTTGATGAACATATTTGAGAAAATCTCTTATGAATTTAAGTTCGAAGCCGGTCCTGATGGCGGGTCTATCTGCAAGAACACTAGCAAGTACTACACCACCGGTGACGTTCAGCTCACTCAGGAGCAACTCAATGAAGGCAAAGAGAAAGCCACTGGCTTGTTCAAGGCTGTGGAGGGCTATCTCTTGGCGACTCAATAAAATAAATTTATTACATCTAAAACTACCATCGTATAAGTTTGTGTGTCGTGTTTCCTTTAATTTAGCTGCAAATTTCTGTTGTTGTCTTTGTTGGGGAGAAGAATGGAACCTTAAGCTTCCTCTAGTAGAGCTACTTGCTAGAGGTTCTTCTGGCCTCCAAACGGTTGCTTGTATCCGAAAAAAAATGGCTTGTTATTTACAATAAATGAACTAAAATTGATGATATTTTGTTTTATTTAGTCGTACCAAATCGAATGTTAGAATGATATTCACGGTCACATTGTTATTATCTCAATAATACACCAATCAATTACAATAAAAAATATTAGCTAGTCACACAAACCTTAATGGGTATTTTTTATCACTATATATATATATATAATATTCAATTTCAAAACAAGAAATGAAAAAGAATTCATTAGAACTAATATATCATAAATTTAGATTATCGGTTAATAAATACCAATAAAATTTAAATATATAATAATAATAGCAGGTAATTTTTATATTAAAACTTTATTAATATGTACTCACCACTAATCTATTCATATGTGCATTAGTATTGTTAATGCTTTTTTTTTTTTTTTTATGGGTAAGAAACTTAAAATAGCACTATTGTGTCTCAAATTGTTATTGGAACTTGCTGACTTATGGGATCTTAACGTTTTATGACCTTCCATTGTGGACTACAACAAACAAGATATGTATAAATGGTGTTTAGGCGAGTATACTAAAAGTAAGTTTGGATCAGTTAGATGCCTACACATTTGCAATTTATAGAACAAACACGTTAGCTCTCTAAATAAACCGAACTCATTTAAAAAGCGTATGCACAAAAACTGACAACGTCAAATTACTCTCTTCCCTCAAATTCTTGAAAATCCAACTACACTTTAAGGTTTTCTTGCAAGTTTTCATCAATTACGGTAGGTAAAAATGTATACTTCTTCCCATTCAATCAAGGTAAAGCGTACTCCAAGGCCTATTGCTCCCCCCTAAGTGATGATGATTGTGGATCTCTCTCAGTAGACGAAGGGCATGGCATCATCGTTAAACAATGCTGTGAGTGAGGAGGTAGAGATTTTGGCAAAGATTGAGAAATTGTCTAGAGCATGATGTGTATGCTAATGACGGTGAAGATACAAAACCATTAAATTCTTTGTTTATCGTAGTTGAACTCAGTAGTGCGTCCAATGGTGTATGTAACTAGATATCTGATAATGAGTTCAATGATATGTGATTCCTATTTGTTTATGTATCACATGATTCATTGGGTATATGAAAGTGTTGGAAATTTTGAGTGATCAAGGATTAAGTATATGATCTTAGATGAAGTACCGTGCTTGTTAGGGTAGTTATAGATAAACCATAATTAAAGGGAAAATAAGATTGGTTGTGGTTTGTGTTTAAGGAATTTAACGATTTGTTGAGCCGGTTTGACACCCAATGATTATGGTGTTACAACTTCCCAAGTATAGTTGTACATTAACGATTTTTTATATGTAGGCATATGATACCTTAAAATTTGAACTCTATATAACTTAATATACTAGTGTTAAAAGTAGATACAGGATATGGAAATGTTTTATCCTGTACCCTATTCTATGAGAATCAGTTTCTAGAAATTGGAACTATAACTTATCCTATAACCTTTAATATATTTTTATAAGTTATTAGTTAATGTCGCATTTAATACTTGATTTTTGGCCATTTTAACGATCAAATACCTAAATTTTAATTAATTTAGTACCTAATTAAACTTTTTAATGTCATCTATAGCACTCAATGAAACTTCAACGATGTTTCTTAGATTACATGGACTATCTATCCATCCATGACCTAACACCTGTTGTAAAAAATTAATCTAACATAGAAACATTACAACTAGGTATCCAGGTGGAATGAAAAGGATAAAATAAATATTACATCAACAAAAAAAAAATGATAATTAAAATGAAAATATAGATGGTCATACTTTACAACAAAAATAACTTCCCCTTTGTGAATGCCCTATCAATCCTTCATGATAGAGATTATTTTAACATCATCGGAGAACAAAGCTTCATAGAATATCGATCATCACCTTCACATCTCCGTTTATCGATCCCAGCTTGAAAAAGTAATGAAATAATAGTAACATCATCGGAAAAAATGACTGAAGTTGAGGACGAGAGATTAAAGTTTGACGACGACATTGTTGTGTGATAGTGAAAAACTTCTCATAACATCTCGTTTTTCGGAAAACAAAACTATCTAAACATCTTCATCTTTACTAGTGATTTGATTGTCTTATTGTAGATACTCGATTTTTGCTTTGAAGTAATTATAATTTTAGTTTTAGTTTTAGGATCCTAACTCAAAAGTAAGAAAAAATAATAAAAATTAGCAAACGATGAAAATACCAAAAAAAAATTAGAAAAGAAAAAAATTATAAAGATTTTTTTTTAGATTTTTTAGGAAGTAAATTATTTTAGGGACAAATAAGTATAGTTTTTGATTAATTTAAATAATTATTTTTAAAAATCATGTGATTTAAGTACAATTTAACTGTACTAAAAATGAAGGCACAGGCTAACGGTTTAATAAATAAGTATTAGAGTATTAATATGGAATTAGTTTGAAATCATAAGTTTAAATTTCGTTAGTCACTTATGTATCTTTTATTTCTATCTCTTTATTTTTTTTGCAAAAAAATTAAAATCATTTGAATCTAGTTTGATTTTTAAATGATTTTGATTAAATTGGATTTGAATTGATATAAAAGATTCGGATCTAGTTTAATTTTTATCAAATCAGATATAATAAATACAATTCGATATGATTTGATTTGAATTTTATAAATTGGAGATCACTCACTAAAATAAATTTTTCTTTCAGAAAATCTGATTCCACTCCAGCTATCCTTGCACGTTCAAAATTTGCGTACACACTCCACCATTACCAAACAGCAAAGCGCATTACACATACTCCATCACCGCCAATCACTAATTCAACACATACACACACGATTAATTTTAGTCCATCAGTTTAGGCCACTTCGCTGATCACTTCGCACAGTGTCCCCACACATTTGCAATTTGCATTGAACAGGTGAACAGACTTTCGAATGAATTCCAACTGCAATTCCCAATCCCCTGCCACATGCGATCATAGCCAAAACTAAACACCGGTTATCAAGTCGATCAATAGTACGTAACCTATACCCAATTTACTCCATTACTCAACTGTTAGCCCAACGACAGCACGTTTGAACACTGTCATCAGTCCAACTTTGCTGTAGCAATATGATCAGCACACACCATCACTTCGCCTACCGTCCACAGCAATCCTTGCGACCACACTGCACAAACAACAGTCGTAGTTTTAGTCCCAATCTTCATCGCCCATCGAGTGGCCATCAACCCATTTATTAGTATTGTGCAGCAATTGTGTACGACTAACGACACATCACAACATCCCATTGATTAGGATATAGTATTGCACACATGCTCACCTCAAGCTTAGCACTCTGAGAACGGATTTAGTTTTCGAACAACACAACTCCAGCCAAGATTACGTCCGCTCAACGACCGTCCTTCCACTTACGGTGCAGTAAGTCCGAAGCCACAAGCCTCTCTCCAACACGTGTTGGATTTGTGGCGAGCTCCATCCACGTCTTACACTTGACGAACAGCGCATCGTACGATAAAGACGTGATCAATTTCGTCCTCGCCTTACTGATCCATGGCTGTACGCCATCCATTGTCCATGCACACATGAATGCGTCGTAGTCTGTCGTCACATCCACTCACAGTCTACAGTACACAACTGCAACTTCACGGTGCAATTGAACAAGAGAAGTCTAGGTTCGAATCTTCTTAAATTGCTTATTATTATTACTTTACTATTATATTATTATTATTATTTTATAAGTTGGTTAACATAATAAATTATGTGTACTTTAGTCTTTGGAAATTTTTAGTAGTTTTATATGTAAAGTATATTATATAATATCACTTTATTTAGTTAGATAATTGTTTAATAAATAGAGATGTAGATGTATATATATATATATATATATATATATTAACTAAAGTATTCTTTTAGATTAGTTTTTTTTATTATTATATAGATTAGATAATGATTTAAGTAAATGGTTATTTAATAATAATCATATGAGTATAAATATATATATATATATGTATTAGTTTAGGGATCGTTAAGATTAGTTTTTTATTTTATATACATTATTACACTTTATTAGTTAATATAACATATGATATGAGTATATGTTAGTTTAGGAGTTTTAGTTTTAGTTCTTATATAAGTGTATTATATGCAATTATTTTATTTTGACAGATTGTTGCATATATTAGTTTATGAGTTGTTAGGGTTAATTATTTTTTAGGACTTAGTCTTATTTAAGGATTTATCACATAGAAAGTTGTTTTTTTTTTTTTCTTTGAATAAAGATTAATAAAAGACCCTTTTGAGAATAGGATTTTTTTTATAAAATAAAAACACCCAAGAGTTAAAATCCTTTTAGATTTTTTTTAATAAATTAAATCAATTAAAAAACGTAAATTCTGTCGATTTTAAAATTAAAATAAACCAACATACTAAAGTTTTTTTTTAAAGAACTATGATTGTCCGATCTCAACTAGCGGGTACGTAAACACTTTCAGGACAACGATAAAATCTGTAGAAACTTAGGTTCTTTTACTCTTTTGGTTTTATTTTTTTTAAAAAAGAGATAATTTGAAAAATAAATTTAATTTTGGTAAATAGATAATGGTACTCGTTAGGGTTTAATAGGTTAGTCTATAAAATTCCTCTTGTTTGCATTAAATTGAAATCGAAGACCGATTGTTAAATCGTAGTCAATTCACCCAATTGATTACGATTTCTTTTCTTTTTCCAACTTTGGTTGGGTGGCAACTCCAAAATTTTTTAATAAAAATCAAAATTTCTCAATTTTTTTAGTTGAGGATTAATATTAAATGAGTTAGGATTTAGTATTAATTAGAAAGTAGGAAATTAAATTAAAAGAGAAAAATCAAATTTCAAGTTTGACAGTTTGGCAACTTCACTGAGGATCACCTAAAGGGCTATCACTAGAATTTACCAAAAATAGGATTATTTTTCAAAAATAATATATATATATATATATATAGAAAAGGAGCACTAAGGCATGTTATTTCATTTATTTATTTGTTTATTTTATTTCTTCTTTTATTAACATTTTCTTTTTGTTACAGTTAATTTAGGGGGGCTAGTTTTAGGGGTGCATTTTATTTCGTTTTATTTCATTTTATTTTCTACATAATAAATACTTGGTAGATATGGTCAGAACTAGACCGTCTTCGGACCTTAAGAGGAAGGGCCATTATGTAAACTTCGAATGTTGTGGGGCAACCACCTTTCGAAATCGATCAAGCTATCCTACTCAAATTCAGATATAACCATAAAACCATTACTTTGAAAAAACTGAGTGGTTGCAAAACTTGAGTACCTTTAGAACCCACCTGTTGCATCACATGAAAACCTTTTTTTCAAAAATCACAAGAACCTATGATGTAGCAAACCGAAACAAATAAAGGTAGTTGTGAAGTTACAGTCGTAATATTTCTCTGTAAATAATTTATAATAATTCTGTGTAAATTTAAAATAGGTTGTGATTGTAGTTTTGATTTTTTGATTTTTTTTTTTTTTTTGCATAAGCATGGCTAGATCAAGTCAAGAGCCCTTTGAAGAAATTCATGTCCACCCACTACACTAGCCTCAAAGACTTCTTCAAATGTGGTTCCAACTCTTCAGCTCAGATAAGCAAGAGTTTATCAAGAAGAAGATTGGGTCCATCTTCTCCTTGTAGAAGATCCCTGTGAACATCACTTTAGTGCGAGCCTTAGTCCATTTATAGGAGCTCGAATTTATCAGTTTCCATTTGGGCCCACATCAGCTAAGTCTAATTTTAGAAGAATACTCCCAATTGTTGTAGGTCCCTACTATCACAGACGATGTCTACATCTTAGACTTAGAAGCTGTAACACTAAAGTCCTCCAGCAAGTTGTTGGGAATAAAAAAAATCGAGATAAACCAAGTTTTAAATCAAGGAAAGACCATTCGGTTAGAGAAAGTCATGGACTAGTTTTCTATTAAATTGAAGCATAAAGACAAACAAGAGGTTTTTTGTGCAAAGTTAGAAGCATGGAACCGACATCGAGTCAACGCCTTTATCTTGGTGGTCTTCAATACTATATTATTCCTTAATGAAAGACACTGAGTCCACTTTAGAGTTGCAAAAATTGTATCCCAATTTCTTGAAGGGAAATCATATGTCCCGGCCTTCCTGGTTGAGCAAATTCGATCATTGAATAATCTTAAAATGAAGAAATGAGGAGATCTGAAGACTAATATGGTTCTATTTGTACTCTGGTTTGTCAGCCACATGAGAAGTTACTAACTCGATTTCAATCGGGCTAAGTTTACCCAGTAATATGATCTCATCAAGTCTTTTGAAGAAAGAATTGAGCTGCCAGAAGATATAGCTAGTCGCTACTAGGTCCAATACTTTCAAAGTATGAAACCGGAAGAGTTATTATTGATGCCCAAGTGGTTTGTAAGTAAGGAAATGATAAGAAGATATGAAGATTTCAAGGTAGTACCCCTAATCGACTTCAACCTCTATATCGGATACGTCCTAACCAATGGACTCATTGAAGACATGATCCTCAGACCATCATTAGAAGCCATCTCATTAGAATTTCATAACCCCAGTATGTTGGTGGCTAATAAAGTAGCTAAGCTCCTAAGCATCCGAGCTCTTTAGTACACAAGAAAGACCACCCCTACCATTAAGGGGATAATAGGCAGGAGCTAGACAACTAAAGGACTTCTTTGTCGCCAACTAAAGAAGTTGAAAGGTATGGAAGACAATGAGGAGAAAGGAGAAGTCCAAGTCAAAGTTGAACCCAAGAAAACGAGTAAAAGAGAGCAGGAGTTAAAGAACCATTGCAAGGAGTATCAGAACCATTGCAAGGAGTATCATCGAAAGATAAAGGCATTAGAAGCACAACTGAAGAGGGCCAAGGGTAAGGAATAGGAGGCTCCCAAGATCTAAAAGAGGAAGAAGACTCAAGACGAGCTCACTAGCCATAGGAAGATTAGAATTTAGATTTTAGGCTCTTTTAATGTTTTCTTTCTTTAAGATTCCTTTTTCGAACAGAATAAGTGATGTAAAGCTTCACAATTGCAAAAATTAATAAAAATTAATTAGGTTTTGCCACATCAAAGGTCTCTTGCCAATTCTTAATTTTCATTGCATTCATGTGCCGTGCATCCTGCATTCGTATATTTAATAACCTTTTCTTAAAAAAATTTACATATGCTAACCCTTTATTGAGTTTTCATCGGGTAAATTCTCAAGATAGCTCCTAAATGTCAAGTCTTTCAAAGAAGTCCAATTAGAACACGTTCCCAGACTAAGATGGCCACCACTCAAGGAGATGATAGAGAAGCCAAAATCAATGATCCATTTGAGTTGAGATTCCATTCCATAAAAAGGGTTATGGAGAAGATGGCAGAACAAATGAGCTTCTTAACAGATAGCATTACTTTGCTGCAAACCACAGCAATAGCTAATGAAAAAAGCTCTAAGGCCCGTTATAGGAATAATACGTAGGCTCCCGAAGCAGAGCAGGAATATCCAAAAGACCAATCGAGTCAGAAGGAGTTTACCCGAAAGTCAACCCGGCCTTCGAACCTGACACGTATGTGGCCCTAAAATCGACTAACCAAGGGCCTAGCACAAACTACTTGAAAGAACTGGAAAAGAAACTGATGCAATAGATAGCTGAAAAGATGAAATCACTTATAGGATGTGATGGATTTGAACAAGCAAGGATCACCGAGTTTTCCACATATGACATTGGAGCATACCTTGAGAAATTTAAGGTATCAGAGTTCGAAAAATATGACAGGACGGGATGTCCCAAGCTTCATACCAGGTTATATGTTAGGAAGATGAGTAAATATGTCCAATATAATTCACTCATGGTACAAACATTCCAAGATAGTTTGACAGGGCCGGCCTTTACTTAGTATGCCTTACTCGATCTAAACTAAATAAATACATGAAAAAAACTTGCTAGAGCATTTTATGAGCAATATAAGTTCAATATAAAAGTAGCTCTAACCATGATGGATTTGGTCGCCTTACGTAAGAAGAACAGTGAATCATCTAAGGAGTATACTCAAAGATGGAGGTCCTTAGCTGCGAGAATATCTACTCCTACTACCAAGAAGGAGCTCACTTCAGCTTTCATTAACACCTTAGAAAGGCCTTATTTCTCCCATCTCATTGGGCAAGCCTTGTCCAATTTTGCTGAAGTGGTAGCAACAAGGTATAAGATTGAAAGTGCTATCTCTTCCAGCAAGCTTCAAGAGCCATCTGATAAAAGGCCACCAGTTTCATCATTTAGTCCTAGACCAGCAAGCAGCAAGCTTAAAGAATCTACAGTTGGCATGGTAAACTCAAATGTCAGACCAAACGCTCAAGTTGCTTTTAGAACAAATCCTCCTTCAACTCAACAACAGTCCAGAGACTAGCCTCAAGCTAATAAGACCTTTAGACAATTTACCATGATACAAATCCCCTTAAGTCAAGTTTTCGAGAAGTTACAAAAGGATAACTTGATACGGTATGAACTTCCTAGTGACCGGTACTGGCTGAGAATCTTTGACCCTACGGTAAAGTGTGAATATCATTGTAGGCAAGTGGAGCATTCGATTGATGCATGCTGGAGACTAAGGAACAGAATTAAAGACCTGATAGATGAAAGGACAGTATGGTTAGATTTTATGAAAGCCCTGACTCCCAAAGTTAAGAATAATCCCCTACTTAACTACGGGCCAATGATTGGTATGGTTTTTTATGACTATATCGTTAACGTCATTAGTTTAGATAAGAAGCCTAAGGTTTTTTAGTTCTATACTAATAAGCAAGCTCCAAAAGTGAAGAGGTACACATTTTATGTACCATTAGCGCTAGAAAATTATAAGGCTGCCCCACTTAACTATCATGTGGTAAATCAGGAGAAACCAAGTCCTCTGGTAGGGAGGGTTACTCGATCAGGAAGGATTTACCACCCAAGAGAAACGAATGAGAGGAAGGTCGTACTAGGGGAATTGAATGATAAAACGACAATCGAATACGTTGAAGGGCTATCAACCTTTACCAAGATGATCAAGTCGAGTGAGTATAAGATCATGGACTAACTTAGTAAGACTCCTACACAAATATCATTAATGAGCTTATTAATCACATTCGAACCGTACAGGGAGGCTTTGTTTCGCACTTCAGAGGTAAAGGTCCCCCATGAAATTCGAACTGAGAAGATGGGACTAGTCACTAATTTTGTCCTTGCCATGGATCGAATTTCTTTTTCAGTTAAAGAATTAGGTGAAGAAGGGAACAAGCATATGAAACCACTCTTTATCCTGGTAAGGAGTAACGATATAAACATTACTAGAGTACTCATTGACAATGGATCATTGCTGAACGTCTATCCACTCGCCACCTTGGATTTGCTGGGAATTGACACATTTACAATTAGGCCTTCTTACATAACAGTTAAGGCCTTTGATGGTTCTAAAAGAGAGATTATAGGGGAGATAGATTTATCCATGAGTTTCAGCCCTCAACACTTCACTATTCGATTCCAAGTCATGAATATTCCAAGATCTTTCAACTTGCTCTTAGGAAGACCTTGGATTCATACAGCAGGGGCCATACCTTCGAGCTTGCACCAAAAGTTGAAGTTTATCTCAAATGGCCAAGTGATTACAATTATGGGAGATTAAGATTACAAAATTTACAAAGAGATAACCATACCTTACATAAGAAGTGAAGGACAAGAAGAGTTGGGCTTACAGATATTTAAAGAAGTAAGCATGATTATTAGTCTCGAGACAAAAGAAGATAAAAGAATAGAATTCAAAAAAAGGCTAGATCGGTACCTATGGCCTTGGCTATAACCCCATCCTGATAGAAGAATTCTAGAAGAAACAAGCGAAGGGTAAGAGAGATGATAGATTATATCACGCCCTAATGACCTTTCCATCACTAGCTGAGACATTCATATGGGTAGAGACTTAAGCCCAAGAATCTGCCAATGAAGGATCAACAAGCTCGCCTAAGTTCCAACACCATTTGAATAACTGGTTCTCTATCCCGGTGAATGGCAATAGGTCTTCCTTAGGGTGAAGGGTGACCCATAGTTAGTATTTTTTGAATTTTTTATTTTCAATAGTCATTGTTCCAAATGTATCATTAAACCTTTCGATTAAAAATATTAGTTAGTCCTTTTTGCCTCATTTGAGATTTACTTCCATTCATTCAATAAAATCTTAGTTTATTTCTTTCCTTCATTTTGTTTCAGTTCTCTCTTGCTTACATGCATTTTTCTTTATACACTTTGCCCAGATCCAATGACCTAATCAAAAAGTAGCAATACCTCGCGTAGGTAGAAAATGAGAATATCAATATCTCTTCTAACTCTACTGGGTTAGTTATTGAGAGCGATATCGATGACCATGGTAATATCTGAAAGGAATGGCAAAAACACGAACTGGGTAAAATTACTATTGATGAACCGATTGTGGGGAATGAAGATAATCCTAAGGATCTAAAAATCAGAGGAAGTCTAAAAGAGAAACAAAAAACAGAGATGATTATGTTGTTGGCTGAATATCAAGACGTGTTTGCTTGGTCATACAAGGACATGCCAAGGTTGGATTAGTCAATCATGGTCCACTGTTTACCCATACAAAAAGATGCCAAGCCAAAAAAGTAAAAGTTAAGGAGATTTCGACTTGACATCTTGTTAAAAATCAAAGAGGAGGTTAAGAAACTGTTGAAAGTTAGATTCATTGAGGTGTCAGATTACCCGAAATGGGTGGCTAATATTGTTCTAGTAATGAAGAAAAATGGGAAAGTCAGAGTTCGAGATCTCAACCTGACAACGCCTAAAGACAATTTTCCATTGCCTCACATTGATGTCTTGGTGGATAACACAGCTGAATATCATCTGTTCTCATTCATGGATGGTTTTTCGAGATACAATCAGATTTAGATGTCCGAAGAGGATAAGATTAAGATGACTTTTGTTTCAACTTAGGATATGTTTTGCTATAAAGTGATGTCGTTTAGGCTCAAGAATGCAGAGGCAACATATCAGAAGGCCATGATTGCAATTTTTCATGATATGATGCACAAAGAGATAGAAGTGTATGTCAATAATATGATTGTGAAATCTAGAGAAGAGGAAGATCACTTAGAAAACCTAAGGAAGTTGTTTAACAGATTGAGGAAGTTCCAGTTGAAGTTGAACCTAAAGAAGTGTACTTTTGGAGTGATGTCAGGAAAATTGTTGGGTTTCATAATTAGCCAAAGGGATATTGAAGTCGATACTGATAAAGCCAAGGCTATAATTGACATGCCTCCTCCGCCCACACTCAAGGAAGTACGAAGATTATTGGGACGTTTAAATTATATAGCTCAATTCATATCATAACTAACAGACAAATGTTGCCCTTTTTTCCAGTTATTGAAAAAGAATGCAAGGATCAATTGGGATGAGGGAGGCGAAGAGGCTTTCACAAAAATTAAAGAATACCTTATGAATCCACTAGTGTTGGTAGCTCCTAAGCCTGGAAAGCCATTGTTCTTATACTTGACCATATTGCCCGAATCCCTGAGGTTCATGCTTGGTTAAAAGGATGAAGAAGGGAAGGAGTGAGCCATTTATTATTTGAGTAAGAAGTTCACAAAAGGGGAGCAAAAATACTCGAAAGCTGAAAGAACCTGTTGTGCCTTGGTTTGGGTCATGCATTAACTTGGACAATACACACTTTACTACCAAATCAAGTTAATAACACAACATGACCCCTTGAAGTATTCAGTAGAAAAATTGGTCCTCATTGGAAGAGTTTCGAAGTGGCAGATGTTGCTATTAGAATCTGACATCAAGTGTATGAGCTAAAGCTCAGTCAAGGGGCAGGCCTTGGCAGATCAATTAGCAGAAAGTCCCTCTGAGGATATCTCTCAAGAAGCATAAGTTGAGTTTCCTAATGAAAGTATCTTAGCAACAAAAAATGATTCTGATAGTGAAGTAGTTGAGAAGCCCTCAAGGTGGACAATGTTTTTTGACAGAGCAGCTAATGTGTCTAGATGTGAAGTTGGGGCAATTCTAGTGTCCCCCGAAGGTACACAATTCCCACTGGCCGTAAGATTGGCTTTCTTGTGTACTAATAATATTTCAAAATACGAAGCATGTATTTTGGGACTTAAAATTGCTTTGTTTAAGGAGATACAAGAATTGGAGGTATATGAAGATTCTTCATTGATCATAGGCCATGCTTGGGGTGAATATAAGATGAAAGACCCCAAGTTAGTACCTTACCACCAATACTTAGCCAAGCTGATGACCAAGTTTGGAAAAATTACCTTTATGTACATACCAAGGGTTTAGAACCAATTTGCCCTCTTGTTACTTTAGCATCCATGATCCAGATATCAAGAAGAGTAGATATTCAACCACTTAAGATTGAAATTAAAGAAAAGCCTGCTTTCTGTTTGGTAATTGAAAGTTCTTGTGACAAAAAGCCTTGATATTATGATATCAAAACATTCTTGCAACATAGAACGTACCCTAAAGAGGTCGAGAAGAAGGATAAGAAGATAATCAGAAGATTGGCTGCTCAATACTTGATAAGCGAGTCTACTTTGTACCAATGATCGTTTGACAGTACGCTTTTATATTGTATGGATGAGAAGGAGGTAGAGGTGCTAATAAAAGAAGTGCATGAGGGAGTATGTAGCCCCTACATGAATGGCTATATGCTCACCAAGAAGATCATGAGGATTGGATATTATTGGTTGGCTATAAAAACAAATTGCATCAAACATGTTAGATACTATTATTTGTGCTAGATCTATGCGAACAAAGTAAATGCTTCGCCTCAAGAATTATATACATTATTAATGTGGGGGATAGACATCATTGGCCCGATCACTCTAAAGACATCTAACGGGTACCGATTTATACTGGTAGCTATTGATTATTTTACTAAGTAGGTTGAAGCCTTATCCTACTCTAGTATAATGAAGGGAGTAGTGGTCAATTTCATTAAGAGAGACATACTAGCTTGATATGGTACACCAAAGATGATTATTACCAATAATGGTACAAACCTGAATAATAAATTGATATCAGAGTTGTGCTGACAGTTCAGAATCATTCATAGAAATTCCACTCCTTATCAACCTGAGATGAACGGAGCAGTGGAAGTGGCCAATAAGAATATTAAAAAATTTTTGAGAAGATGGATTTCACATATCGAGATTGGCATGAGATGTTACCATTTGCACTTATGGCCTATCAAACTTCTATTAGAACATCAACAGGGGTAACCCCCTACTCGTTGGTATATGGGATGGAGACTATATTACCAATAGAAGTTGAGACCCCATCTCTCAGGATATTGTTGGAAACTTAATCGGATGAGGCTGATTGGATAAAGAAAAGAATCAAGCAGTTGAATCTGATTGACGAGAAGAGATTGGTAGCTTCGTGCCACAATATCTGTTATCAGCAATGAATGGCTAGAGCTTTTAACAAGAGAGTACGACCCCGAAGTTTTAAAGAAGGAGACATGGTACTGAGGAAAATTTTGCCTAATATACAAGACTCGATTGCTTCGAACTATAGAGGACCTTACATTATGAAGAAAGTATTGCTTGGGGGAGCCTTGATTTTATCTCAAATGGATGGTTTAGACTTGGAAGTCCTAGTAAACGCTAACTTGTTAAAGATGTACTATCCTTGGAAGAATTGTTAAAGTCTTAGTATTACTGTGGTCTTATTTCCATTTTCTAAATGCAAAGTTAGTATTCCTAGTGATCGTTGACATTGGGTAATATCTCTAGATCCTTTCTCGATTCCGCTAAAAGTCCCCACTTCTCACTCTATCTAAATAAACCCTATATACAAGAAACACAAGAAAAAATAAACACTTAACTTGGAACGATGTCTATTGATAAAAATTCTCTTAATACTTTATTACAATTCATCCCCCCCCCAAAAAAAGAGATATGTTTTCTATTTTTTAGGATAGGGCCATGTTCAGAAAGAGTAATGGGTGGTAGATAAACAGCGACTCATTTAAGGGAGGAAGTTTACATGGAAAACCAATTAAATTGGACCGAAAGTTTAACACATCTTTACTCGAGGGATGAAGATGCTTCATTTGTTAAAGTCACCTTCTTGAATGCGTCTTTAAGTATAGTGTACGTACATTCGTTTCAAGCTTAAATTGCTTTCCAAAAGGAAAAAGGAAAAAAAAAAGAAGAAAAAATAAAAAAAGAAAAAAAAAAAGAGAAAGAAAGAAAAAGAAAAAAGAAAGAAAAAAGAGAAAGAGAGAGAAAAAAAGAAGGAAAAGAAAAAAGAGAAAAGGAAAAAGAAAAAATTAGAAGAAGAAGAGATAGAAGAAGAGCAAGAACAAGAAGAGGTAGAGGAAACGGTCAAAACCATTGGTTCTAATCGGATTGCTCAAGAAAACATTTGACTGTTTGGGAACTATCGCTAGAGCCAGGTAAGTGGTTTTGAGCTTCACAAAACATCACATTTGCATTTGGTCTCCCTTTAAGAATGATAGTTTGATTTCTAAAACATTTAATTCTTAAGAACTCTTGGGATAGCTAGCTCCTAGAGCACACTCCCAATTGATAATCTCTTAAGGAGCTAGCCAGCTCGTAGAGCGTGGTCCTAATCCATAGTTTCTTAGGCTTCCAGTCGCTCGACTTACAAAATGTTACCTAACTCATAATCTTTTTTAGGGATTTAGTAAGCTCATGGAGCGCTATCCTAATTCAAGTTTTCCAATTTAGGTCTTAGCCAGCTCAAGGAGCACATTGACTGCCTTGGTTAATCAGCTAATTAAGGCATAACTAAGTTCTTATCTTTAGGTCTTAACCAACTCAAAGAGTGCTTTGACGCCTTGGTAAGTAAGCTCATTAGGACACAACTAAGTTTTCTTATCTTTAAGTCTCAGCTAACTCAAGGATCGCTTTAACCACCTTGGTTAGTCAGCTCATTAGAGCACGACCAAGTTTTTCTCATTCTTTAAGGTTTTACCTAGCTCTAAGAGCGCTTACCCATCCTATCATTTTTAGAGTCTTAACTAACTCAAGGAGCGCTTTGACCGCCTTGGTTAGTCAACTCATTAGGGCATGACTAAGTTTTCTTAACTCATTCTTGGGTCTTAGCTAACTCAAGGAGCACTTTGACCTCCTTCGTTAGTTAGCTCATTAGGGCACGACCAAGTTTTCTTAACTCATTCTTAGGTTTTAGTTAGCTCAAGAAGCGCTTTGACCACCTTAGTTAGTTAGTTCATTGAGGTACCGCCAAGTTTTCTCATTCTTTTAGGGTTTTAGCCAGCTCTAAGAGTGTTTACCCATTTCATCCAGTTTAAGGCCTTAGCTAGCTCAGGGAGCGCTTCGCCGGCCTTGGTTAATCATCCTATAGGAGGCACGACCAAGCTTTCATTATTCTCTTTAAGGATTATTGCTAGCTCACAAGGGCATTACCCTCACCGTTCTTCATTTCAAGCTTATCGTCATCAAATCTTCAATAAGCTAGTCATAATGCTTCTTAGTATAAAGTCAGTCCTAAGGCAACAATTGTATTTCTTTTATTTTTGTGGTAAAGTTTTATTCAAACATCACCACTAAAAAGGATAGCTGTAGACACTTGATTTTTGCTCCCTAGTAGCTATAGTTTTAGTTTTAGGGTCCCAACTCAATAGTAAGAAAAATAATAAAAATTAACAAATGATGAAAATACCAAAAAAATGAGAAAAGGAAAAAATTATAAAGATTTTTTAGAAAGTAAATTATTTTAAAGACAAATAGCTATAGTTTTAGCTTAGTTCAAATAATTATTTTAGAGTCATGTGGTTTAAGTACAATTTAATTGTACTAAAAATCAAGGTACAGGCTAACGGCCTAACGAATAAATATTAGAGTATTGATATGAAATTAGCTTGAAGTCATGAGTTTGAATCTCGTTAGGTACTTATGTATCTTTTATTTCTATCTCTTTGTTTTTTGCAAAAAGTGAGTTAAATGCACGGGATTCATATTTAATCAAAATCATTTGAATCTAATTTGATTTTTATTAAATTGGATTTAAATTGATATAAAGGATTCGGATCTAGTTTAATTTTTATCAAATCAGATATAATAGATACAATTCGATACGATTTGGTTCAAGTTTTATAAATAGGAGGACACTTGCCAAAAGAAAATTTTTTTTTCAGAAAATCCAATTCCACTCTAGCCATCCCTGTACATTCTGAATTTACATACACACTCTACCATTGCTGAACGCCAAAGCAATCATACACA
The DNA here is from genome assembly GCA_024138015.1 of Lumnitzera littorea. NCBI lineage: Eukaryota > Viridiplantae > Streptophyta > Magnoliopsida > Myrtales > Combretaceae > Lumnitzera > Lumnitzera littorea. Next base: position 5,687,103 of record JAMXBB010000001.1, on the reverse strand, counting down.
CTCCATCACCGTTGATCAATTATTCAACACACACAATCAATTTCAATCCATCAATTCAAGCCACTTCGCTAATCACTTTGCACACCGTCCCCACACATCTTCAATTTGCACCGAATAGGCAAACACACTTGTAAGCCCTACAATCAGCCACTCGAGATTTCGATCAATTGAAAGATCCGATTAAGCCTAAATTATAAAGTAAAGCTAGAAATATTAGTAAAAATGACGCCGTAAATTCAAATTTAAGAAAATAAATAATAAAATAGAAGATTATAAAATTTTCAAATTTTAAATATAATAATTGTTAATTATTGAAAAGGCGAAAAGTATAATCTAATAACTAGTAAATTACTAGAGATAGATTATATGTATACTAAAAATCATAGAATGACCTAAATAATAATTAGGAATGTTCATATGTACCCCACCTATATTTACGTATAGATAAAAATACGCGAAATTACTTAAATTGGCTAAAAAATTATTAAATAATTAAAGAAAATTCATAATTAATTAAATAAAAACCAGAAAAAATAAGGAATGATCCAGATATAGGTTATGGTAATTGGGGAAAATATGAAAAAAATTAGCCAATTAAATTCGAACAACATAAAAGGCAAATTAGAAGAAGATAAGATAGTTGTCCAATCAAATTAATGCACAATAATTTTCCTAAAGCTTTATAAATAGTAAGAAAAATTCAGAAGCTCATTTGGTCAGTTTGGAGAGAGAAAAATAGAGAGAGGCGAAATTAAGAGAAAAATTAGGGTTAGAAAAAAAAAACTGTTCAATTAGGGTCTTAGAGGGGAACCCGCACCAAACAAGCACCTGGGAGTGAACGGCCACTACCACCACATGGTGGTGGCAGCGCCTAGATCGGCCGATAAGGCTACGACGGCCGGCGATAGCCAAAGCTACCTAGAACAATGAGTTCGATTTCTAGCCCGAATTTGTGTAATTTTGTAAAAATAGTAAATATTTTTAGAAAATTATGAATTTTGTTATTCTGAAATATTTTTGTATATAGTTTTTTAGGAAAAATATTATTTTGATGAAAATATATCCTGTGATATATGGTCCTTAAAAAATCATGCAAAACCGAGCATAGTTTTGAGCCCAAAATTTTTCTGTAGACTACTTAGATGATATAGAACAGTGCTATGAAGCCCGTTTTTAAAAATTAATTTTTGAAATTTTTAGATAATTTTTAGGCCTTTAAATGAGGTATAAAATGGGTAATTTATGGTGAATTAAGTAATTAAATAGTTAATTTGGATTTAGTGAATAATTATATGTTTTCGGATGTTAAAATCTGATGAAATATGATACTTGTAGTATTTAGGGTGTTAGATGTAATTATTAGGTTAATTATGTAGTAAATAAGTAATAGAGAAAAATAGTAAATTTTAAGTTAATTTTGTAAATTAGGGTAATTAGGTGTAAAATCTGATTTAGGATAAATTTAGATATTTTGAAATAATAATTGATGTTGGGAGATGGTAATTAGAATGATAGAAATATTATATGTATATTATATACATAATAGGTGATAATACATAATATGTAATTATTGGAAATATAATAAATAGAAGATATTAGAATAAAAATTGATATAATATAAATAATATGGATATATAATAAATCTGATAGAAATCTTGAATTTATGTAATTATATGAAAAATGTAAAAAACTCACATCAAGAGTAAATTCGATATACTATTAAGGATTTAAGTGTACCGGGTATAATAAAATACTGACTAGGGGTAAATATGGTATTTAGGATATCTAAAAGTAAAGTGATTAATTTCACATTATAAGTTAAAACAAGTTTCTAGAGTTCGGGTATAAAACAGTACTAAGAAATTGAACTAGAACTAAATTTAGAAATCGATGCAAAAATTGAACCCAAACTTAGCCCCAAACCCAGAATAATTGTAAAAGATTTGAGAACCTAGATAATTGGACATATTAAACCCTAAACAAAAGATAACAATAAGCGTTATAGGATGAAACCAACCTATAATAGTTTTATGAAAAATTGATACCACGTTTGTGTTATAGGGATAATCAGCGATGGCTTGAGTGAGTCGGACCTCGAGTAAGTGAGCGAGGAGTCAAGGTAAGTTAAAATTAATACGATACTGTATTTTGGAAGCTTGAGATTATACCTGGTTGTGCTTGTTAGATAGTCTGTTGTGTGCATGTGCTTGATTATGAGTGATACTATGATTCTGTTTGTTGTTCTAGCTTGTATTGTGTGATTTGTATGAAATGACTGATCACCCTAAACTAGACCCAATCAGATATATGACTTGTAACCATAATCGGACCTGCATAGCAACCCATTAAGAGAAACCTAGAATTCTCCAGCCAAATACTGACCCCTTCGAAAGGGATAGCGCAAGATTGCATAAAAGGTCCCTTTTTTATCCTTAGTCGAACTAAGTGACCGGAGAAGAGGTCGCGGCGAAGGTAAAGTTAATGGTTTGAAGGTAATTACGGGAGGAGCAGTGTCTCCATTGCACAAGCCTGGGTTTGGTCGTGAGCTGTTGCATTAATGGCAACTCCTCAACCTGGATTAGAGTGGGTGCAATTTCTCTAATCTCACGATGGGCCGGATAACATCGTATGATGGCATTTGCTTGAACATTAATTGTACCTAATAAGTTGGTTAATAACCTTGTTATGCTTATGGTATAGTTTTAAGTCTTCTATCATAACTTACTGAGTTGTGGTTGCTCACATCCCTATAGACGTCGTGCAGGTGCTGGCTAAGAAACGGCATACAACTACTCTGAAGATAGCAATTGCTGGATCTTGGGGAGTGAGGAAAAACATTTGAAGAACAAACATATATTTTTAATGTCTAAGCCTTTATTTTAGAATTTTTTATTTTTGAATAATATAATAACTAGGAAATAGATTACGGTGAAACATTGTAAACGTTAATTGTAATAACTGAATTATAGTATATATATATATATATATATATATATATTCTTACTTTCTTAGTTAAATGATTTATTTAAATTGCAAACTGTTTACTTCAAAGCGGGTTAGTCTGGACACCTTGTGTAGATCAGGTCTAAGATAGCGGTTGTAAGGCTAACTTTTATCTTAGAATGGTTTACACGACGGGGCTGTTACGACTCTGCCACTTCGGGGCATGACAACATTTTCGAATGAATTCCAACTGCAATTCCTAATCCCCTGCCATACGCGATTATAGCCGAAACTGAATACCTACTATCAAGCCAATCAATAGTACATTACCTATACCCAATTCACTCCGTTACTCAACTATTAGCCCAACGACAGCACGTCCAAGTACTGTCATCAATTCAACTTTACTGTAGCAACATGATTAGCACACACAGTCACTTCGCCCACTATCCACAGCAGTCCTTGCAACTACATTACACAAATAGCAACCGCAGTTTTAGTCCTAATCTTCACCGCCCATCGATCAGCCATCAACCCATTAATTAGTACTGTGCAGCAATTGCATACAACTAACGACACACCGCAATATCCCATTGATTCAGACATAGTATTGCACACATACTCACCACAAGCTTAGCACTCCGAGAACGGATCCAGTTTCCAATCAACGCAACTCCAACTAAGATTGCATCCGCTCAACAACTATCCTTCCACCTACAATAGTGTGATTCCTAAGCTATGAGCCTCTATCCAACACGCATTGGATTAGCGAGGAGCTCCATCCATGTCTTACACTCAATGAACAATGCGTCGTACGGCAAAGATGCGACTAGTTTCATCCTTGCCTTATTGATCCATAGTCGTACGCCATCTATTGTCCACGTATACACGAATGCATCGCAATCTACCGTTGTGTTCACTTACCAACTGTCCTTCCACGCACAATGCAATACACAACTACAACTTCACGACACAATTAAATGAGAGAAGTCCAAGTTCGGATCTTCTTAAACTGCTTATTATTATTACTTTACTATTATATTATTATTATCTTATAGGTTGGTTAACATAATAAATTATGTGTACTTTAGTCTTAGGAAATTTCTAGTAGTTTTATATGTAAAGTATATTATATGATATCACTTTATTTAGTTAGATAATTGTTTAATAAATAGAGATGTAGATGTGTGTGTGTGTGTGTGTATATATATATATATATATGAATTTATGTATCATTTTAGTTTTGTATTTTTTTTATATAGATTAGATAATGATTTAAGTGAATGATTATTTAATAGTAGTTATATGAGTATAAATATATATATATGTAATAGTTTAGGGATCGTTAAGATTAGTTTTTTATTTTATATACATTATTACACTTTATTAGTTAATATAATATATGATATGAGTATATGTTAGTTTAGGAGTTTTAATATTAGTTCTTATATAAGTATATTGTATGGAATTATTTTATTTTGATAGATAGTTGCATATATTAGTTTAGGGGTTATTAGGATTGGTTATTTTTTAGGATTTGGTCTTGTTTAAATATTTATTGCATAGAAAGTTAGTTCTTTTCTTTGAATAAAAATTAATAAAAGACCTTTTTGAGAATAGGATTTTTTTAAAGTATTTTTTTTTTTATAAAATAAAAATACCCAAGAGTTAGAGCCCTTTTAGATTTTTTTTTAATAAATTAAATTGATTAAAAAACTTAAATTCGGTATGTTTTAAAATTAAAATAAACCAATACACTAAAGTTTTTTAGAAAGAACTATGATCGTCTAATCCCAACTAGGAGATACGTAGGCACCTTCGAGACGATAATAAAATTTGTAGAAACTTAGGTTCTTTTTTTCTTTTGGTTTTTATTTTTTTTAAACATATTTAAAAAAAAAAGAGATAATTTGAAGAATAAACCTAATTTTGGTAAATAGATAGTAGTTAGGTTCTTTTGTTCATCATTTGTTCGTAAAATTGAAGGATTTACTCATTTGAATGGAACTTTATTTTCAAGCAAAAATGTCTCTTTTCGTCAATTGAATTTGAATTAACAATAATATTCTATTAATTTTATTATGCATAATCTCTTTTACATTAAAATTTCCCAGATTATGTATTTTATTATGTTTTCTTCTTTCTAGTATGCTTTTTTTGTTTTTCTATCTCGATCCATGTCTTGAATTGTTATGATGTTATAATATTAGTTTTATACAG